>CM064879.1:21624242-21790080 GCA_003313485.2 Penstemon barbatus
GATCACATCTGGATCATCTTGAGGTTGAGCAGCCTCAACTGTTGGTGCAGTTTGAGTCAACTGTTGCGCATCAGCTTTGTCAGCAACAGAAGCCCCAACAGCTTCAAGGGGTCTTTCAGCAGACTCAGGACTTGATCTCACCAAGTCTACCAACTCAGTGTCCTTCTAAAAAAGTCATCTGCTTCCTTGCTGACTTCTTTGACAAACCCTGAATGGGTCTTGAAGCAGCAGTATCCCTTTGTTGGCTCCTTGTCCTGTGAGAGACATTCTCAGCAGGCACTTCAGCAGACGGAGTCCTTGAAGGTGATGCAGGAGACATTCCCCTTACATCAGCAGTGGTCTGACTTATAATTTGATCAACAGCAACGTCAGCCACGGTCTTCACTCTCTTGGAAGCCTTCTCCTTAGGTTGATCAGCAACCTTCTTCTTAGTCTCAACAGCCAGGTCAGCTGTTTTGACTAGTCTCCTCTGCCTTTTGGCAGGAACCTCCTTTGGTTCCTCATCTTCATCCTCTTCAGGCTCACCAGCCTTCATCTTCATAACAGGCAAGTACTTGGACATTGCCTTGGACTTATGGATCTCCTTTCCATTCAACATAACACAACCCAGTTTTGACAGCAGATAACTGAGTGTGATTATGTGGTTGGTGTAGGGGCCTTTTCCTTTCTTCACCTCAAGGAAATCAGCAAAGATGTACCATATTATGATGGACCAGTTGACTTCCAGCCCATAATAGATAGCAGCCATAATGCTGAACCTCTTCATGGTAACAGCATCTAGAGAAAAGGTACAGTTCTCTATCAGCTTAGAGACCGTATCAGCCATCCTCTGATATTCGTGCTTCAGCTGTTTCTTCCTAATGTTGCCAGTCAACATTTCTCCTTCCTTGGCGCAGATCGCCCAGAATTGTTGGTGCTTTTCTTCAGTCAGCACAGTAACATCGTGCCTTCCTCTGTTTGGGAGACCAAACGTCTCGTGAAGAACGGCGGGTGTGATGTCCACAAATTTGTCACCGACTGTCGCCTCGATTTCCATAGAGTTGTAATCAGCAGATGCCGTCTTGTAATACTCCATAACCTGGTCAGTCCAGATTACGCCTTCGTTGTACTCCATGAAATTTACCAACTGTGCAGATTTGAACTTCTCCAACAGTTCTTTCATCAAATCCGTACCAGATTGGTAGTAAGATTCATAAACTAGGAACATACCTTCAGCAGCCATTTTAATCTGTTAAAAGTTAGAGAAATGGGAAGAATTTTGCAGAGAATTTGCAAGTAAATTTTCTCTCAAGTATGCTTTGAATATTTAGGGTTCGTAAAGAACTACACGACTGATCAGATTGGGATTTATAGAGTTAGGGTATCTTGGATTCCGTGATACCAGCCAACCGTTAGATCCGTTTCTTGTCAGTGCTGATCGTGCGGCGTCAGTTACGACCTTTCAAATTCAAATCGCATTAAATGAGGAGCGGGAATTTGTACCGCCCTTCTGTCATTTGTAAAAGCGTATTTTAAAATAAAACGTTTTAAACAGTCAGCTTTTACATGAGCGATCAGATGATTAAAATAAATACTTATCTGATGGACTAATGTCCTGATGACACAGTTGTTATCAGAGAAAGCCAATAGCTGATAACCTTCCTCAGCTGTTTGTCAATCCAGCTAGATAAATAATCTTCATTCTTCAAGATTTTAATCTTCTGTTGAAAACATAACTTCAACTAACTGTCATTAACAGATTTCATCTTTTAATCAGAAGTACCGCTAGTCTTACATGTTCCCCCTGACTTTAAGAATTCATAAGTTAACTAGTCTGTTGAGAGTTAATCCTTGAAGATAAATAAGATGAGTAAGCTGTTGAACTTTAGTCTTCTGATTAGTTCCCCCTCAGCTTATGCATCTAATTTTAATAAACCTAGTTCAGCTCTTAGAGTTGAAAACCTTGTCTCACTTAAAGGTTTTGTGAAGATGTCAGCAATTTGATTTTCAGTAAACACATATTCTATTATGACATTTCCTTTCTCCACATGATCTCTAAAAAGTGATGCTTGATCTCAATATGCTTAGTCCTTGAATGACTTGTAGTATTCTGAGTAAGGCTGATTGCACTAGTATTGTCACAGTAGATTGGTATTCCACTGATCTTGATATTGTAGTCTTCTAGTTGATGTTTCAACCATAAGATTTGTGCACAACAAGCTCCAGCAGCTATGTATTCAGCTTCAACAGTAGATATGGATACTGAAGTCTGTTTCTTACTCATCCATGAGATCAGACGACTACCTAAGAATTGACAGGCACCTGTTGTGCTTTTTCTATCAATCTTGCAGCCAGCAAGGTCAGAATCTGAATATCCAATAAGCTCAAATCCAGACTCTCTAGGATACCATAACCCCAAATCTTGAGTGCCCTTAATATATTTCAGTATTCTCTTGGCAGCTAAGAGATGAGATTCCTTCGGATTTGATTGAAATCTTGCACAGACCCCAACTGAGTACATGATATCAGGTCTGCTTGCAGTTAGATACAACAATGACCCAATAATGCCTCTATATTTGGTTATGTCCACTGATTTGCCATCTTCATCTTTATCCAAGCGAAGACTTGTAGACATTGGAATAGTAGTAGTAGAGCTAGTGTCCATACCAAATTTCTTGAACAGATCATTTGTGTATTTTGCTTGCCTGATGAAAATTCCATCAGGCAACTGTCTTACTTGCAAATCAAAAAAATAATTAAGTTCTCCCATCATGCTCATTTCAAACTTGTTCTGCATCAGATTTGAGAACTTGTCACACATCTGTTGGTTAGTTGAACCAAAAATAATATCGTCCACATAAATTTGCACAAGCAAAATATGTTCTTCCCATTCAATAGTGAACAAGGTCTTGTCAACTTTACCTTTGCGAAATTCTTTAATTAAAAGAAAATCAGATAAGGTATCATACCATGCTCTTGGAGCCTGTTTCAGTCCATAGAGGGCTTTCTTCAGACGATACACCTTGTCTTCTTCTTTATAGACTTCAAAACCAGGTGGTTGTTCAACGTAAACTTCTTCTTGCAATTCTCCGTTGAGAAAAGCTGATTTCACATCCATCTGATAGACATTGAAATTCTTGTGAGCAGCTTAAGCAAGAAAGAGTCTGATAGCCTCTAATCTTACTACTGGTGCAAACGTTTCATCAAAGTCAATGCCTTCTTCTTGGCAGTAACCCTTGGCCACTAATCTTGCTTTGTTTCTGGTGACTTCACCATCTTCATTCATCTTATTTCTGAATACCCATTTAGTGCCACTGACTCTTTGATGACTTGGTCTAGGAACTAAGTACCAGACTTCATTTCTTTCAAATTGATTTAGCTCTTCTTGCATAGCTTCAATCCAGTTGGAATCACTGAGAGCTTCTTCAATCTGTTTGGGCTCTATTTGAGATAGGAAGCTGATAAACATTGCATCACTTGCAGCAGCTCTCCTTGTCTTCACTTTGTCCAAGGGATCACCAATCACCAGTTCTGGTGGGTGATTCTTGAGCAATCCGAGATCAGGTTGCAAATAATAATGTTGTCCTTTGTTTTGATCTTGCAACACTACTGTTGGAGATCCAGTAGTAGTCTGTTGAACATTTGTTGTCTGTTGAACAGTCTCTGGTCTATCAGCTGTTTGCAACTCGTCTGTTAGACAATCAGCACTGTGATTTTGAACAGCACTTGAGTTATCAGCTGGGTTGAGATCAGGTAGTATGATGGGAACATATTCTTGTTTCTTTCCAACATTCAACTTCTGTAAATCAGTAGACAGATCTTGATTAATACTTTGATTCTTTTCAGAAGATTGACTTGGTTCATCAAATACTACATGAATGGATTCTTCTATTAGTAATGTTCTTTTGTTAAAGACTCTATAAGCTTTACTAACAGTTGAGTATCCTACAAAAACAGCTTCATCAGCCTTTTCTGCAAATGCAGTAAGGTGATTTTTACCATTATTTAAAACATAGCATTTACAACCAAAAATCTTAAAGTAATGAATGTTTGGCTTCCTGTTGTTCCAAACTTCATATGGAGTCTTGTTTTGGTGCTTGTTGATCATGCATCTGTTTTGGGTATAACATGTTGTGTTTGTTGCTTCTGCCCAAAATCTTTGAGGCAGCTTAGCTTCAGCTATCATGGTTCTGACAGCTTCCTTCAGTGTTCTGTTTCTCCTTTCAGCAACACCATTCTGTTGAGGGGTTCTAGCAGCTGAATACTCATGATGTATTCCCTTGATATTACAATACTCTTCAACAGTAGAGTTTGTGAACTCTGTCCCTCTATCTGATCTGATCTTCAATATCTTTATGCTTTTCTCATTTTGGATCAGCCTCATCAGATTTGTAAGATGTTCCTTGGTTTCACTTTTCTTTTTCATGAATATCACCCAAGTATATCTTGAATGGTCATCCACAACAGCTAGACAGTATTTCTTTCCACCATTGCTTACTGGATCAATGGGTCCAAATAAGTCCATATGTAGCAGCTCCAATATTCTTCCAGAAGATTGATGCTTCTTGCTTTTGAACGATGACTTGATTTGTTTACCCTTCTGACAAGCGTCACAAAGCTTATATTTGCTCATGACTGTCTTTGAAATTCCTTCTATCAGATTATTCTTGATAAGTCTGTTGATGGTCTTGAAATTCACATGATTCATTCTTTTGTGCCACAGCCAACTAACTTCACTTGGTGTTGATGCCACCAAACAGATGTTTGAATTCTTGTCAGCAGAATTCCAGTCGACTATGTAGACATTCCCTTGTCGTCTTCCAGATAAAATTACCTTCTTTGTACCAATATGTTCAACATAGCACTTATCTGTTGAGAAGATGACTGAATATCCTTTGTCACAAAATTGACTTATGCTCAGCAGGTTGTACTTTAGGCCTTTAACGTATGGGACGTCAGATATCTCTATGTTTCCCTTGATTAAGCTTCCTTTTGCTACAATCTTGCCTTCTTTACTGTCTCCAAAAGTAACTTTTGGACCATCCACAACAACAGCATCAGTCAGTTCATGTATGCTTCCACACATGTGCCTTGAACAACCACTGTCCAAGTACCAAATCTTCTCTACTTTACTCCTACTCCTAATCCTAACCTACAAAACAAAATAAAATTGTTTTAGGTACCCTTATTGAGAGGGTCCTGAAGGATTAGTTCCACCTTTGACAACCCAAGATGATGAAGTCTTAGGCTTCTTAGGTTTCTGAGTTTCAACAGGAGTATGAACAGCTTTGCCTTTACCACGTTCATCAGATTTGTCATATTGTTGATGATCAGCATGATAAGGATAATGTTCAAATGCAGAGTAAGATGCATGATAAGGAGGATATGCATGCATTGGATGAGCAGGATATGGTGCATAGTAAGTTGGAAATTGAGGTGCATGATACATAGGATGATATGCAGCAGGTTGCACATAATAAGACTCATTTCCATACCAAGCATTTTGATTTTTCTTATTTTTATGCTTCTTTGGCTTACTGGTTGCTTGCTCATTAACAGACGACTTAGTTTTATCACTAGTCTGATTAGTTTTAGCCTTGTCAGAGGACTTCCTAGGACTCTTCTGTTTAGGCTTACTAGTCTGTTTTCCTACACTAGGCTCTTTGCTCTTTGTAGCCCTAGGAGTTTTTGTCTCCTTTAATACTTTCTCAGGTGAAGCAGGTCTAGCAGTTTGAACATACATGATGACCTTACTATTGTCAGCAGATATAAATTTCTCAATATGGTTCAATTCTTGCTTGTCCTGTTCTAAATGTGTCTTCTGTTTACTAGACATATGAGTGGATGCAACATATGACTTCTCATGAGACTCAATGACTTTCTCAAGCTCCATGATTTTTCCTTTATAAACTTCGAATTCAGCTTTCAGAGACTCATGTTCTTGCTCAAGCTGTTTATATTCAGCTGATTCTCTTGGCCTTTCAGCTGAGAGAGTCAGTGAACTGTTTTGCTCTTTTAGCAATATCATCTCTTCCTTAAGCTTTTTATATGCTTCAGCAATAGTAGTATTGTTAAGCATCATTTGTTTAAATGAACTAAATAGTTCATTCTCAAGAGGAGTTACCTCACTATCCTCAGAGTCATCAGATTCCTTAGCCATCAGGCAGAGAAGGGCAGGGCTCTCTTCATCAGAGGACTCTTCATCAGAAGTGTCTGAATCTGAATCAGATGAGTAGACGGCAGCTAGCTTTTCTGCTTCTGCTACCATCGCCTTTGCTTTCTGATGCTTTCTTTCTTTTCTGATTCTCTTTTCTTCTTCAGTATACTTCTCAGCTTTAGGATATGGGCAATCTCTGATGAAATGACCCAGTTTCCTGCAGTTATAGCACATCATTTTAGATTTGTAAGAATCCTTTTCCTGAGAAGAAGAAGTAGGGTTAGAAGTAGAAGCATTGTTATATTTGTTCTTCATTTTTCGTCTGTAGAACTTTTTGAAGTTGTTCATCAGCAATGCAACGTCTCCGGCAGTGTACTCCTTTTTGTTGAGTATTGTGGCTTCATCAGATGAGTCCACATCTTTGCTTTTGTGAGCTGGCCTTCTGGGATTTTCAGCAGCAACAAGTGCAGATGTGGGACTTGAAGTTGAGGTTTCTTCAACACCCATTCTTGGCAGTTTATACTCGTACGCCTTGAGTACTGAGAACAGCTCAGTGAGAGAAATCTTGCCCAGATCTCTTGACTCTTCCATGGTTGTCACCTTCATGTTGAACTTTGGAGGTAGGGCCTTCAGAACTCTGACGGTTATCTCCTTGTCCGTAAAGGTTTTTCCAAGCTTTAGCACTTCATTCAATGTCCTTGTAAACCTTGTGTCCATCTGGTCAATGGTTTCCGCAGACTTCATCTTGAAGTTGTCCAGCTTTTCCAGAGCAACACTCAGCTGATGCTCTTTGATGGCGTCGTTTCCTTCACTCATGTCACGAACCTTATCCCACATCTCCTTTGTAGTCTTGCAATGTTTGACTTTGTCAAACCGATCATTATCCAGGGCTTTGGTCATGATGAAACGGCCAACTTTATCCAGGTTGAACAGCTTTATTTCTTCGGCTGTCATCTCTATCAGATCTTTTTCCACCACCAGTTCAGCTTCGTCAACTATAATGGTCTTGGTGAATTTGAATGGACCTTTTATGATGCATGTGTACATGTTATCATTATAGGCAGCTAAGAAGATCTCCATTCTGATCTTCCAGTCTTCAAAAGACATACCAGCAATGTGGGGAACATGGCTGATACAGTCCATTTTTCAAAAAGTTTTGATTTTTCAAAAAGATACTCTTTTGAAAAGTTTTAAAACCTATGAAAAACACTTGGATCAAGCTCGTTGATCAGGCAGCTGATTCAAATGAACCACCTGCTCTGGTACCACTTGTTGGTCCCAAGTGGTCAGATGAGGTTTAGAGGGGGGGGGGGGGGTGAATAAACCTCTTTAAAAATTTTCTTCCAATTTTAACTTTAAAACTTTTCTCTAACAGTGAGCAGACTAAGCTGATCAGAGTAGTAAGTTACAAGTCTGTTCGCGAACAAATCTTTGAACAGGTTTGATGACCACTCGTCTGATTATTACTTAGCTGATTTTGTTAAAATCAGTTTTAATACTTAGAGTACTTGCAGCGGATTTTTCAAAGTATTTTTCACAAGTAGTCTCAGTAGTTTGAAAAATGTTTCCCCAGTTTTATAAACTCCTTTTAAATATTTTTAAAACAGTTAACTTAATGTGTTTTTATGCAATCAGAAAATATGCAAGTTTAAAAACAATGTAAAAACACAAGTAATTTTTATAGTGGTTATATGGATGTAAATATCCTTTAATCCACTCGTCCAAGTCACAAAGATCTTGGGTTATACTAGAAATACAAAGTAACCAGTACACTCTGCTTACGCCGATCAACAAATGAACAGGCCGTAAGTGCGCAGTAAGAAATCACAAAGAAATCCTACTCTCTGAAGTAATATCACTCACTTAGATGGATATCTACTTCTCACAACACTCTATTTTACAAATTCACTCAGAAGATGTGTTTAGATTTGTTCTCACAACACTCTATTGTGTATGCCCCCATAGGTTCACCACATAATTGGCCGTTGGTTATAATTAAATAGGAGAACTTCCCAACCTATCAAGTCGGGTCAATGGATCCTTTGTTGATGATATGAACCTGCATACGAGTTCCTCTATACCCAACATGAGTCCACAAAGACCTTCTGATAATCTCCAGTCAGTCGGAACTCACATCAAAGCATAGATGTTCTCGCACCAGATAAACCCTATCACCTCAAGTAATTAGGGATCGTTCCTCGTATACTATCGTAAATTGGAATAACTTCAACCCCGATACGCGACTACCGCTTCAATGGTGAGTTATTTCCTAATTGGGGTATTCAGTGCACTTGCCATCCCAGCAAGCCACACACTTATGTGTATCGACTATCCCAGTCACGCTCGTGAACCCCAGCGTTCTCCAGTTCATCGGAGTATACACAATAGTGAGAGTTTAACCGAATCCAAGGATGTCCTATCTCGATTGAATTCTGCGACTCTTGAATATGTTCTAGATCACGGCCTTGGAGATCAGTCCACGGGTTGTCCCATAGCTCTGTGATCTAAGGACTTCTATCCTTATGCGTAGATAATTATTACATAAGATAAAGATGACCATATAATAAAAAAATGCATTTATTAATCCAATTGAATGGTCCTTTCAATTAAATGCAGCCAAAATAGTTGGCTTACATGACACTATTCTATCACTTATAAGGTCTTGGGCAATCCTCACCTTATAAGCTAGCTTTTGAGGTTGAGTTAGGCCCAAGACAAGTAAGTGGACTTAGCTCAATCCATGTGGTGAATTCCAATAATCCAGGTGGCATCGTTTTTGGAGGAGAAAATTGCAATTTTGGTACAGAGGTTTATGTGTCCAAGACATATTGTACAAAACTTTAACAAATTGTGACATATTTGGTACAACCGTCAAAAATTGTCGTTTCAGTTAATTCTAATTGAAAGTTGATGCCATTACTTATGTTGACTGATAATTTTACCCCATAACATTTCAGGTTACCAAAAAAGCCCCACATCTCCAAATTTAGTGACGATTTTAGTCCACATGGTTGCCAAATTTTCAAATTGACTCGAATAAGACCATGTGTTGACCAATTTAGAAAATTTTTACTTATTTTATTTAAATAACTAATTTAATTTATAAACAATATTAATAAATTAAATAATATATTAACATAAATATCACCAAAATTAAGAAAACATATTCTTTTTAAATATAAAATTTATATAATAGAATTAATCTATTTAATATTTATTAAAATAATAAATTATATAATTATAATTATTTATAATTTAATATTTCAATTAGACTTAACTGCAACGACAATTTTTAACGGTTGTACCAAATGTGTCACAATTTGTTAAAGCTTTGTACCATATGTGTTGGACACATAAACCTCTGTACCAAAATTGCAATTTTTTCCTCAAAAACGATGCCACCTGGATTGAGTCTCCCCCCAAATTCAGATTTAACGGCCACGTCGACAATTCCGTCATTAATTTGATGGAAGTATTAAATGTGAAAAGTTGATTTGAGTTATGGTGTCAACATAAAAATTCTCTCGATTTAAAAATGAGCATTTTACCCCCTATAATTCTCTAAAAGTTTCGCACCGTCTCCTTGACATTTTTAAAGGTGGCACTTTACCCCCTTTTATTATGATAATGTGACAATTTATCCCATGTGTTATGGTAAATGTAGCAATTTATCCCCCTATGTTAACATAATATTTTTCATGTCACTCTCAATTTCAGCAAGTGAGTTACATTTTTCGACTGAAAGGGGTAAATTGCTTATTTATATTTTTTACAGGGGGTGAATTGTTATTATTCAAATCATAGGGCGTACATTGAATATTATGTATTTTATAGGGGATAAATTATTATTAACTTTGAAGAAAAATTAGGCTTAGTACGTATAAAAGTTGAAATGAAAACTATCATTTTGTACCAAATTTATATTTTCATATTCAATTATATCAAAATTACAAATTGACCTATTTTTTGTTTTTTAAAAAAGAAAAATTCCCAATTTTTAGTTGCACAATATGCATGTTACCCTGTCTTATTCTTTCTGTTTAAAAATTAGCAAAGAAAGTCGCTGGCCTTTTACCTCCGAGTGTTCAATTTACTTCCGAGTGATTTGAAAATGAGCATTTTATCCCCTATAATCTTATAAAAGTTTCGCACCGTCTTCTTGACATTTTTAAAGGTGACACTTTATCCCATTATGTATGATAATGTGACAGTTTATTCTATGTGTTATGGTAAATGTTGCAATTTACCTCCCTATGTTACAAAATATTTTTCATGTCACTTTCAATTTCAGCAAGTGAGTTACATTTTTCGAACTGAACGGGGTAAATTGCTTATTTATATTTTTATAGGGGGTGAATTGCTCTTATTCAATTTACAGGGGGTACATTGAACATTATGTATTTTATAGGGGATAAATTATCATTAATTTTGTAGAAAAATTAGGCTTTGAAAAATTGAAATGAAAACCTATCATTTTGTACCAAATTTGTATTTTCATATGCAATTGTATCAAAATTACAAGTTGACCTATTCTTTAAAAAAAAAAAAATTCCCAATTTTTAATTGCACAATATGCATGTTACCCTGTCTTATTCTTTCTGTTTAAAAAATAAGCAACTTGCGGCGTGCAATGTAATTACATTACATTACATAGAGACGACTTTTAATATTAAACGAGATAAGTGAGATTAAACCCAATACCAATAGATCTTGGAGTCTCAACTTAATTTTATCACATGCACTAAACTTCATCGGCGGGTCATAATTTAATTACGTCAAACATGAAGCCTAAAGATATGTGTAATTGACAAAGACTTAGGCATGTTTATTTTGTTTTTTGTAAAAGTGCTTTCGGTTTTCATAATATTGTTTATTTGAATTCTATTAAATAAAGTAAATAGTATTTATAACTTTTAAAAATTAGTATTTTTCTTTTGAGATTTAAAAAAAAAAGTTATATATTATAATAAAAAAGGTTAGTTTATGCGATCAAAATCATGTTTGTTATGTGAGTTGTGAGATAAGTAAAGTAAAAAATAAGTTATACTTTATTTTACATTAAAATAGAAATTTTTTAAGTTTTTTTTATATATAATAGAACTTTTTAATTTTAAAAATTAAGAAACAATAAATTTTAATTTTAATTAAAAAAAATTGCATGTACGACTTTCATAGAGAGCCTTTATTTTGCATATTTAATAGGAAAAGGATGAATGAACCTAAGTCCTCAAACTGGTGGCTATTAAATTACGACATTGGGACAATAACTCGATACCTCATCTAGAATAATGGTGTCAGTAAATTAAATACTCCATATAACTAGCATAGATTAATACAGATTTAAAAATATTTAATATCCAACCAATAGAATTCAAAGTACATGGTTAGCAGCTGGACTGGAAACGTTTTGTTCAAAGATGTGAAGAAAAGAAAATTGGTGGCTCAAGTAATAATAACAGTGTTTGCGAAAAAAAAAAGTCTAAAAATCTGAGCAAAATTGAAAAAGAATACCCTTTTTTCTTCTCACTTTCTTTCAGCATTGATTCACAAATCCGAGAATTTCTAGCTTTCAACCACTAAGATCGAATTAGATCAAATCCAAGTAAGTTTTCTTTTCTTTTTTCGTCAAATTGTGTGAACATGTGTTAATTTAATTCAATATATACACTCGTTTAGTACATTCTTGATGAATCTCTCATGGAAAGGAAGTTTCATATATGCCGTGTTTCTGGGGTAAATGCAAAATATTCCTCGTGTTATATTGAATCTGCAAAAAATTACTCTGTGAAATTTTTATTACGCTAAACTTTCTTGTGATTTTAAAAATCCTGCAAAAACACTCAATTTGTAAAAAATATGTCGTTTTGGATCGACATATTTCAAGAAATAATTTTAAAAATATTTTACGTGAAGTTGTAGGGACCAATTTGAAGTATTTTAAAAATAAATTCTTGAAATATTTCGATCCAAAATGATCTATTTTTTTATAAATTATGTGTTTTTTGCAGAATTTTTTTAAACACAAGAAAGTTTGACGCAAGAAAAATTTTATAGGATAAATTTCTCACAAGTTTAATATAATACAGGGGAGTATCTTGCAATTTCCTCTTGTTTATGCTTCAAAAACATAAATAGCATATTCTGTATTTCTGTGTATATACTTCATCACGTGTTCATCGCTTACAGATTATCACGTAAGTTGAAAATAGATATATACTTACATAATCTGTACTTACTATATGTTCTTTTAAATATAAAAGTTTAAACAATCTAAGGTTTTTTTTTTAGACAAAAATGCCATTTTTCCATTAAATTGGTTAATATAATTACATATACATTTTTCGTGGATCATCCCATTAAATTAATAGGAAAATATTTTCTACATTACAAGAAAAAAAAAATTGTAACTTACTTTCATGTTAACCAAACACGGTATGGAAAAACAAAATACACATTTTTTGCACTTTCTTTCACTTGTCTAACAACCAAACTATCTATTAGGGGAAATTCTTACCCAGATCGGGTTTGGCCGAACCCAAAATAATTACATAGCAAGTGTAATACACTTGCTTTGTGATTGGATTTAACTCCCAGGAGAGTGCAATACACTTGCTTGGTGGTTGGATGGGTTTGGCCAAGCCAGGCTTGGACAAGAATTTTCCATCTATTACATATTAGAAAATTACAATGAATCTTACCTCTGAATGAACAAAACATTATTATGACTTGTTAGTAATCTTTCTCTGGCTAGATAAACAAATATACCGAATATTCAAGAATATCAAAACACGAATAACCTCAATTTTCATGGAATTATTTTCGCGACTAAATTTGTTAAATGAATGAAAAGCGACTGAAAATGATTAAAAAAATTGGGAAAACATAACAAACCGATGTGAACACAGGTGAAGTTGGTGAAAAAATGGGTGAAATCAACAAAAAAAAAGCCTACGAAATAGGTGAAGACATGTGAAATTGATGAAAATTCGGATGAAATTTGTGAAAATGTGTGAAATTGATGAAGACTTGTGAAATTAATAAGAAAAGATATGAAATCGATGAAAATCAGGGGTGAAATTGGTGAACAATGGTGAAGCTGATGAAAGACGGGGAAATCAATTAAAAAATGCCTTTAAAATCAATAAAATACTTGTGAAATCGATGAAAGTCCGGGTAAAATTAAAAAATAATGAATGAAACTGGTGAAACGATGAAATCAGTGAAAAACTTATGAAATATGTAAAAGCTGAGTTAAATCGATAAAAAAGCTAAAGAGAATGAAAACCTGTGAAATATGTAAAAATGGGTTAACCAGTAAAATCAGTGAAATCGGTAAAAATAGTTTAAAAAACAAAACTAGTGTGAAACCGATAGACAAAAGGTTTAAACCGAAAAAATCAAAAGAAATTGACAACATAAAAGGGGAAAACAATGAAAAATAGGTTATATAATAGATAAAGAAAAATTAGATCAGTAAAAAAATATTACAATTATAAATTCGATAAAAATAAAAAGGGGGTCAAACCGGTGAAAAGCATACAAAACAAATGAATTAAATAGGTAAAAAAGGGCTGGGTAGGTAAATAATTCATTTCAAATTGATGACAAGAGAAATAATTTGAAATCTACTTTAAAATAGGCGCAAATCCATATGATCAATTAGAATTTCATTACTTTTTTTTTGTCGAACAATCCATAAGATTTGGAGATAATTGCATTTATTGTACCGATCTTTATGAAGGTACTAAACAAATGCTGATTAATTTGGTACCATATTTTAACAAATCCTTTCACATTTTGTACCTCCATTAACTAAATACGAAAAACACCGTTAAATTTGTGGCATGGGCGTTATGTCAGTTTCAAATATGGCAAAATTAGTGTTATAACTTATTCTAGCTGGCAATTTTACCCTATAAAATTTCGGGCTGGCAAAATAAAATTTCGCTAAAATTGTCAGCTAGTATAAGTTATGACACTAGTTTTGCAACTTAACGCCCACACGACAACTTTTATGGTGATTTTCAAATTTAGTTAACGGCGGTACAAATTGTGTTGACCAACATTTGTTTGGTATCAAAACTAAAGTTGACATAAAGTTCCATACCAGAAATGGAACATCTCTCAAAAGATTTGAGCAACAAATTTCAAATTAATGCGGTCGAAATCTAAATGGGCATACGTTAATGTAATTGTCATTATTGTATCATAATTGGTATCACATTCATTTTACTAATGTGTAATGATACCAAGACAAATAATATTATTTTTTGTACTTTATTGTATTAAAAATTTCTATGTTTTATTTAATCATTTAGTATTGGTTAAATAAGAAATTTAAAGACGTTCAATGATATGTAGCCCTTAAAACGAATATTAGAGCACTTAAAATGAAAACTACTACTGTATTATGGAATGAATTAAATAATCATCTTATGATTATTTTATAATAAAATTTACATGATCTCATACTAAATCAGTCATTGATTTATATTTGATTACAAATTGAAAACCATCATTATTTTTAATAAAATAATAATTATAATGAAAAATAAATTTCATAAAAATAAAGAATATAAATTATTAATAAATGCTATAATATGTCATAATAAAGTTAATTTTACTCTACTTTACAAAAACTATTCATGAAATTAGCTACACACGTACAATGTAAGTATGTTTTTCAAGTCAAATATAAATGCTCCCTAATTTTTTTCTTTATTACTCCTTATCCCAATTCAAATCATGATGGACAATGAAGGACAAATTAATAAGAGAACAATGAAATATGTTTTTTTTCAAATAGACATAGGTACGATGTTTAAATCGTGATTTTTTCCCCTAGAATTCTTGTGTTTTTTTGGTTACACATCCTTTTGTCATATTTATGTCACTTTCTCCTCTATTTCTTTTAGGAAATTAAATACTTCTGTTTTTCTTAGTCCATCAACTTTTATATCTTTTCAGTCTTACTAAATCAAATTGGGAAAGAAATATTAATGGCTCCTACTATTGAATTTCTGTCAAAATATTTGAGTTCTGAAGAGACGGATAGATCTAAGGAGTTTATTTTGTCTGATGATGAGGATAATGATCAAACCTCTCATTTGAAATGTGATGAAGAGTATATGAGCTATAATGACTTGAACGAGACAGTGGAGTTGACTTTGGATGAAACAGAGGAGATTGATCAAGCATTCTCTTGGAAAGGAGGGCTTCCTTGGAATGGTCAAACTTGTCTAGCAGTTGTCTTGTATGTAATAAAATTAGACAATGATATATTGTATCACGTACAGAATCTCGAAATTTTAGCCCGTGAATATGATGAATTAAAAATGAAGAATCCGGAAGGAAGCCAACAGAAGTTGGAAGAGTTTTCCAGCTTGTTTGTGAACTCTTTCATGCTAAAGGTGCGAAAATTGTTCACAGTCCCAAAGCTACATGAGGTGTATGATAAGAATAATTCACTCAAGAAAAATGAAATATTGGCAAGCTTTATGGACTTTCTCCTTCAAATACTGAATTGTGAAGCACATGTTAGTTGGACTAAGGAGCAACGATATGCAGTTCTTCAGAATGAGCTAACATTTCTTCTTAGTCTTCTTGGTGATATACCATTTCAGTTCACTGAACATGAGGAAGTAAAAAATATATTGGCAGAATTCGAAAAATTGGTCAACGAAGCAGGAAGGTTCATTTATTCTTGTGTTTTTTCAATTTTTCGAGTTAAGGCCAGGAGGTTTATTGAGGGGAGAAATTCACTTTTGAAAATGGTTAAGGTTTTAATAGTGAAGATCAAAGAGCACTGCATCAAATTCTCAGAACTTCGCCCATTTGTAGTTTCTCGAACATATGATGTTATAGATTCAATATTCATCGTTGATTCTTTGATCGAGGATCTCGAGAACTTGATTAATAACCAAATCCATTTGATCAATAATGAGATGAAGGTTCAAATCATAGCACTTTATGAGGAGTTTACTATCTCACGATCTTTGCTCAAGGATATCAGAATGCCGCAAGATACAGTTCATATGGATGAATTGAATGAATCTCTAGTCCACATTAGAGATGTGGCATATGAAGTTGAATATCTTGTCAACTCATATGTTGTGGGTAATCTTCCTCTTTGGTATTTGAATTTGAGGCTCCCTATTGTTATCCCTAAGTTTAAGCTTATTAGAACGAGACTTCAAGAAATATGGATAATTTATGACATTAAAGCCTTGGATATCAAGAAAGGTTTTAGTAGAGAGGTACCAGCCCAATCTATGAGAACTTATACCACTATGATCATTGATAATATGGTTGGCTTTAAGGATGAATGTTCTAGTATTTTGAATGATCTTCTTGACGGATCGCAAAATCGAAAGATTGTTTTGATTTCTGGTATGCCTGGACTTGGTAAAACAACTATTGCAAATAAGTTGTATACTGCTCGCTCAATTATTGATCACTTTGATGAGCGTGGATGGTGTGTTGTCTCTCAAACATATCAAAAGAGAAATGTTTTGATTGATATCTTGATGACTTTATCAAAAACCAAGATAGATAAGAATAGCATCTTCGACCTAGAAGATGAGAGTTTGTCCTTAAAGATTCACCAATGTCTAAAGAATCGAAGATACCTTGTTGTCATCGACGATGTTTGGTCCACAAATGTGTGGGATGATTTGGAAAGATTTTTCCCAGATGACGAAAACGGAAGCAGAATAATGTTAACTAGTCGGATTAGAGGTATATCACCAACTAATAGCATTGTTCACTCACTACCTCTTCTTGAGAAAGACCAATGTTGGAGTCTATTAGAGAACAAGGTCTTTCGCGAAGAACCCTGCCCTCCACAATTACAAGGCATTGGAAAGCGAATTGCAGCTAAATGCGGTGGACTTCCGCTTGCAGTAGTTGTTACTGCTGGAGTTTTGGCAAATTTGGAGAAGAAAATAAATGTATGGGAAAAAGTGGAAACAAACTTAGACTCCTATATATTTGACGATGATACAAATGACTACTCGAAAATACTGGAACTTAGCTTCAAACATCTTCCAGATCATTTAAAGATGTGTTTTCTCTATTTTGGAGCATTTCCTGAAGACACACAAATACCAGTAGAGAAGTTAATATGGTTGTGGATTGCTGAAGGATTCATTCAGAGAGATCAAGAGAAGAGCCCAGAGCTAGTAGGAGAAGAATATCTTTCAGACCTAATTAATAGAAGCCTCGTACTAATTGCTGAAAGGAAATATGATGGTGGGATCAAAGCATGCAGTATTCATGATCTATTGCGGGACATGTGCTTAAGAAAAGCTCGTGAAGAAAAAAATTCAAAGTCAATTGACGAGTAAGTTTACTTGCTATCCTATTATTCAATCCAAGTCATTTTGTAGTTTATATTCTATTTATTATGATCGTATTATTCATGACAATTAATAAACTTGGTTCTTCTTAATTGTCACTATATAGTTGTTTGTCGCTTTACGAGAAGCATCATCGCATCTTTGTTCAATCAGAGGCATCAGTCGGCGGGAGACCTTTTGGCCTATATTATCGTTCATTTTCTGGCCATCTTTCACATCCCTCGTCCAAATTTCCACAAATGAAACTTCTTAGGGTTATGAATTTGCGGCCAATTTCTGATAGTTCCTATGAGTTGAAAAGAGTAGATCTTCTAGTTCAGTTAAGGTACTTGGCCGTCGATCGAATGCCAAAATCACTAGTCGGCAACTTTGTTAACTTAGAATTTCTTATAATTGATAGCGATTGTGAAATTTGCATACCATTAGCCATTCTAAAATTGGTGAAGCTGAGACATGTCAAAATAAAAGAGGATGCGACATTCGAAGAAGATTGCTACAACTGCCAAACCACTAATCTAATGTCCCTTTCAGAGATTCAGATTAAGAATGACAAGGATAATAAAATTTTGAGTTGTTCCCCACATCTACGTAAACTCAAATGTTATTATGATGATGAAACATTATTTCCCGATCTCCATTCCCTCACTGATCTTCAAAAACTCAACCTGAAATACTTCATTTATTTCAGTGGTGAATTAACAAAGGTTAACTTTCCTTTCACTCTCAAAAATCTGAGTTTAACTGAATTAGGTTTGCCTTGGGAGGAGATGTCGATTATAGGGAGACTGCCAAACCTACAGGTTCTCAAATTATGGTTCCATGCCTTTGTGGGAGAAGAATGGGAGACAAGAGATGGTGAGTTTCAAGAGCTGAGGGTCTTGGAACTTTCATATAATGATCAAATAAAGCAATGGATCACCTGTAGTGAACATTTCCCCCGACTTGAATCATTGTTAGTGATTCAATGCATCAATCTGAAGGAGATTCCTAGCGAGATAGGCGACATTCCAACATTGTAGAAAATTGAGGTGCACAATAGTGGGAACGAGGTTCACCAATCAGCTGTTCAGATTGAACAAGAGCAACACGAAAATGGAAATGAAGAATTTCAGTTCTTAAACATCCATGGAAAGAATATGGAGGAAATGACAATTTATTTCCAGAAGCGAGAGTAAGTATATAAATATATTTTTACATTTCGAATATTTGATGGAATATTTCGAAATAAATTTGGATTCACCATGTCGGTCAACGTTTTTTGATTTCCTTTTCTCATAGTTTGTTAAAGCAGCAGCTGAGGGCAGCGCAAGAGGAAGAGAGAAGACACAAATTAAATGAAGATCCAATAATTTAGGTTTCTATTTCATAAAGCATTGTTGTATGAAACCATGAGATGATCGCACGAGTTTGTTATTTTGCTTTTGTAACTTCAGTTTTATTCTATCTGTATATGCATGTGAAACAAATATATTAAATTCTGACGATTACATTGAGCATGACCCCATTTCATGAGGTTTATCATTTCAGGGTACAATTACATAAATACCTTATTATTTCCTTCTTAATTAAAGTTATTTCTATCTCCATTCACATTCCTTTTGAAAATATTAAATCTGTGTTGATGTAAATCTAAGGCATTGATGTCTGTCTATGTGTCTAGATGGTGGTTGAGGATCACTGGATCAGAATCTTTATCAGAAAATTACTTTTGAGATAACAAAATTATTTAGATTGTGGAACATATATAGGCTACGTCCGTGCGTGATTTAGTCTCAATCGGGAGCACAGAAATGTGAGTTTCCAAGATGGTGATGTAAGTGATTCAACCATGGTGTTCCGGTCTATTTCAAGGTGGATTATGTTGAGTGTTTGGGATATGAAAGGCTAAGAAAATATTTTTAGCAAGACAAAGTAGACTTATTATTTCATCAAGATAATAAGGCTACAATATTTTGAGATTTTTTGCACTAAGCCTTCATACAAGAGAGTAATTTTTCTTCTCTAAACTAACTTGCTAATTGGGTGGTTTTTCTTATCTATAAAATTCTACACACTACATACATATTTATAGGCATATGTTCTACCTTTCTACTCTACACTAGAAGCAACTAGATTAATGTTGAATACATGAATTTAATTCAAACTTAGTGGCTAAACATGATGACTAATGCTTCTTGAGAGTTCTTCAATGTTAAGGCTCTTGATCTCATTGGTTGGTTTTAATTGTTGACTAGAATGTAATTCTAGATAAGCCTCTTGAGCTATCAACTTTGACTACAATTCACCAAGTATGAATTCTTCATGATCAAGGAATTATGAATTAATATTTTAACACCCCCTCTTAATTCATAATTCGAACACCATTTCGAAATTGCTCCAACTTCTCTGAATTTACTGCTTTTGTCAAGCTATCTGCAAGTTAATCTTTAGTGTTCACAAACTCCAATTGAATTTCTTGATCTTGAACGAGATTTCTAATGTAGTGGTGTCGAAGTTCGATATGCTTTGTTCTGGCATGAAAAAATGGATTCTTTGTCATCTCTATACTTGATATATTGTCACAAAATTTTGTTGTAGGAGTATCTTGCCTTTGTTCAATGTCTGTCAGAAGTCTTCTAAGCCAAATAGCTTCACGAGCTGCGTCTGTGGCAGCAATATATTCTGCTTCTGCTGATGAGAGTGACACAGTCTTTTGCTTCTTTGATGCCCATGATATGATTTTTGAACCCAAACAAAATACATATCCAGCTGTACTTTTTCGATCATCAACTGATCCAGCCCAATCACTGTTAGTGTATCCGATAAGTCTGTTTTCTTTTTCTTTGACATATTTGATGCCAAAATTTCTCGTACCTTGAAGATAGCGTATAATTCTTTTTGCTAATGCATAATGCAATTTACTCGTGTCATGCATAAACCGCGAGATTAAGCTTACCGAATAGACAATGTCAGGTCTGGTATGTGTGAGATAGATTAGAGAGCCTACTAAGCTTCTGTACATCTTTGTATCAAGTTTTGCAGCACCATCATTTAGCGCCAACTTTTCATTTAGTGCCAGTGCAGTAGATATGGGTTTGCAATTTATCATCTGGAACTTCTTCAATAAACTTTCAAGATATTTTTCCTGAGAGATAAATATTTCCTCTTTGGTTTGACGAACTTGAATTCCAAGGAAATATTTCATTAGACCTAAATCAGTCATCTCATATTCTTGCATCATTGCCTTTTTGAATTCTTCTATCATCAATGGATTTGTACCTGTGTATATCAAATCATCTACGTAAAGACAGATAATGAGAAAATCTTTTTCACCTTCTTTCTTCACGTATAATGACGGTTCACTTGGACTTCTTTGAAATCCATTTTTCTGAAGAGGAACTCGTATGCAGGTTCATATCATCAACAAAGGATCCATTGACCCGACTTGATAGGTTGGGAAATTCTCCTATAGATTTCTGTGAGAAATTAATTCTGGTAAAAATTCTTGGCCAAGGTATCTGACGTCTTTATGTAAGTAGCTCATAAAGATTAAGTCAAAGAGAATTAATTCGAGACCAGAATGCATAACGTCAAGACAAAATAAAAGGGAGACAGATGAAAGACCATACCCTTAAGTCTCGACTGGGAGATTGATCGATGGAGAGATTATGGTGTATATGGTAATTGTAAATGAAAAAAGGTTCACTGAATTAATTCACCAGTGATTGGGCTCCATGGGCTTGTGGCCAGACATCGACCGTGGAGTGTGTGAGAATTCCTAAATTGGCAGGGGTGCTAAGTTTTGAATGGTCAGTCGACAGAGTGTTCGACTGATTTAGAAACTATTTAATGCTTGAATAATTAAATTAATATTTAATTATAACCCACGGCCAATTATGTGGTGAACCTATGGGGGCATACACAATACACATGAAGCGAAAGCGAAGAAAAATGAAACAACTGGGTCGACCGAATCGACTGGGTCGATTAGGTCGACTGGGTCTGAAAAATCAACTGGGTCGATTGGTGACTGGGTCGACCCAATTGGAACAAAATGGATCCGATTGGAATTGGATCAAGATTATAAATTAAATTGGAATTTAATTTGTGGGTTAATTAATTAAGTTGGATTTAATTAATTATAGGAAGAATTAATTAAATAGACTTGGAGTCTAATTTAATTAATTACGAGAGTAGTTAATTAATTGGGCTATTTAATTGGGAGATTAAATAAAGCCTGATCAAATTAATTATCTGGGCCATGAATTAATTAGTTAGACTTAGTCTTCTAATTAAAAAGGGCCATGACCCATGTAGGAGACTTGGAGTCCTAGTCCTAGAGGATTAGGTTAATGAGATACCTATAAATGTGGGACTTGATGTCATATCTCACACACAACTTTAAGAGCCAAAAAGCCAAGTCAAGAAAAACACTCTCTCCCTCTCCCCAAGCTCAAATCGGCCGAACGCATTCTTCCTTTGGAAGAATTTTTCGATTTTTGTTCTTGTTCCAAATTCGTTTCCTAAACCAGATCTTAATATATCTTGTGTTCTAGCCCATCAGGGTATATTAAATTTCGTGTAATTGTGGTTTATCAACTCATAGGGGCGCAACACGTGGGGCGCTGCTGCAGGGCATAGGATCGACCAACTCGAGGGAGGAACTTGACTTCGTCTGCCAATTGGGATTTGCAAGGAAACAGGTATAACGTGTAAACTGATTATACTGTCGTTTATTTAATATTCATATAAATACACCTAGAGTAGTATCTTGGCAAGATTCCGTGAGAGGTCCTAAAAATTTAAATTCTGCTGTGCCTAGGGCTGTTTATTTTACTGAATCCCAACAGAATATGTATGTAACCAAGCCCGAATATGGTGTTATTGATAGGCCATTAATGGTGTTTTAGGTATGTTTAAAATTATGCTATGGAAATTTTATTATAGCATGCTTATGTAATATATATCATATCTGGAAAATTTCACGACATTGTTATTTGTTGATGAAAATATATGATTTAATTTTAATTTGATTAAATTCCCAAACTTTCGATAATTTCTTGCAAATTATGTATTGTGTTTCATGAATTGAAACTGGCAAATATTCATTAATAATAACTTTATTATTTTATTAAATATATTAATACTATTTTGTAATTTTAGATTTTAAAAAGATATATTTTTTGTCGGATTTATATTGATGACTTGTTTGGTCGGTTAATATCATTTATAAAACTAAATTAGTTAAATGAATATATAAATATAATAAATAAAAATTTTTAAATTGGTCCTCACGTGTTTTACTAGAACCAATTTTGAAATTGAGCAATAATGTGTACTAAAATTTTCAGTAAATTTGAAAATACGACATTATTTTGCCAACTTGAAATATTATGGGGTAGAATTAATTGTCAGTCAACATAAATAGTGATATCAATTTTACGATAACACATAACTGTCACATCATCAGTTAACGTCAATTTTTAATAGTTTAACCAGAAGTGATTTGATTTCTTAAATTGTGTTACCAATGTTGCTGAAAATTGATTTCAATGGCAGTTGTAGGAGAGAAAACGTGTGTTTTGCCAATTTGAATTTCAGTTTAATATGGTAACTAATTAGGAGATAATTAAGGAGTTTGTTGTTTAAGCCAACTACTTAGCTTTATCCTTATCTCCTAATTAATTATATCTCTAATTAAATAGACCTTGGGCCGAAAATCATGACTGGCCGATTATTGTTATTGGGACGGGGCGGACTCCATCGATTGGGCCGTGGGCGGCCTTGGGTCGATTTGGCTGATTTAATTGGGCCATTTGGTTTTATTTGATAATTGTAATTAATTAATCAATTAATTACTTAATGGCCTTATTTATCATGTGGGCCGAGTATTTAGACTTGGCCCAATTAATTAACTAACTTAATTAATTAATTAATCTATAATAGCCGAAATTAACCATTGGGTTAATCGGGCTCGTTTGTGTTTAACCATAACTTGGCTTTATTAATAAATTGACTTTGGCCTATAAATTAATTAACTTATCAATTAACTAATTTATATTTGGCCCAAAAATTAATTAATTTGCGAGAATTGGGTTGGATTCCAATTTGGACTCATGGCCAAATTACTGTTTCGGTCGGCTCAATTTTCGGATCAAATTGGATCCGACCCGATCCGACTCATTTGGAGTAATTGGGTTCGGCCCTAGTGCCATTTTTGGTTGTCATCGAGCCGTCATTCTCGATTAATCGAGGGTGATTTTTTGTGTACAAGCAATGCCCCCCACAAGTCGTATCTGATAAAGTTTACCCGATGATAAAATTTTATCGGATAGACTTAGTTTAAAAATCCCCCTCTTTATGGCTCGATCGGCACTTAATTTGAACATGCTTTTGTATTTAAAATTGGCCATAATCAGCCAATTAAAATACAGCATTTTTTGGGACTCTCAAGACTCTCCCAGTTTATTAATTCACATGCCAGATGTCAACTCCCCATTTTATCTCCCAACTTTTCGGATATAACAACAATTAAAGCCTATCCCTTTCTAGCCCCCAATTCCCTTAGGAGTCTAATCACTCTACTCTTCCCAAGAAACTTACTTTTTCCTTTTTCAACAAACACTCCTACACACCCTAAGGCCCCACAAATCGCTTTTCACTATTCACTTTCTCTCTCTCTCCCAAATCGGCCGATTCATCTTCTCCAACCTCCATAGCCAAAATTTCTTCTCCCACAAACCAAGCTTTTCATTCCCTTTTTCTCTTTTTCTCACTGGACCCACTTCTCTCTCTTCCAAGAAAACCCAAAAACCGAACATTCCTCCCACAAATATTACCATAGCCGAAAACCCATCTTTAAGAAAAACCCACCATAGCCGATTCTTCTCCTTCAAAATTCCTTACACCCATTGCGAAATCAAGCCAATTTTACAAAGAAAACATGGCTGGGGATCGGATTAATCGAAGGGATGTGCACATTGAGACTCAATTTCTTCAAGACACTCTGTTTGGCACTACCATCAGCCCCTTTCAAACCGCCGCCGACCTACCGCCGGCGAATGAGCATCCTATCTTTTATCCGCGAGAGGCACTTCATTTTGCTACTGGGGTGACCGATTTCTCTTCCACCACCCGTGGATGGCCATGGGCGGGCTCTACGACCCACTCCGAGTGGCTCGTTTGGTGTGCTAGAGTTGAGAAGGTTTTTTCTCCGGTGTGGCGGCATTGTGGCATATTCGATGCCATTCAATTTTGCAAAGTGGGCATGTCTCTCAATCTTCCACTTATACGGGCAGCCGTACAATTTTGGTGCAAGGTGGACAATACATTTCATTTTGCTCGCGGTCTGATGACCCCTACCCTTCTCGATATTTTGGCCATCTGTGGCCTTGGTCCGACAGGGGGTTATGTCGACCCTTTGCCATTCGCGGGTGACGACGCGTTTCATTTCCCATCGACTTTAGGTTCCGGTGATAGTGCATTGTCCTACGGGCCTGTTATCGGCCGTTATAAGGACCTTCCCGAAGCTGTCCAGGTATCGCATACGGAACACGTTCATTTTCTAACTTTATGGTTATCGAGGTACATTTTTTGTAACTCCGCTTTGTCCGTAACTAAAGGGTATAATGCTATTGCGATACCCCTGGCTGGTGGCGAGAGAGTGAACTTAGGCCCTGTCGTTTTTTCTACTTTATGTACTGGTATCGAGGGGTTTTTGGCCTCGGGTTGTAGCTTCTTGCAGGGACCGATTTGGTTGTTGCAAATTTGGTTATTTGCGTATTTTCCAGATTTTCGTGTTTTTGAGGGGAACCCTGTTGACAATGAGATATATGCCTCATTTGTGGCTCGTCAAAAGCTGTCACCCTGGAATTTCTATTACTTTTTCAACAGGTTTTATAACACCATCAAGGGCCCCGAACCAAATTTTTCGGTCTTCTATCCGTCGATGCTATCGGCTTATAGTCCCTCGATGTCAGCTGATGATTTTAAGGAATATCAGAAATTGTGGGCGAGCTTCCTGACGTCGAGGGATATCCCTTCAGGCCTGAAAGTCACTGGGGCCAAAGATCCCACAAAAAGGAAACCTTTCAAGTGCTCAGCTCGTTTCTACCCAGCACATTATGTGGCCCATCAATTCGGCTTGGTACAGATGATCCCTCGATATGGCATATCTCTTGCTGAACGGAACGAGAAACTCATGGAGTTGGCCGATATGGATGGTTTTGACGAGTTACGACGCTGTTGGCGCGCGGCTCGAGATGCATTTATCTTTCGGCCTTTTGTTCCTAGTCCGGTCGGCTCACCAGACTTCGTCAAATGGTGGGATGGCTACATGGCCCTCACTCGTCAGGATACTTTCCATGCCGCTGAGCCAAATTTAAAGTGCCCAACCACCCGGAAGTCATCTCTACCGACGGACCTTTGCTTGAGCAATCGGCTGCTGCCACCGTCAAGGCATCAAAGAAAGGTAAACTATACATAATTTCTCGCTTTGAACGATTTTATGATGTAGTTTGGGACCCCGATTGTAAAGATAAATATGAGAAAGCTGCCCGTAATTTTGAGTCGTTGAAGGACATTAGGATAGGTAAGGCCATGTTGGCTCACGCTAAGTTAGCCAAAAAATGAGGGGGTCCCGGCGAGGTCCCTCCTTGGTACACTTTTTATAGACCCCTTGGCCCTTCTCTCCCGTTACTCCCTGATTTTATGGAGTCGTCTGGGTATGTGGCTCCCTCTGTTGTCCCTAGAACGAGTACTAGTTCCCAATCTCGTAGTCGTCAAGCTATGTCCCAAGTTACTTTTACGGGGTATCAAGCTGATGACCTTCAGGACATGTCGAAGATTTATATTTTATGTGAATACAAGGATGGGGGTACCATTGCCCTCGATCGGTCAGGTAGCCTTTCCCGTTTTTCTTTCCTTAATCATCATTATGTACTGACATGTTTGTCTGTTTGCAGGAAAGAAATCGTCGGCTCCTCTTGCTAGCAAGAAAAAAGCCGTCAAGGAACCTGTGATCCCTTTTGCCATTCCTTTGCAGATTGCCAGTCCGAAAGATCCTTCTCTTGTTGCCTCTCAGTCGATTCAGGAGTCTGAGGCTCATTCCTCCGTTGATAAGGTAACAGACCCCCCTGTCGTGTACATTCGACGTTCTCGTCGGCTCTTTCATCAACGAGGTGGCACAAGTGCCATAATCGTGAGCAGTTCTAACGAGGAGGTAGTCCTTATCTGGCTTAGCTTGTTATATTTTTTAGACTTACATTGATGTCTTACCATTCTGTCAGGAGGTGAGTTCTAAGGGCAAGCGTCAAACTATCAAGGACGATCCCCCTGCTCGGAAGAAAATCAGGATGATGGCCGATAGCTCGTCGGACAGCGAGGATGACGGGCAGCAGTTTGAACTAGTGGATATTCCACCCCATCGATCTACTCCAATCAGTTCTGAGGATCCTCTCGTCGATACCACTGTTGGCGACGAGTCAGGAGATGCGGCCGCTCGACAGCCTGAGATTTCGATCCATCAAACTGTTCATGTTAAGGAAACCCCCATTTCGGCTCCTCCTCATTTGCAAGAGGTTAATTTCATTATCAAGCCGTTTTAAATTTCCTTGTTTACTTAGTACTGACCTCGTTTTACTTTGATTTTTCAGACTCCCTTGTCTAGCCAAGTTATGGAAAATTCTCAGCGGCTTGCTCAAGTATTGGCTCGATTCGCTAGTACCCGAGCTTTGTCAATGAGTTCATCTTCTCAATCTCCACCGACCGTGTCTGAGCAGTCGAGCCATACTCCTTTTACTCCTGTCGAGATTGCTCACTTCAAGGAGCTGCTGTCAAATTACCAAAGTCGGCCCCTGGACGTCCTGATGATCAACATGGGACCATCCCTTGATGACTTGGTGGGCAAGCTGTCTTCTGCCACACTTCGAGCGACAAAGTGGCTTTCTATTCCGACTTCGCGCAGCGGTTTGGCCAAATGAGGAACGAATTTAAGGACAACGATCGGGCCATCAAGGCAAGGGCCTCGTTTGCGTCTCCTGTCGAGGCTCTTCTCTCGAAGTGTGATGAACTATATGCTTAAGGATCTAGTCTTAGTGACTCGCTCAAAAATCTCAAGGACTCCGAGGCTGACTTAGTTGCGGCCATATCGAAGCTGCAGCAGGGGCTGGACATGGTTCGAGGCAAGATGAAGGATGATGTGGTGGAGGCTGAATCGATTACTGAGCAGTTGTCCAACACTGATGAATTGATCAACGAGGCGAAGGCTGCTGAGGATTGAGTGATTGCACAGGCAGCCGCTGCAGCGGCTGATCAAGCTAGGATCGAGACAGCCCTTAAGGGATTCCTGGGTCGGCTCACCCTAGACTTTCTCCGTTGATTTCTGGCCTGCGAGCTATTTATGTCGGTGCATGTGCCAAGTAGTGTTAGGACTTTTGACATCAAGGACTTAGTTTACTTTCTCGTTTGTTTATGTAATGGCCTGATGGCCAACATACCTCTTTTTCATTCCTGTCGATGTAATGGCTTGATAGACATATACTAATTTCCCTTCCTGTCAGTGGAACTTTTTTTGGCTTTATACCATTTTTTCTTCAAATTGAAGCCAAATGAACTAAATACCCGAATCTCAAAGCCATTAATTTTTAACTCAAACAACTTTGCAAGCAAAACACGACTTTCATGTCAACAAGACTTAGTTAAAAATCGAATCAACTCAAGAGACGAAAACGAAATGCCTTGATGTAAACATTTGAAAAACCGGGGAAACAACAATTTAAATTAAAACAGAAGTACTTGGACAAAAATTTGAAAATAAATGCAACCACTAATATTAAATTTAAACTTAGTCTAACGAAACGGAAAGGGAAATAAAAACAAGACTGAAAATAAACCTAACTTATATTTACAAAGGGATCGGCGCATTAAAGTACTCTTGGCGCCGCTCGATTTCCAGCTCCAAAGCTCGTTGATATTCTAGACACATTGATTCCAAAAGGGTTGGTCTGAACTTTTTCAAGTATATTCCATTGATGGGGTCCCTACAGAGATTCCCATCTGGCTTTTTCGAAATGTAACCCCCTCATCGAGTTATCGAGAAGACTTCATATGGTCCTTGATTACAGGCGGCGTTGTCAGCTTATCTTTGATTTCCTGAAATGCCTGTTCATGCTCCGTTTGCCAGCAAAATTCCTCTTTGTCCTTCAGCTTTAACAAAGGCGAGAAGACCTTCGTTTTTCCAGCCAAGTTGGAAATGAACCTCCGTAAAAAGTTGACCTTGCCAAGGAATTGTTGTAATTCCTTTTTCGTCGATGGAGGTCTGGCCGTCAGGATAGCTTTGGACTTATTTTTATCAATCTCAATCCCCTTGCGATGCACTAAAAATCCAAGAAATTGGCTGACGCAACTGCAAAAACACACTTCAAGGGATTAAGCTTTAGTTTATGTTTTCTCATTTTGGCAAATAACTTCGCCAAATGTATTAGATGTTCATCATAACTTGCCGATTTAATTATATTATCATCGATGTAAATTTTAACAAAGTCATCGATGTACTCACTGAAAATGCAGTTCATGGCTCGTTGATAAGTGGCTCCAGCGTTTTTGAGTCCGAATGGCATCACTTTCCATTGGAAGGTGTCTATTCCCCCGGGACATTGAAAAGCCAACTTAGGTACGTCGTCAACAGCCACAAAAATCTGATTATAACCTGCACTTCCGTCGACGGCAGTCAAGAACATATTGCCAGCGGCGGCATTGATTAACATATCCGCCATTGGCATCGGGTATTCATCTTTAGGAGATGCAAGATTCAAGTCCCTGAAATCAAAGCATATCCTGATCTTCCCGTTTTTCTTCATTACGGGTACAACATTCGCTACACACTTCGGATATCGGGCCACCTCGATGGAACTGGCTTTCAACAGCTTTTCGATCTTCTCCCTGATCAGTTTGCATACCTCGACGGACATCCTTCTCAGGGGCTGTTTTCGGGGCAGGTACCCTTCAAGTATTGGAATATGGTGTTCTACCAATTCCCTGCTCAATCCTGGCATCTCGTCGTAATTTCAGGCAAAACTGTCCTTGTATTCCTTCAACACTTGAATCAATCGATCCTTCTGGCCATCATCGAGCAATGCGCTAATGTAAGTTGACCTGTGATCATCTTCGGTGCCCAACTCTATTTCGATAATAGGGTCTAGCACTTGGATCTTAATGTCATCGAGGTTGGCTGGCGCCGTTCCTAATTCTTCCAGCTATATTTCATCGCCATCTAATGTTGGCGTTTCTTCTCGAAAATGAGGTCGCCCGTATAACATTCGGCCACATAGGCCCAAAACTTTCGGATAAAATCGGCACATGCTTCTTACTCTAGCCCGATAATGACAATCTCGTCGATTTCCAGTCTGTAGGCCTTATAGGCCGATGGTCCCTCGTCATCAGGACAGTTCATCAGGACTGACAGTGTTGTTCGTGCGGCCCTTCTTCCTTGACGTTGCAAGGCCGACTTAATTCTTTGGCTAAGCAAGCCATTTCAAGCTGCGTCAACTTCTTGCTCGAAGTGACTTCTTTCGGTTGTCCGTATTTATCCTGCCCGATGAATCTGTAAGGTCCTACATTGTCTCGATAGTACGCCGCCTCGACGGCATTGATCTTCGCAGTGAATGATCTGTTGTCGGCCATTATGATCTCGGGTTCAGGGGCATCTCCCCAAATTAACAAGCATTGATGCAAGGAGGACGGTACACACAAGGCTGAATGAATCCAGTCCCTTCCCAGCAAGGCGTTGTATGACGAGACAGCATCTACCACAAAGAAAGCGATCTTCAGGCTGGTTTTTCTAATCTTTACCTCGACAGGTAAGATTCCTAATGTGTCAGCCTTTCCCCCTGTGAAATTACTAACAATCACTTTCGTTTCCATCAAGACCTCGCTGACCTTACCCAGCTTATACATCGTCGATGCTGGCATTACATTGACGGCTGCCCCATTGTCGACTAGCATTTTGTCGATGGGTTTTCCGTCGATGTGCCCTGATACGTATAATGGCCTGATGTGTCTGGCCATGAAGGATGGTGGCTTCTGGAATATACTTTCAACTTTCTTATCCCAATTGGTCTCTTTCTCGTCATCGACCGATAGCAGTTCTAAGTCTTCTGCCATTTGTACCACTGGCATTCCCTCGTCCCAAAAGCCATCAGTGGAGTACTCCAGTTTCTCGTTGACGAACTCAACAAGTTCAGAATCGACGGCGTTGCATTCCATCACTGTCGAGCCATTTGTCGGCTGACTGGTGGCAGCATCTTCCACTGCTTTTGTTTCCACTTCATTTGTTTCTTTCTCGATGGTTTGTTTTTCAACCTCCTGTTTCTCGATTTCCTGGCCAGATTTGGCCTCAACAGCTTGGCCAAGTTTGACCTCGTTTTCCTTATTGCCTCTGTCGGCGAAGATCTCGACAAATTTTGCCTTGAGATCGTTTTCGTCTTCCTCATCAGCCAATAAGTCATCTTCTTCCATCGCCTTTTCCAAATCGATCATTCCAAATTTGGCTTTCCCCGGGGTCCATTTGGAGGTGCCCATTCGCGTCGAGCCTTTCGCCTCATTCGTTCCCTGTTTCAGTTCCACCGATGGTGGTTTCTTTGCTGACTCTTTCATCAGGGCTTTCCCTTTGGCAATTTTCATCTCTTTTCATTGGCGTAAGTAACGCCTATACTGTGTTCGGGTCATCTGGTCGACCCTTCGATCTCCAGGGAACTTCGGATGCCTGACAGGTACCCATCGATCTACCTGTGTATCCGTTCGCGGCCTTGATTGGCCTGACGGCGTGGTTTTCATCGACGGACCATGTGTCCTGTCTCTGCGACTGGCGGTCGATCTGACCTGCCTGGTTGGTGTTTTATCAGGTGATCTCTCCCTGATTCTGCTGCTGCGACTAGTGCCTTCCTGTTGTTGTCGAGGCATTCTAGCCTTAGCCTGTTCTCGGCGTTGCTCCGCCGTTAATGTTGCGTATTCTGTGTATTCAATCGGAGCTGGAACCGTACATGGTCCATCGGTCCAGGTGTTGGTATCGCCTGCGGCTGCGGTGTTGTCTGGGGCAATACCTGCAGTTGCGGCATTACTTGATATGGATACCCTGCTGGTGCTACGTTTGGCCAAGGCATGTACTGGCCATATATTCTAGGTTTGATGAACAAGGGAACTGTTGCTAACTCATTTTCGCATCTTGAACACAGACCCATTTCCCCGTTTATCGCTGCGTAGGATGGATCTTCCTTCGACTACAACTTCTCTCCTGTTGGTGATTCTGTGATCGTTATGAATTTATCCCTACCTCATTTTGTTGGAAATGATTGGTATCAACCGTCATCGGCTTTGTGATTTTCCAATCCGGGGTAAATCTCAAGATGCCCTTATCGAGGTGATCCTGCACCATCCACCTGAACACTAGACATTCATTTGTCGAGTGAGTCCACACGTCATGATATTTACAGTAAGTTTTACCTGATATCTTCATCGGTGATGGTATCACATGGTCCCCTTTGAGTCTTAGGATCTTGTCGGCCAACAACGGATCAAAAATTACCTCTATTTTTGAGACGTCAAATGAATAGCGTCTTTCCCTGTCGGTCTTGTATTCAGCATCCCTTCGTACCAAATTGTTTGGCACCTTGATCGTAGGCTGAGGTTCTTTCGGTTTGGTGAGGGCTGGACAAACAGTGTTCTTGGGGCAGACCACCTCAGCCAATCCGATCTCAATACCCTGCTGCTCAATCGGTCGATTGACCTGTTCCTCACTGGAATCAGCCATACCCACTTGATAGTAATTTCCCCTGGGCTGTCGGCTGTTCTCATCTCTCAGCACTCGTTCATAACGGACCGCATGATCGGTCAACTCGAACAAGTCTTCATGGTACTGCGCCATCATGATCTTTCTCAATTCAAAATGCATGCCATGGATGGCAATCTTGATGCACTCTTTCTCCGGTAACGGGATGGCGCAGAAACCTCTGGCCCTGATGAATTTCTTCATATACTCCTCGACAGTCTGTCCTGTCAGTTGTCTCATGTTTGATAGCTCGATGACGGACACTTCGAGCAGGGCCTGATAATGGTTCATTACGAACACCTTTTCCATGGATGGCCAGTCAGGGACCGATCCAGGCTTCAAATTGGCGTACCAATGGAACGCCATACCTGTCAGAGAGTTTGGGAACAGATTCAATTTCAACTCGTTGGTCATATTGCCACATTTTAAAGAGAATCGAGCCAGATGCTCTGTGGCAGATTGTGATCCTTCGCCCGAGAACAAAGCAAAGTTCGGCGGCCTGTAGTTCATTGGAAACGGCACCTGATCGATATATTCCAGGTGAGGTTTATTATACCTCGATGCTCGGTTTCCCTTTCTCCTGACGAACATCTCCTCAGCTTGGTTTATCGTCAAGAGGTCTTCTGGACCATCTGCAACTCGATGGGCCCTGTCATAGGCCAATGAGTTGGCCTGATGCCCCTCCTGGCCGTATCCGACGGCCTCTGATCCGTCCTCTTTGGACCTACCCCCCGAGTCTGGGCGATTGTTCCTAGCTTTGGAAGTACTTCCTCTCCTGTCCGGGACATTAGATTGTCTGTTGCCTTGTTTGTAAGGCATATCATCCCTCGATGAACTTTCCCTGATCTGAATCGCGGGGCCTTGCCTTTGTCGACGGTAGTTCTGTGCGGCCCAGTCCAGGCCTGCGCCTGTACGCCGTTGGCGAGAGTATTGATGCTCTCGGCCAGTGATGTCATCTTCGCCTCTAAGTTCATCAGGGAATTATTTACAATGTTGCTGGCTTCCGTATTGGCCTGACTAGTAGCAGTGGCCGAGCCTAGCATATCTTTGAACTTGCTGACAACATTGGACCATTCCTCCTGTTTGGTCTCGAGGTCCTTGGTGAAGTTGCGAACCTCTGCTGTCAGTTCCTCGATTCTGTCAGTTCCCTCCATGGTTAGTGGGATCGTTGATAGATTTTCCAGAGTATGTGTCAGGTCAAAACGTGTCCTCGTCAAGGTTGATCTAGTCTTTCGTGGGATCTGTGGTATCATCTGATGACAACAAAAGAATAACCATTTAGTATCAATTGATTGGCTGTTTAAAAAAAAAGAGATTATCAAGTGTCAGCTAGCCAAATTGTTACTTGGCTGATAATCGTTTTTGGCAAATAAATCATTCAAAAATTTTCAAGTCCCACCGAGCTAAAATATTGTGTGGCTGGTAAGTTTTTGACAAAAGTAATGTAGAAAGATTTTCAAGTCCCACTGGGCGTGCCAAAATATTGTTTGTGATAAAATTGACATCGAGGGACAACTGGCATCGAGGGACAACTGGCATCGAGGAACACTTGGCATCGAGAAGTGACAAACTGTTGTCTGCGATACAGTTGACATCGAGGGATGCGTGGCGTCGACGTGCCAAAATATTGTTTGTTGTAAATTTGGCATCAATCACCTAGACGAGCCAATGGCTCGATGTGAAATGGCTCGATATGATGTAAAATGAATGAGGGCGTGCCAATGTTTGTGCGTGCAAACATTACGATTAAGAATAGACATGTTGATATCAGCGTAATAATAATTTAAATGTCCTGATAAAGACATATCGATATCGAAATAAATTGTCCTGATAAGGCTGACTTCTAAACGATTGTGACATAGTAGGCAAAACACTACCCCTAGTTCTTTTCTATGCCTGCCTGGCCGTAGGACTTAAATAATTTATGAAAATCTCTCCAAAATGTCAAAGTTTTATAGCCAATCGATGGTCTGCTCAATATATCAACACATTTGTAAATCAGCAAACAAGTTGACGATCAATCAGTCTAACATTCACCTTGACAGAAGACATAAACTTGACAAAAACAACATATCAATGAAAATCCGTTGACGTAAAGCATACTTAAGTAAAAGAAATCGGGAGATGCGGACCAAAATACTTCCATTAATAATAAAAGAAAATCAGTAAGTTCCCCGATATACAAGTGTTACAAAAATATGCAAAAACGATAAAAGTCTCCTGTTTTGGCATGATCTGTGAAACGAGTCGATAAGTCCGATAAGTTTTGAAAATTAACTCCTTGATCGGTAGGTAAACCCGCCGATGAGCTGATAATATATGATAGTACAGCTTGTTGACAGAAAGTAACATTGATGATGGGAGACCACCAACAATAGTTCGCCCAACCTTGATGGATGACCACCAATCGGGCTCCTGATCAGCGAGTGGCCACTGAAAAGGGCATCAATTGAGCAGATGGCTACTTGATAAGTTTGTCATGCAACTACGTGGACACTTACATGACGGTTAGCAGCTTGCTAGTTGGTTGATATCGAGTTGTTTCTCTCGAGACAGCGTTGCTGACGGCGGAAGCAGCTGTGCGGCTTACTTTGAGCGGCGGCGCTGGACTTCAGGCGGTCTTGTCCTGCTGGTGGCTGAGGATTGACAGACTGATATCAAGGAGTTGGCAGACTGACTAACTTGACAGAAACAACTTGTTATTTTCTTGCTATCAAGGGGTTTCGCTCGAGACAGCGTTGCTGACGGCGGAAGCAGCTGTGCGGCTAACTTTGAGCGGCGGTGCTGGACTTCAGGCGGTCATGTCCTGCTGGTGGCTGAGGAGGGACGGTTGATGTCAAGGAATTGGCAGGTGTTTGCTGACGGTAGAAGCAGCGGTGCACTGGACTTCCGATGAGGCGTAGAGCCTATTTAGTGATGACTGAAGATTTATTGATTGAGTTGTGTGTGTGTCCTTGCGCGTATGGCGGCATGTTCGTAGTTATAGGTTGTTGATAGCTGGAAATTGATGAGCTGATGGCCGAAAACTGCTCCCTTGATGGCCTATCTCACCCACTATCTCCACTACTCTTGAATTCCTCCACTATCTCCACATTCCCACTACTTTGGAGGTAGTTTCCCTTCTTCTTTTTGCTGGAAATTGATTTCAATGGCAGTTGTAGGAGAGAAAACGTGTGTTTGGCCAATTTGAATTTCAGTTTAATATGGTGACTAATAAGGAGATAATTAAGGAGTTTGTTGTTTAAGCCAACTACTTAGGCTATGTTCGGTTTAGATTATAATTTATTGGGTCTAATTATACTTTGGGCCAATATATAATCTAATTTTGGATTTAATGAGCCATTTGGCATATAAGTAGTGGCCTTTATTAATATTGGGTCAATGAAAATATACCTAGTTCGGTTGGCCCAATTAGTTGCGGAAAATGTAGAATGTCAGTTTTGCCCTTAATAAAATCTGAGACATCTTCATCTCAGCCGTCCATAATTCCGCTTGAATCTGGGCCGTTCAAACCCTTGTATATATATAATGTCAAAATAAACCCTAATTACATTAGCCCTTCTCTCTTTTCTCTCTCTACCTCCTGCGACTGAAACCCTAGGTCGCTCCGTTCTGCTATTTTGTTGGTTATTGGTTAATTCATCAAATCCGTAGGTTGAGAAGTGGGATTAGAGCTTCTTATTTGATATCACCTTCAATTCCGACGGTATGTTTCGTTTAAATTGGTCAATTTCGTATGTAATTGAATTAGTTAGGGTTTATACTTATCCACAATAAATTTCCTGTTATTCAGGGTGAGAAGTGAGACACGGGCTTGTTATTTGCTATCACCTTCAATTTCGACGGTATGTTGATTTTTATTTTGTCAATTTCGTATGTATTTGAATTTAGTTTAAGGTTTCTTTTAATATGGGCGAATATTTTTTGTTCTTCACTGTCCGTAGGTATGGACTCTAGTGAAAGTAGCTCTGCTCGAAGGCGTTCTTCATTCAATACCCATGTTCTAGATGGAAGTCTGTGTGTGTGTTGAGCTACTGTGAAGGTCTACACATCATGGACAAAGGATAATCCTGGGAGGAGGTTCTTACAGTGTGAAGTGACTAAGGTTTATTATCTTCCTTCAAATGTTATATTTTGGTTACTGTTTTATGGTCCATAAAATATTTTTGAAGCTATTTTGATTACTGTTTTATGGGGTTTTTAAAATTATCAGCTAGTTTTTTAATTTGTGCTTTCTATTGTGTACTTATTAATACGCCATAATCTGATTTTTTTTGGGGGAACGTTGTGGTTACTTTGAATGGGTTGATCCACCAATGTGTGATAGGTCAAGGATCATTATTCCTTGTTTGCTTTCGCGGGTTAATCATGCTCAGTCGGAGAATACACGTCTAGAGCATGAAACTGTCACTATGAATACTGAGATGCAAATGCTTGTTAATTCCATTACTAAACTTGAGAACGAAAACATGGCATTGCGTCGTAAACTAAAGTTTGCGATGATCTGTGCCATGGTTCTCTTTATGTGCTTTTTATTAGGCAAATTCTAGTTTTTGTTTTGTGTTAGTTGGCATGTAATATTTATGTGGATTGTGTGTTCAACTAAGTACAATTTGGCTTTTGCATGCTTCATTAATTCAAGTTTTAGGTAATTTAAATTTCAAATATTAGATGACTACTTAAATACATTATGTGAGCTTGCTTATGATTATTGGACTTCCGTTTTTGTTAAAGTGCCTGATACTTATGTGAGTTTGTGTTTGGGTGTTTGAATGTGTTAAAATAATTTTTCACATGGGGTTTGTTGCATTTCCAGAACTATGTATTTTCATCTGTTTTGTTGTTACTTTGATCAGAATACTTGGATACTTGTATCAAATATGTTTCTTAACATCAGGTGGTTATTTGCAAATTTTCTGAAAGCTGTAAATTTTCCAAAACTGGTCTATATATCATTTTTTTTCTTATGATTTTGTTCTTGTATTTTTCAGAATTGTTGGATATTGGAATAATTTTTTTTTTTAAAATTAGGGGGTTCTTTGCAAATTTTGTGGTTGGGATATTGCATTTCCAGAAATATGAATACATGTTTTCTTAACATCAGGGGGTTCTTTGCAAATTTTCAAAAAGTTTTATGGACTTTTCTAGATATGGTGAGGAATGTATTTATTGATTGCTATTTTATATCTTAATATCTATTCTGAACAGTTGGATACAACATTCTGCAATATCTTGTAGATTGAGTAGCATTAATTGAAAGGGACTACTCATTTTGAAAGCCTGGTTTCAGATTTTAATTCCTTATTTTATGGTTGTGGACATTCAAATCTTTCATAAATGCAGTTTAAAACATTCACTTTGTACTCCTTGATTGCTATTTTATATCTTAATCTTTATTCTGAACAGTTGGATACAACATTCTACAATGTCTTGTAGATTGAGTAGCATTAATTGAAAGTGACTACTCATTTTGAAAGCATGGTTGTGGACATTCAAATCATTCATAAATGCAGTTTAAAATATTAACTTTGTACCTGCTGTAAATAGTAGAAATTGAAACGTTGCCTTAAATGCATATCTACCCCACTTTATTTCAGCATTTATGGGGGAAGTTGGAAGGTAAACTTGTATCCAGTCTATATATACTACTTAATTTTATCTTTTATTCATTCTACTTTCTCCTAAAACTGATTTTCCACCTTAAGTGGTACACAACTTTGTTTTGAAATAATGTCTACCATACAAAAGGATGGCTGGACTTATGATGAAAATTGGAACTTTCTTTGTTTCCTCATGCGTGAGACAAAAGAAAATGATCTTAAGGACGTTGACAATCTGAAGAAAGCCCTTGTACGAATTGCATCATCCATGGGAATACGTTTTGGACGCCGGTTCAGTTTCTACTCCATGAGGACGAAGCTGGAACAGATGCGCATTAGACACCGGTTCTGGAAGAAGTTTCTTAATACCCCCGGAGTTATTTATGACATAGAAAACTGTGAATCCACTGTTAAGGATGCCTACTGGGCTGCTATTGATAGGGAGGTAAAAGTCTCTTTTTAGCAATATTTTACTAATTAAAAAGTTGTTACTTCAGTCCTTCTCATTATATAAAGAGTGTTTATAACGTAAGTTGTTTTTATCTTATTGTTTATAGGCGGAGCCCGAACTTTTCAAATATTTCAGGAAAAAAGGTAACACCCTCTGCCTTATGCTTGAATGCATATTTGAAACAGAGGGTGTTACTATGCTGCCAAGGGACTTGACTGGCAGTCCTCAGTGGCCGATTCACGTTCCGAACGATGATGACGATGACAAGGCATTGGTGGCAATGGCTTCATGTAGTGAGTTTATTCCCCCTTTCCTGTTTCCAGAAGAGTGTTATGTTGACATTGAGGAGATGTTTCCTGAAAAGAATGAGGGGGCAATTGTGGAAGTTAATGAGGTGAATAATGTGCAAGGCAGGAAGTTGTTTCATGACGATATTGAAGGTGGAAGTACTAGGGAAACATCTGGTGACAAGGTTGATTAAGGGGGTGTTGGGTGATAAGGTGGTGGTGGTAGTACTAGTTAGTAGTAGTATGTAGCTTTTTTAATTTATGCAGGCCAATGTGTTATCCTTTATCTTAATATGTTATGTTTTTATGCATGTATTTCCAGAACAGTTTGGGGAACTATTTGTAATGCACACCACCTAGATCATTCTACCTTTTATTAATATATGATTATCTATTTTGTTGGTTTAAAATTATGTGTTTGCTTTATTTAGTTTCCCAGAACATTTACAACTTCAAGTTTTTATAACATATTATGCCATACGTTAATGAATACTCTGCCATGAATGCATGTATGAATACATAAGTCAAAAAATGAACATATAAAGCACTTGAAATATTCTGCCGAAAGCAATGTTTTCTGACAATTGCAATGAAAAGTTGTATCAAGTTTGGTTATTATGAATGAAGGTATAAAGCTTTACAGCTGTTTTGGTCAAAAACTTATGTACATGAGTGAAGTATAGGTAGGAAGTATATATATGAGTCTACAAATCTGAATTCAATTTGACATATTATTCCCCTGCAAGTTCGAAAAAATAAACACATAGATCAGGAATATAATCTTGGAAAAAAGGATTTTGCAATCTAAGGACATGACATAATTGCAAACAGCCCCCAATCTAAATGGCATTCGCATTTTTAGTCCTTCAATTGCTTCTATAAATATGTGTCCTTAACATATTGAGATGCAATTAAAAGAAATGGCCACATTCAACCCTCGGCCCCAATCTGAATTTTTTTACACCGAAGTATGGCGCAAGAAAATCGATGACTACTTCATCGAATTTTTATCCAATGAGGCTTTCTTCCAAAATGCAATTTTCATTCATAGTTTCAGTGATGTTCTTACAATTGCTTGTAACGAACTTAATATATACTTTCAATCCGCGTTCACTCATAAGACTATCACCGCAAAATTTCACCTTATAAAACGAAGACATTCTACCTTTTCATATTTGAGGAGCCTTTCGGGGTACTATTTAATCGGTGATACCAATGATGTTGGAAACGAAGGCAAGGAAATTGTTAGACATTTGTGCATGGTAACGTTATTTATCTTAGTATTTTTATCACAGTTAACTAAAAATTCTTTCTAGTTTCGGTTAACTTTTATTTTAGGAACGTCCATTCTACGAAGCATACGCTATCCATGGAGAGCCTAAATGGGAAGATTTATGTGAGATTTTCGGACATTCTGGGATCGAATTTCCGGCGGTTGTGCCGCCGTCTCCCATTGATCTTCAGTGGTTCGAAGTAAACGATGAGCCCATTGTTGGTCAAGAAAGTCCGGAACCAAACCCCATTGACCCCCTTGAAATGCTGCAATTCTCGCCTTGCGAGGATGACGATTTTTGGAATGATCTGGCGAACCAAAATAATACACCTACAGATAATGAAAATGACGAGGGTGAGAAAGGTACTTCCGTTGCTAAGTGTCTCTGGCCGGACGAAGGGACGTCTCTGGGATCGGTTAAAGGAAAAAATGATGGATATATGTATCAAGATAACATTATTAATGCAGTTTCATCATTTTCTATTTTAAAGACTTTAATTTCGCATCTTTATATGCAATTTATTTTAACTCGGTGAAATTGTTATCAGGTTGCAAGTCCGAATTTCACGAACATTGCAAGTAACTGCTGTTATATTTGCATATTTCCGTTAATGAGGGTGAGGGACCTTTTTGTAATTTTTCATTAATGAGGGTCAGGGAGCTTTCTGCAATTTTCCGTAAACTGCTGCTATATTTGCAAATAGTGGGCATTCACCTATTTTGAAATTTCGAGAACAGAGGGCGTAGTTGTGCAGTTCCATTTAAATTTTTTGCCAGTGAAAGGTAATGCTATATTTTATGTTAAACATGAAGCATTCAAGCAAAAATGTCCGGACCATAAATAAGAATTTCACCTTTTGAATCAAAGTTCTTGCAAAATACAAGTGTTAACAATACATATCATCATCCCAAACTACAAGTGTTAACAATACATATCATCATCCCAAAATACAAATTAGAAATAAATATCAGTTAGGCAAATTACACCCATGAGTAATCAAGTGTTACCAACCTAACTAATATGTCCAAATATCATCATCCCAAAATACAGTCTACTTATATGGTCCAAAAGAGTTACCAACTTCCACAAATTTTTTAACACTACCAAACTCTCATATCAAATCATTAGCAAAAAACAGGGACAAAAGCAAGTTTGAATATCAACTATGCACCAAGTAGAAGTTTAATTGCAAGTTAACCCATACCAACAAAACAGGGTGTTTCCAAAAGTACACAAACCCGTAGCAATCAACAATTGATTAAGGCATTTTACCTTGAAGCATCATGTGTGATTGAATCTCCCGGTTTCGGGGGTTCGAATTCAAGAACAAGCTGGTATGTTTTGCGTTATCCATTATCTTGAAGGAAAGAAAATTGCGATTCTCTTCGCTTAGACACTCAATACTCTCTAAAGCAGCAATTATCTTTTTTGCTTTATCGTCGTAGGAATCCTCCTCCTTTGCAAACTTTGACGAAAGATCAACCCACGTGTCTTTTGCAGCGGTGATAAACTGTGACATGTCGGGCTTATAAACGTCCTCCCCAGTGACTTCGGGTGTTTTCTTCTTTCTTTTTTGTTTTTCTTTCTTGATCTTCTCCTTTTTCAGCTTTTTTGTCAACTTGGAAGTCCGAGGGGTCTCTAAATCTGGGTAAATTGGACACGCATTCATTATATCCTCGGCAACATCCGAGGCATCAGTAGTCAAATCCACACAGGGACTACTATACTGCAGTTCATCATTCTTCGTGGACGGTTCTTTTCTTTTCTGGTTCTTTTCAATGGTGTCCCTCGTCCACTCCTCAACTATATCCTCAAAGCTTTCCGCGCCATCCCCGGTTGCCCGATCCCTTCCAAATATTTCGACCCAGTCATCGAAATAGTGATATGTCTTGTACCGCATGTTTGCAACATCCGGGTGAGCCTAGCAAGAAAACAAATAAATAGAAACATTTTAAATATTCAGAATTATCATATATATAATGGAATTACAAAGGCAGTCCATAAAATACCTTGACGTATAAGTCCCAAATATCATCTTCCACGGTGATTTGCTTTCCGGAGTCGTTCCACCCAAGCCACTTGTACCTTGCATTCCTAGTAATTGGTCATACGTCTTCTTCCAAACGGTAATCTTAGAGTTGATATGTCTAGCAAGAATCTTGGAATTAGGAAGCAAAGTAGTTAGGGCAACCTCTAATGCTTGTAAATAACCCGGCAGAAATGCATTATCGGCCTTCCAACCATTAGCAATCATCTTTTTCAAGCAATGTAACAATTGTTGTTCTTCAAGCTCATTCCAAGATCTCCGAGCACCTTGTGTCTTTCTTTGAGAAGGCACCGTATCACCATATCGTGGAATGGATGTCATCTTCCCACAAAACCTACACAACCATTGTCCACAACTCACGGTCTTTAATTAAACAAAATCCTTCAATTAAACAAACTCATTATAATCATTCACGTAATTACTAAAAAATATTATACAAATAATCATTAACGTAAACTTTAAAATATAAAATCCATCGATTAAACAAACTCATTGATAATCATTCAGGTACAAACTAATAAAATACAACAAGTAAAGAAATTGTTCATAACGTACAAACTAGTACAAATCAAAGTTCCAAAGAAATACAACATCCATGCATAACATAACATAATATAATCAAGATGAAAATGTTTTGGTTAAAGACAAGTGATGATTCCATTCTAATGACGCTCTTGATTCCATTTTATGAACATACTACGAGCCATATTGTCGCGAAAATTGTTCCACGCATGCGACGGCTCAACTACGTCAATGTAATCCTCAACGACTGTCTCGTCATCATCGTCACTTGAATCACTAGAATCACTGGAATTTTCATATGTATACCACACATCGAAGTCCATTGTTCGCCGCATAAAATTCTGAATCAAGAACAATGCCATTATAATCATATTTTGCGTCTTCAAGGGGTAAAATTGGTTGCTTCTTAGAATTGCCCATTTTTTTTAACTTGTCCAAAGCTCCGCTCTATTACATTTCGGGCTTGTGAATGTTTCATATTAAAATACTCCTTCTCATTTTGCGGGGCCTCCATTCCGACGCCCCACTCTTTCAAATGATACCGAACCCCTCTATATGGCACAAGAAACCCTTCTCCGTTGGTATAACCATTATCACATAAGTAATATGTACCTAAATTGAACGCAAATTATTATTGGGATGAAATTTTCAGAATTTTAGTTATATGTTACTTTTTATAATTGTATCTACACGTTCTAATGTGTATATTTTCGAACCTGTAGGCACCCTCAAACCATTGTTCCGGTTGATTGCATCCCGTAAAACACGACCATCCGCCGCGGATCCCTCCCAACCAACAAGTGCATACGTGAATCCTCCATTAACATCACACGCAGCTAAGACATTTGTAGAAACAACACCTTTGCGTGATCTATAACGTGGTCTGTCTGCCAAGGGCACTTGAATTCCGACGTATGTTCCATCCAATGCCCCTATGCAGCCCTATATATGAAAGTCCATTAAACTATGCTTATTCGACGAATACCCAAAAGTATTTTAATAAAATAAAGGCTCACCGGAAAACAATTCCACCTTGAATCCTGACAATCATCTGTAACTGGTTCTGGGACGGATAATAAATCTTATGGAGCGTTAACGTACAACCTAATACGCGATAAAAGCACTTGCTCACCGTGTCGCCGGAACATTTATAATCAGTCCCAACAACTCGGATCTTCTTATGGTGTGAAAGGACACTCAAAAAAATGGCTACTTGTTCTCTAATCGGAACGTATTTCGTATCCCTTAAACCCCCCTCATTATGTAGCAAGCAACAAAAATTTTCAAAGGAGCTCTTATCAAGCCTAAGGTTGCTTTTGCATCTTACATTTTTCTTCATAGTAATTTTACGAACATATTTTGCTTGCTTTCGTTTCCTACGGATTAGACTATAACGAATTGGTTGGTTCAAAGATTGTGCACGAAGTTGTGCAATAATACGAAGACACATAAAATAAACACCCATCCAAAAAAATTGATGAAATATTAATAAGAGAAGGTGCTTCCTTCGTGGATCCATTAGCAATGTGGCTGCCAACATATGGAAAAAAAATTCATTCAAGATAAAAGACATTATATTTTGAACAAATATTGGGGGCTTTATGACACAACTATAAGGACCTTATGATAAGAACGTGAATAGCAATATTAAAAATATGAAATTATCCTCATTCAACAAGAACAAAATCAGGACTTATTATAAAAATGCAAACAATCAATATGCACACTTTAGAATTAATAACAAACAAAATGAACAAAAAAATCAGTTTCAACTCAAATATTTGGTTCATAGTATAGTCAAATATTGTTCTGTTCTCTAAAAGGCATTCAACAAAAATTCATATTAAAGACATAAACATTTCAGTACAAATTCATGTATTCACCTTATCAAGAACAGGCAACAAGAACAGTAGAATGGCTACAAAAACAATCTAAATTCTAAAAATTAACAAACTTCATCACATTCACAACATAGCCTTAGTATTATGTATTAGATAGTATTTAAACTAAAAAAATGGAAAATATATGAAGAACCGAACACATTTCCATTCACAGTTGTAAAATTAACAAACTTCATCCCATTCACAATCTAAATGGAAAATGTAAAATTTCTAGAAATGTTCCACCATTTTTGCACATTTCCAGTGCTTTTTATATGAAGAACCGAACACACCTTACGAATTTCAAATTATTGATATGAACTGACCTAGATTGGGACGCCAAAATGGAGCTGTCGTTTGGGTATTCCGACCTACAAATTCAAAAAATCAAAACATTAGGGCAAGATTAAAGGAAGTAGATGTTCAAGAGAGTAAAGAAAACGAAAATACGAAGAAATCCAAGGCTGAGTTTGAGGAATTTTCCGTCGGTTCTCACTTAGGAAGAAGGGGAAAATGTCGCGTGGGAGAAGAGAAGAGGGAAATGAAAATTTTCAGAGTTTTGTTAAATTTGAGCTGGTTTTTTGGCAATTTCTTACAAATTAAAGGGCAAAATTGGGATGGAAAAGTTAATATGGGCCGGCTGATTATAATTTTAGGGGGAGGTCTCCAATTAGAATGGGCTGAATAAAGGGGATGGCCCACCTTTCTAGCGAATTAAAACGGGCTGCCCGTGATTTTATTACCCCAACCGAACAAATTATTTTGGCCCCAATAAAAATTATCAGTCTCATTATTCAGCTTATTTGGGCCATATCCAGCAAACCGAAAATAGCATTAGCTTTATCCTTATCTCCTAATTAATTATATCTCTAATTAAATAGACCTTGGGCCGAAAATCATGACTGGCCGATTATTGTGATTGGGCCGGGGCTGACTCCGTCGATTGGGCCGTGGGCGGCCTTGGGTCGATTTGGCTGATTTAATTGGGCCATTTTGTTTTATTTGGTAATTGTAATTAATTAATCAATTAATTACTTAATGGTCTTATTTATCATGTGGGCCGATTATTTAGACTTGGCTCAATTAATTAACTAACTTAATTAATTAATTAATCTATAATAGCCAAAATTAACCATTGGGCTAATCGGGCCCGTTTGTGTTTAACCATAACTTGACTTTATTAATTAATTGACTTTGGCCTATAAATTAATTAACTTATCAATTAATTAATTTATATTTGGCCCAAAAATTAATTAATTTGCGAGAATTGGGTTGGATTCCAATTTGGACTCGTGGCCAAATTATTGTTTCGGTCAGCTCAATTTCCGGATCAAATTGGATCCGACCCGATCCGACTCGTTTGGAGTAATTGGGATCGGCCCTAGTGCCATTTTTGGCTGTCATCGAGCCGTCATTCCTCGATTAATCGAGGGTGATTTTTTGGGTACAAACAGTAACAAATTATATTTTTGGTGCAACACTTATTTTGTTGCAAATATTTTGTCTAATTATAATATCAAATTATATTACTTACTTCGATTGTTGCGACGACATATTCAGAAAGAAGAGCAACGACAACGGTCATCAGAACTAACCAAACAAATGCACTCCAAAATCCAATAACTGCAGATTCATCATCTGATACCACATCACCATCTTCTTCTTCACCCTGTACATACCATTAATGTTTTAATGACGAATTTCCATGTTGGAATACATATTTTATAGAAAGAAAACACAACACAGGGGGATTTTTGGGAGTTAAAATAACATATGGAATTTTTTGGGAGTTAGACAAAGCACAAGGGGTGTTTTTGTCTTTTGCTCAATAAAAATAACAATTATACCCATAAAAATTGCAAAAAACCCCTCTTAACTTTAAAAATTGACAATAACCCCATATAAATTATGAAGTAATTCCAAATGGGGTCTTTTACTAATAAATAAATAGCACAAAGGATTTCTTCTAACAAAATTAACATAGGGTTTTTTGCCAATTAGGCAAAATATAGGGGGCATTTTAATTTGCATTTAACTCTAACTTTATTTATGGATGAAAATTCAGTTAAAAAGGAAAAAAAAAAGGGGATGACTAACTTCTTCTTCTTCAAATAATTGTCGATGAGTCCATAACTGGAAAACAAGATATGCAATGTAGGCAATCAGCATTATAACGCAACTCGCCCTCGACAATTGAAGTGTCCCGGTTGCTATTAACTCCGGCGATGTTCCGGTAAATTTAAACATCAAAGGTAGTACATGGCACAACAATCCCAACAACAATAGCAACGAGTTCCTGTTTCTGTTAATCATAAAACAAATTAATTAATTATATTTAAGTGAAAATTATTAATCAATTGCAAAATAGCTAAGTTGGCCTTTTTTTTTAAAATGAAATCAGAAAATAAGATTGAAATGAATATTTTAAGTTTCACCTGTTGGCCCTGTAAAGATTGCGATTCGCCTGCATTTATTAATACAAGATGAAAGGATAAGCTATTAGTAATCTGATAAGATGTATATTATATAGTATGTTAATATATTATTTATTATTTATTTCTTGAGAAATGTAAAAACACCCCTTTACTTGGTCTAACTAACAAAAAAATACTTCATGTTATTTTAACTAATAAAAACCCCTCTGCATTCTTTTTTTATATTAGTAAAAGAATCTCTTTCAAGCCGAAACGATAATTATACCCTGCCAAATGATACAAAAATACATCTATTAACCTAAAAGAATATCAATAACCCCTCTATTAACTTTAAAATTTGATAATAACCCCTTGTTCACTTAAACAATTAACAAAAACCTCCCTACGATTTAAGAAGGAATTTCAGTTGAGATTATTTGCAAATAGAAAAAGAATACGGAGGAATTTTTATTAGTTAAAATAGCACAGGGTTTTTTTTTGTTTTTTAGACAAAATTCGAGGGGTGTTTCTGAATTCGACAAGTGGAGTGAGTTCAATTAAACTCAAAGCAAACACCCGTGGCTGTTTAGAAAGATAAAAATCAAGATAATGTTTTAGTAAATTAAATAAAATTAATGGTGAGTTTGGCCTAGCGATTCGAAAAGCAATTATAGGATAATTAATTTTACTAAAATTGATTTTGGTAATAATAGATTATGATAATAATTAATTATAGAATAATTGTTTTTGTATAATAGCTTTTGTAAAAGTAACACTTTGGTTGCTTCTAAAATAAGTTGATTTTTTGCTTCTGAGGATCCCAAAATTGATTATGATCTTGGGGGCCAAACACCATGAAAATCACGATTCAACAGAAGTAATTTTTATAATCGGGGCCAAACATTTCAAAAATCACAATAAAGATGGAAAAGTGATTTTAATAGCTCCAATCGCTAGGCCAAACTCACCATAAATTAGCATAGATTAATTAATATATTCTAACCAATAGAATTCAACGTGCGTGCTTAGCAGCCGGACTCGGATGTACTTTTACAAATATTAATTAATTACACAGTAGTAAGACTTATCAAAGGCAAAGTCAATAATATATTTTTTTCTTTATTACAAAAACCCCTTATCCCAATTCAAATCTTGAATCTTGATGGACTATGGAGGAAAAATTAACAAGAGAACAATGAGATATGCTTTTTGATAGACTGAAATAAGATGTTTAAATCATGAATTTGTTTTCATGGGATTTTAGTGTGTTTTCTTGGTTTTGGTTACACGTCTTGTTGTCATATTTATGTATATCTCCTCTATTTCTTTCAGGCAATTAAATATCTCTATTTTTCTTAGTCCATCAACCTTCATATCTTTTCAGTCTTACTAAATCAAATTGTGGAAAAAATATTAATGGCTCCTACCATCGAATTCCTATCAAAGTTTTTTAGCGTCGAAATTGAGGAAGGATCTATGGAGTTTTATTCGTCTGATGAAGAGGATATTGATCAAACACCTCCCTTGAAATGTGATGAAGAGTATTTGAGGGACAATAACTTGAATAAGTCAATGGAATTGACTTTGGATGAAACAGAGGAGATTGATCAGGCACTCTCTTGGAAATACGGGCTTCCTTGGAATGGTCCAACCTGTCTAGCACTTGTCTTGTATGTAATAAATTGGACAATGATATATTGAATCGTGTAATAAAGAGTCTCGATATTTTAGCACGTGAATGTAACGAAGCAGGAATGGAGGATCGAGACGAAGAATCTCAGCAAAAGTGGGAAGAGTTCTGTAGCATGTTTGTGAACTCTTTCATGCCAAAGGTGCAGAAATTCTTCAAAGTCCCAAAGCTACATGAGTTGTCTAACAAGAATAATTCCCTGAAGGAAAATGAAATATTGGCAAGTTTTATAGACCTTCTCCTTCAAATATTGAATTGTGAAGCAAATATTAATTCGAACGAGGAGCAAAGATATGCAGTTCTTCAGAAGGAGCTAATGTTTATTCTTAGTCTACTTGGGGATACACCATTTCAGTGCACTGAACTTGAGGAAGTCACAAATATCTTGGCAGAATTTGAAATATTGGCCAACGAAGCAGGAAGGTTCATTTATTCTTGTATTTCTTCAATTTTTCGAATTAAGACAAGTAGGTTTATTAAGGGGAGAACTTCACTTTTGAAAATGGTTGAAGTCTTGAATGCCAAGATCAAAGAGCACTGCAACAAATTCTTATTACTTCACCCATTTGTAGTTTCTCGAACATATCATGTTATAGATTCAATTTTCATCATTAATTCTTTGATCGAGGATCTCGAGAACTTGATGAAAAACCAAATTCACTTGATCATTAATGAGATGAAGGTTCAAATTATAACACTTCATGAGGAGCTTACGATCTCACAATCTTTGCTCAATGATATTAGAATGCCGCAATCTACAGTTCATATGGATGAATTGAATGAATCTTTAGTCCAAATTAGAGATGTGACTTATGAAGCTGAATATCTTGTGAACTCATATGTTGTGTGTTGGGATTCGGTAAGATAAACAGCTCTAGGCACAGCGGAATATAAAAATTTTAGGACCTCTTACTGAATCTTGTCAGGATACTACCCTAGGTGTATATATATGAATATTGAAACGACAAGAATAATTAGATCCAAATTATACTTGTCTCCATGCAAATCCAAGTAGCTAGGCAAAGTTGCGTTTTCTCCCTCGGTAGGATCGATCCAAAGTCCTGCAGTAGCGCCCCACGTGTTGCGCCTCTACGAGTTGATACACCACAATATCACGAAAATTAATATAACCTAATCGACTAAAACATAGGGTATATTAATATCTAGGATTTAAGAACGACTTTGGAACAATAATCGAAGACGAAAAATTCTTCCAAACACAGGAAGGGTTCGGCCGATTTGGTTGTGGGAGAGGGAGAGAATTTTTGCTCTTGCTCAATTTTTGCTTAGAGTTGTGTATGAAAAATAACTACAAGTTACCTACTTAAAGTTATCTCCCTAACCTAGTCCTATTAGAACTAGGACTTTATTCTCCTACATGGGCCATGACCCTCTTTAATTAGAAGACTAAGTCTTCCAATTAATTCATGGCCCAGTTAATTAATTTGACCAGACTTTATTTAATCTCCCAATTAAATAGCCTAATTAATTAACTAGTCTCCCAATTAATTAAATCAGACTCTAAGTCCATTTAATTAAATCCTTTCTATAATTAAGTAAATCCAACTTAATTAATTCATTCACAAATTAAATTCCAATTTAATTTATGATCCTGATCCAATTCCGATTGGATCCTATTTTGTTCCAATTGGGTCGACCCAATCGACCTATCCACTATAATCGACCCAGTCGATTATATACCCAGTCGACCCAGTCAACTCGATTGTTCTTATTTCCTCGCTTTCGCTTCATGTGTATTGTGTATGCCCCCGTAGGTTCACCACATAATTGGTTGTGGGTTATAATTAAATATCATTTAATTATTCGAGTAACATATACTCTAAATCAATCGAACACTCTGTCAATTGATCATTCCAAAATTAGCACCCCTGCCAATTTAAGAATTCTCCCACACTCCACGGTCGATGTCCAGCCACAAGCCCATGGAGCCCAATCACTGGTGAATTAATTCAGTGAACCTTTTAACTCATTTACAATTTCCATATACGACATAATCTCTCCATCGATCAATCTCCTAGTCGAAACTTAAGGGTATGGTATTTCATCGGTTTCCCATTTATTTTGTCTTGACCTTATGTATTCTGGTCTAGAAATAAATTCTCTTTGACTTAATCTTTATGAGCTACTTACATAAAATCGTCAGATACCTTGGCCAAGGATTTCATCAGAATTCACAGAAATCCATAGGAGAATTTCCCAACCTATCAAGTCGGGTCAATGGATCATTTGTTGATGATATGAATCTGCATACGAGTTCCTCCATACCCAACATGAGTTCACAGAGACTTTCTGGTGATCTCCAGTTAATCGGAACTCCATCAAAGCATGAACGTTCTCGCACCAGATAAACCCTATCACCTCAAGTAGTTAGGGATTGTTACTCGTATACTATTGCAAATCGGAATAACTTCAACCTCGATATGCGACTACCGCTTCCATGGTGAGTTATTTCCTAATTGGGGTATTCAGTGCACTTGCCTTCCCAGCAAGCCACCCACTTATGTGTATCGACTATCCCAGTCACGCTCATGGACCCAGCGTTCTCCAGTTCATCGGAGTATACACAACAGTGAGAGTCTAACCGAATACAACGATGTCCTATCTCGATTGGATTCTACGACTCCTGAATTTGTTCTAGATCACGGCCTTGGAGATCAGTCCACGGGTTGTCCCATAGTCCTGTGATCTAAGGACTTTTATCCTTATGCATAGATAATTATTACATAAGATAAAGATGACCATTTAATAAAATGCATTTTTTAATCAAAATTGAATAGTTCCTTATTTATTACAATAAATGCTCGCCATACAGCTGGCTTGCAGGACACTATTCCTATCATTGTGGGCAATCTTCCTTTTTGGTATTTTAATCTCAGGCTCCCAGTTGTTATCCCTAAGTTTAAGCTTATTAGAATGAGACTTCGAGAAATAAAGACAATTTATGACTTTAAAGTCCTCGATATGAAGAAAGATTTTAGTAAAGAGGTAAAAACCCAAGATATGGGAGCTTCTACTACTATAATCATTGATACTGTTGTTGGCATTGAGGATGAAATTGCTAATCTATCAAATGATCTTATTGAAGGATCAAAAAATCGACAAATTGTTTCAATTTTTGGTATGCCCGGACTTGGTAAAACAACTATTGCAAATAAGTTGTATATTGATCGCTCAATGACTTATCACTTTGATAAATGTGGATGGTGTGTTGTTTCTCAAACATATCAAAAGAGAAAGGTGTTGATCAATATCTTGATGTCTCTATCAAAAACCAAGATAGAAAAGAATAGCATCGTAGAAATGGAAGATGAGACTTTGTCCTTAAAAATACACCAATGTCTAAAGATGCGAAGATACCTTGTTGTCTTCGTCGATATTTGGACTACAAATGTGTGGGATGATTTAGAAAGATTTTTCCCCGATGATGGAAACGAAAGTAGAATAATATTAACTAGTCGGATTAGAGGTATATCACCAACTAATAGTATTGTTCACTCACTTCCTCTTCTTGAGGAAGACCAATGTTGGAGTCTATTAGAGGACAAAGTGTTTCCCCAAGAACCCTGCCTCTAGAATTAATAGGCATTGGAAAGCAAATTGCAGCTAAATGCGGTGGACTTCCGCTTGCAGTAGTTGTTACCGCTGGAGTTTAGACAAATTTGGAGAAGAAAGAAAGTGTATGGGGAAAAGTGGAAACAAACTTAAACTCCTATATATTAGACGATGATACAAATAACTACTCGAAAATACTAGAACTTAGCTTCAAACATCTGCCAGATCATTTAAAGATGTGTTTTCTCTATTTTGGGGCATTTCCTGAAGACACACAAATACCAGTAAATAAGTTAATATGGTTGTGGATTGCTGAAGGATTCATTCAGAGAGAACAAAAAAAAAGCCCAGAGCTAGTAGGAGAAGAATATCTTTCAGACTTAATTAGTAGAAGCCTCGTACTAATTGTTGAAAGGAGATATGATGGTGGGATCAAAGCATGCAAGATTCATGATCTATTGCGGGACATGTACTTAAGATAAGCTCATGAAGAAAAAAAATTCAAAGTCGATTGATGAGTAAGTTTACTTGCTATCCTATTATTCAATTCAAGTCATTTTGTTTATATTCAAGTTATTATGATCGTATTATTCATGACAATTAGTAAACTTGGTTTTTCTTAATTTGTCACTATATAGTTGTTTGTCACTCTACGAGAAGCATCATCGCATCTTTGTTCAATCAGAGGCATTAGCTGGCGGGAGACCTTTTGGCCTATATTATCGTTCATTTTCTGGCCATCTTTCACATCCCTCGTCCAAAATTCCGCAAATGAAACTTGTTAGGGTTATGAACCTGCGATCAATTTCTGATAGATCCTATAAGCTGAAAAGAATAGATCTTTTAGTTCGGTTAAGGTATTTGGCCGTCGATCAAATGCCGAAACCACTAGTAGGCAACTTTGTTAACCTAGAATTTCTTATAATTGATAGAGATGAAATAATTTGCATACCCTTGGTCATTCTAAAATTGGTGAAGTTGAGACATTTCAAAATAAAAGGTGGTGCAGAATTCGAAAAGGATTGCTACAACTGCAAAACCACTAATCTAAGGTCCCTTTCAAATATTTCGATTAGTAATGACAAGGATGATGAAATTTTGAGGTGTTCACCATATCTTTGTAAACTCAAGTGTTATTACGATGACACTATATTTCCAGATTTCCATTCCCTCACTGATCTTCAAACACTCAACATATCCTACTATACTTATTTCAGTGGTGAATTAACAAAGGTTAACTTTCCATCCACTATAAAAGAACTGGGCTTAAATGATGTTGGCTTGCCTTGGGAGAAGATGTCGATTATAGGGAGATTGCCAAACCTTCATGTTCTCATATTATATAACCATGCCTTTGTGGGAGAAGAATGGGAGACCATAGATGGTGAGTTTCAAGAGCTGGGGGTCTTGGAAATTCGGTGTAATGATTTAATAAAGCAATGGATCACCTGTAGTGAACATTTCCCCCAACTCCAGTCATTGTTAGTGTATGAATGCATCAATCTTAAGGAGATTCCCAGCGAGATAGGCGACATTTTGACATTGCAGAAAATTCAGGTGAACATGAGTGGGTACGAGGTGTACAAATCAGTTGTTCGGATTAAACAAGAGCAACACGAAAATGGAAATGAAGAACTTCAGGTCATAGCTTGCGATGAACAGAATATGGAGAAGTTGGTACAATATTTTCAGAAGAAAGTGTAAGTATATATATATATATATATATATATATATATATATATATATATATATATATATATATACATTTCGAATATTGGATGCACTATTTCGAAATAAATTTGGATTTACCATGTTGGTTAACATTTTGTGATTTTCTTTTCTCTTAGTTGGTTAAGGCAGGAGATGAAGGCATATAGAGAGGAAGAGAGGAGACACAAATTAAATAAAGATCCAATTTGTTAGGTTTCTATTTCATAAAGCATTGTTGTATGAAACCATGAGATGATCGTGTGAGTTTCTTGTTTTGCTTTTTGTAACTTCAGTTTTATTCGATCTGTGCATGCAAGTGAAACAAATATATTAAATTCTGATGATTATCATTGAGCATGACCTCATTTTATGAGGTTTATCATTTCAGGGTACAATTACATTAAAACCTTATTATTTCCTTCTTCATTTAAGTTATTTATGTCTCCATATACATTCCTTTTGAAAATATTAAATCTGTGTTGATGTAACTCTAAGGCATTGCAGCTGGACTTTGGCATACTGTCTGTCTGTGTGTCTAGATGGTAGTTGAGGATCAGAATCTTTATCAGAAAATTACTTTAGAGATAACAAAACATTTAAATTGGATACGTCCGTATGTGATTTAGTCTCGATCGGGGGCACCAAAACATGAGTTTCCAAAATGGTGACGTAAGTGATTCAACCATGGTGTTCCGGTCAATTTCAATGCGAATTTTTTCGGGTAATCAAAGTCATTATTGGTTGAATTATGTTGTTAATTTGTAATTAAACTGCATGCTTTCGTCTTTGGATATGCAATTATGTTGAAACCCATTTGTTTGTATTCTTAAATTGATTGCTAATGTGATGAGATTTCATCTCATTTTTCCCTCGTTATATTCGGCTTCTATGGTCTCTGTTTATTGCAATTAAGACAAATTAAAGGCACATTCTCTCATGTTAACTGCAATTTAAAGAAGCTAATTACACTATGGCTTGATTTATGAATATTATAATATCTGATTTGGAGATCTTGGAGTTTGTTATTGAACATCTTGTGAGAAACCAGGCCCGAAATTTGGTGTTATTGATAGGCCATAATGGTGTTTTAGGTATGTTTAAAATTATGTTTTGGAAATTTTATTATAGCATATGCTTATGTAATATATATCATATCTGGAAAATTGCATGGCATGGTTCCTTGTTGATGAAAATATGCGATTTCATTTTGATTAAGTTCCTAAAACTTCAATAATTTCTTGCAAATTATGTATTATGTTTCATGAATTGAAACTTGCAAATATTTATTAATAATATATTGTTTTATTATTTTATTAAATATTATATATAATAAAACTATTTTGTAAATTTTAGATTTTAAAAAGATATATATTTTTGTTGGTTTTATATTAAAGACTTATTTGGTCTGTTAATATTATTTATAAAACTTAATTAGTTAAATGAATATATAAATATAATAAGTAAAATTTTCAAATTGGTCCTCACGTGTCTTGTTCGAATCAATTTTGAAATTGAGCAACAATGTGTACTAAAATTTTCAGTAAATTTGAACATATGACATTATTTTGCCAACTTGAAATTTCAACATAAATAGTGATATCAATTTTATAATAACACTTAACTGTCACATCATCAGTTAACGTGAATTTTTAATGGTGGTATCAGAAGTGATTTAATTTCTTAAATTGCGGGGCCAAATATATCGGGCTCGATTTTTATGGTACTACAAGTGAGAATCGACATATAATTTGATACCACAAGTGAAATTCTCTCGTACATAATTGCTTTGAATTGCAACATTAATTATTATTGGAATCATTAATTGGATTTTTAAATTACAACATATAGACAACAATATCAACAAAGAAACAGAAGAGAACCCAACAAAATAATCCCTAAATAAAAATAACAAAAAACAACATTAAACCCAATTCTCTATATTTCAGACATATGTCCAATTTAACCCAACGATACAGAGTCCATCTCCATTTAAATAAATGAATAGCAAATCCATCATCCCGTCTTCTGTTGATTCTTTACCTCGATCTTGATTCTTCTGCAATCCAAAATTCAAAATTCAAAATCAAAATTTTCGGAGAATAAAGGCCTTACTGTACAAAACTACCTTTAAAATGAATGACATCTAGAAATTTTAGGAGTTCTCTTGAATTTCTAAAACGTATATTTATGAATTTTTTTTTTTTACTAAGACGACATGTATTTAGGAATGAACAAAAATAAAGTATATTTCACAGCATTGAAAAACTGATTAATTATTTAATTATTACCATTCACAATCTCAGTGTTCCTTCAAACATTCGACGAATCCTAAGTCGCAGAGTCTGCAAACAAATTTCGAAACACGAAATCAAATTAGAACATTGTCGCCAAGAATTTACATTAACATAAACATATATAAAATAAAATATTATTAAGGATTAATGCTTACTAAACACAAAAAAACAAGCTCCAATAACAAGGTAGCATAACAGAAGAACCAGTCCCTTTAGGTAATGAGATGTTCCGTCCTGTAAAATGAATTCACAAATTTGGAAAATTATAATATACATATTAATTAGTACTCAAAAATTTACATTTTATAAGAAAGATGACTAATTAATTTTTTTTACCTGTAAAGTGAATGCTGTGACAAGAATTGATATAGCAAGTGAACTTGTTTCAAGAATGCCGAAATTAAGGTCCATGTTTATACCAATAATCCATGACACTATTACACATAATGGGACCTGAAATTTATAATTCAAGAAATACTCTAAGTAGTACTAAATTAAAGTTAATTGTCCAATTATACAAGTTAATAAAATTCAATTGTATAATTACCACAAACATTGCGATTTGAGTAGCTGAACCTAGAGCCACACCTAAAGATATATCCTGCATTGCACAAATAAAACAAGATATTTTTGCACCAAATTGTATTCATTGTAAGAATTGCGAGTTAATGGTGATTTGCCCCATATGATATTCATAATGTTCAATTTACCTTCATTTGATTTGAAAAAGAGTACTTTATCCCCCCCCCCCCCCCACCATAATCTCATTTCACATCGTCTCCCTGATATTTTTATTGTTGTAATTATAATTAAAGAGAGTTAATTTATTGTGGATGGATACATAATTACAAGGTTGGAATCCATATATAAATTGTTATGTATAAAGTGGGGAAAACAATATTTCAAATAAGATAATGTGTACGTGGGCTTGTCCCACATTGTTCTAATACTAATTGGCAAATTATAAATGTCTTGTGAGGAAGTTAAAGAGTTGAAAACTCTTCATTTGTCCCACATTGACTTTTTACATTTGTGTGTACTAGTATGTATGAACTAAGTGTATAAACTTAGTATAAGTCTTTACAAAGAGGGTCATATGAATACACCACGCGCGCCGCCGCCGCCCGCCTAACCCGACCCGGATCCGATTTGGGCTAGGGGGAATTGTCTCGTCTCGAACTTATCTTTTTGGAGGAATTTTGAATTAAAATGTTTTACAAAATTTATTTGAAATTTTGAACTTAAAAATCATTTTTTAATAATTTAATTTACAAATATTAATTCTTCAGATTTAAATTGTGTAACTCATTTCAGTTTACCCCCCCCCCCCCCCCCCAAACACTTTGCATGCCCGCTCTCAATTTCGAAAAATGAGTTACATTCTCCGGCTAAAGGAGGTAAACTGCTCTTAATTTCAAATTTTCACTGGTGTGTAAAAAGTTCTTTTTCGAATTACATGAGGGACAAATTGAACATTATATATTTTACAAGGGGTAGATTGGTATTAACTCTAAAAATTGCTACAGATAATAAAATATTTATTACATACATATTTGTTCTTGAAAGCAAAAATGATAGCTCCGGCATGTTCTGCTGCATTTCCAACTATTGGTGGTACAATCACACTTATGAAACTTACAGACAAGCCCCAAGTATCCGATGCGGTCTAATTAAAAATGTACAAAATATCCCACTTATTGTTAAAATATATATCGTGAAAATATATTATTTTTCAGTATATGTAACAAATTATATTTTTGGTGCAACACTTATTTTGTTGCAAATATTTTGTCTAATTATAATATCAAATTATATTACTTACTTCGATTGTTGCGACGACATATTCGGAAAGAAGAGCAACGACACCGGTCATCAGAACTAACCAAACAAATGCACTCCAAAATCCAATAACTGCAGATTCATCATCTGATACTACATCATCATCTTCTTCTTCACCCTGCACATACCATTAATGTTTTAATGACAAATTTCTATGTCGGAATACATATTTTAAAGAAAGAAAAATAAATGAGCAAAAGACAAAAACACCCCTTATGCTTTGTCTAACTCTAAAAAAACTCCATGTGTCATTTTAAATACCTAAAATCCCCCTATGTTTGGTTTTAAATACCACACTCGACACAAATAGTATATACTTAATTTTTTAAAAAGAATAAAGAAATAAAAAAAACATAGGGGTAATCTTGTCATTCCATCAAATGTCAAAAGTAAAATTATATTTGGGTTGAGTATGGTATTTGAAACCGAACATAGGGGAATTTTTGGGAGTTAAAATAACATAGGGGGTTTTTTAGGAGTTAGACAAAACATATGGGGTGTTTTTGTCTTTTGCTCAATAAAAATAACAATCATACCCACAAAAATTGCAAAAATACCCCTCTTAACTTTAAAAATTGACAATAACCCCATATAAATTATGAAGTAATTCCAAGTGGGGTCTTTTACTAATAAATAAATAGCACAAAAGGGTTTCTTCTAACAAAATTAACATAGGGTTCTTTTGCCAATTAGGCAAAAGATAGGGGCATTTTTGCATTTAACTCTATATAAGTTTATTTAAGGATGAAAATTCAATTAAAAAGAAAAAAAATGAAAAAAGGGATGACTAACTTCTTCAGCTTCAAATAATTGTCGATGAGTCCATAACTGGAAAACAAGATATGCAATGTAGGCAATCAGCATTATAACGCAACTCGCCCTCAACAATTGAAGTGTCCCGGTTGCTATTAACTCCGGTGATGTTCCGGTAAATTTAAATATCAAAGGTAGTACATGGCACAACAATCCTAACAACAATAGCAATGACGTCAGCCTGTCTCTGTTAATCATAAAACAAATTAATTAATTAAATTTAATTATTTCGACATATTTATAAATTTTTATAAAGTCAGGGCCGGCTTTGGGCCTAGGCAACTTAGGCAATTGCCTAGGGCCCAAAGCTTTTGGGACCCCCTACATATGTTACCTTTATATATAGCCCATATATTAATTCATGAGAAAAAAAATTACTACAATAGATTTAAGAGCCCATATATCTATCCAACAGTATCAACATTTTGGGCCTTAAAATTCGGCCCTATATATTGCTGAACTAGGAAAAAAAAAAAAAAACTTATATTGAGAGAATAGAGATGAATTCGCCTGACTTCCCAACTAAAAAGAAAAGGTGAAGAATTCCAAGAGTCAAGCATCAACGTTCATTTTATTTATGAGAATTTGGTTTTAACTACTTCTTCTCTAATAAATTGTGTCTTCTTCCCTAATATCTTCTTCTCTAATTTTTCAATACCTCTCAATCTCTAACACACTATTATACTTTCTTTACTAAAGTTTCAATAATTCACCACAATTATAATTATTCTCCTTCTCTTATTCTCTAATTCTACAAATCAAAGGAAATTGCAAGGATATTGTTATCTTTCTCCCAACAAAATATTTAATATAAGGTATGCCATTAGCTTATTTAATTTTATTCCTATTCAATTTTATATTCAGTTTCTTTTGATTTATTGTTGGTCCCAAGTGGTCAGAAGAGGTTTAGAGGGGGGGTGAATAAACCTCCTTAAAATTTTCTTTTCAAATTTTAACTTTAAAACTTTTCTCTAACTAAACAGACCAAGCTGATCAGAGGGGTAAGTTACAATTTTGTTCGCGAACAAATCTTTGAACAGCTTTGTTGACCACTCGTCTGATAATTACTTAGCTGATTTTGTTAAAATCAGTTTTAATCCTTAGAATACTTGCAGCGGATTTATCAAAGTGTTTTTCACAAGTAATCTCAGCAGTTTGAAAAATGTTTCCCCAGTTTTGTAAATTCCTTTTAAGTATTTTTCAAACAGTTAACTTAATGTGTTTTTGTGCAATCAGAAAATATACAAGTTTAAAAGCAATGTAAAAACAGAAGTATTTTTATAGTGGTTATATGGATGTAAATATCCTTTAATCCACTCGTCCAAGTCACAAAGATCTTGGGTTATACTATAATCACAAAGTTTACAGTATACCCTACTTGCGCCAATCAACAAATGAAAAGGCCACAAGTGCGCAGTAGGAAATCACTTAGAAACTCCTACTCTCCGAAGTAATATCACTCACAAAGATGGATATCTACTTCTCACAACACTCAGTTTTACAAATTCACTCAGAAGATGTATTTTTCTTTGTTCTTCAACTTCGCTTTTCGTCAACAGATGACTAAGATGATGAGTGAGCTGTTCTTGAGACTTAAGAGTTCTGCTTCAAAAATTCTCTCAGAAAGTGTGTTGCTTGCAATTTCTTCGTCTCTTTCAGCTATTTATACTTGAGGTTTGAAAGATGTCTGTTGAAGAGAGACAAGATTCAAATTCCTCGAGTACTGGTCCTTAAAATCCGCGAACGGCTCTTTTGCAGTCTGTCCGTACTGTCAACAGTACTATTCTGCAGGCAGCATTAAATGCACCCAGCTGATGCGAAGCATTTCTTCAATCATTTGTCTTAAATGTCCTTGTACTTCAGCATTTATTACTTCCAGGGCATTTATTACCGTTGGGAAGACTTTATGATCCTTTCCACTTGGCTGTCGGAAGTGCAAATCTGATGGCGAACTAAGCTGATCTCAAACTTGAACAAATCTGATTTGAGTCGGCTGATCTTCATCAGTCTGATATCTTTCCTTCAGCAGATCAGAAGTCTTGGACCTTGAAATTTGACTCTTCTGATGTCTTCATTACTTAGTCAAAATTTCTTCAAAGGGATCATCAGCTAAGTTATTCCATACTTAGCCAATCTTGAAGTTTTGGAAATCTTCAAAACCTCCCTTAACAAATTGTCTTTAGTGCCTTCATCTTCATCCTTATCCAACAATTTCCCCCTTTTTGATGATGACAAAACTTCAGCTAAGTACCTGTTAAAATACCTAAACTAAATATTGTAATCCTCAAAATTTTCTGAGATAGAAAAAGTATATTGGATTGAACTTGTCTGTTTATTAATATTTGAAAATAGTTATAAGTACAAGTTCAACAGATGAGATGTCTGAAGAATGGATAAAGTAAACTGATTACAAGGATTTTACAAGTTCTAACTATCAGCTTCTTCATCAGATTCTTCAAGCACTTCTTCATACTCATAAGATGACTCCTCATCATCTTCTTCCTCATCTTCATCAGCTTGTTCACCTAGGATGACTTCTTTAGCAGCTTCCATTTTTTCTTTGAGTTGCTGCTCTCTCAGAAGTTCCATCGCCTTCTTAGCTGATTCTGTATTTTTGTACTTAGTTAAAGGCTCTGATTGATCAGCAGCAGAGTCTTTGGATTCCGCCATTACTTCATCAGGTTTGGCTTCTTCCTTGGTCTCTTCTTCAGACTTGTCTTTGCCTTGAACCTTTCCAAGTTCTTCTTCAGCAGGCTTGGTCAAATCAGTAGTTTTATCAGTCTTGTTGGCTTCAGTAGAGTCTTCCTTGGTTGATTCTTCCCTTTTCTCTTCCCCCTTTTTGTCATCATCAGACTTGATGACTTCTTCAGGTTTAGCAGCAGGGTTGAGTGCAACTGTAGGAATCTTCATAGCAGCACCTATAGTCTTCAAATTCTGATTAACTACGTCATGACTTGCTGTAAGGTGATGAAGAGTTGTGCTGATGTTGTCAGTCTGATCATTGAAGTAGTCAATGTTGAGATTTATAGTTGCAATTTCATTTTGGATTGCCTGTGCAGCATTTGATACTTCTTGCAACATCCCTAAGTTGACATCCTTCTCTTCTTCACTGACTTTGATGAAGGTTGCAGTCAGATCAGCTATCTTGTGCTCAGCTCTTTCAAGGGCAGTATGAAGGTGATTTACATCAGCCTTCACATCCTCCACATTTCTGTTCAAATCTCTTAAGTTGTGCACTAACTGCAATGAATTGTCTTGAGGGATAGGAAAACTGTCAATCTCCTTTTTGATAATCTCTGCTGTTGAGTCTTGTACAGTTTCCAGCTGAAGTTTGTTGGACTCTGCCAACTCTGCTTTAAGTTCCTCCTTAAGCTCCTCTTTGACCTTCATCAGCTGCTTACCATGCTTCTCTTCCAGTTCCTTCATAGAATTTTCCATCAACATCTGGAAAGCTTCCATCAATGATGAGTGTTCATCACCTGATGAAGCAGAAGCAGCAGCTTCATCCTTTTCCTCAGTCGTCTGGTGGACAGGGACGTCTTCCATCTTCGTGTCCTGATGATTTTCAGAATCCTTAGCATTCCACTCAATGGCTAAGGGCTTGTCAGCAGCCTTTTCAGCAGACTTGTCAGCAGTCTGATCAGCAGATTTGTCTTCAGCCTGGTCAGCAGACTTGTCTTCAGCCTGGTCAGCAGACTTGTCTTCAGCCTGGTCAGCAGACTTGTCTTCAGGCTTGTCCGCAGTCTGGTCAGCAGACTTGTCAGCAGGCTTGGCCGCAGCTTTGTGTTCATCAGTGATGTCATCATAAAACAGGTTAGTGATTGTGCCATCATCATTGAAGCAAGTTGTTTGTCTAATTTGCCTAACAATGATCCAAGTGTTGACAAGGGCGTTATTTCCCTTGGGCACCTCACTGAATTCCTTCACTTCCTTGCCAAAGATAATGTGCTGGATACTTGGCAGTTGGGGCAACTCACTTGAGTGACCCTGCTGATATCTCGACCTTTCTGCCCATCTCTTCAAGGCGGTCATAACAGCAATGTTCACTTCTCTGTCTTCAGCATTGTCTTTCTTTCTTCTCTTTTCTGGCAGGGAGTTTTCTATTTTCTTGGCCTCCTCCAGTGCAAACTCCTTTGCATATTGATGCATAATGTCTCTGACATAACTGGGATCCAGGGCCTTCTGAATGGAGTTCGTTTTTAGCCAATTAAGAACCCATTGTTCTTCATCAGCTAGCTCCTTTGAGTTTTGAAGTTCAAGTAAGGATTTGTTCAATCTGCCGTCTCTCCAGCTGATGTATCTTGGCTTCTCTTGATTGAACAATGTCTTCAGCATTAGCTTCTGATCATAGTAAGCTAAGGACCTTTCGAATTTCTTGAAGAGTCCCTTATCAGCATATACTATGTTAAAAGCTCTTCGAACTTCAAACTTCTCTTTGGGTTTTGGCTCAGCAGCAGGCATCTTTGGATTCTTAGGCTTGCCTTCACCATCAGCAGCCTCATTTATTTTGATGCTCCCTCCATGGACAGGTCCATAGGCTGCGCACCCGTCAAGGAGTTATCACTCAAAGCGTCTTTTTGGCATAATCTAAACGACAAAGTAGGATCAGAAGGCTTACGCAATTTTGCTGAGTTCAATGACCGTAGCCAATTTAGCAGCCTCTGCAGCTTCCCTTTCAGCCTTAGACATCTGTCTTATGGCTTCATCCTTAGCAGCTTGAGCCTTGCTTAGCTCAAGTGCTTTCTTCTCTTCCAATTCATCCTGCTTTCTCTGTTCAGCAGCTTCCCTTGCTTTCTTGTCAGCTTTAGAGATTTTCTTTCTCTTAAGCACTATCTTCTTTTTGCCTTTGTCAACTGGAGCAGGGGCTGGACCAGCAGATGAGATTGGTGCAGCAGCAATAGGATCGATGATCATTACATCCGGATCATCTTGAGGTTTGGCGACCTCAGCTGTTTGTGTAACTTGATTTAACTGTTGCTCAACAACTTTGTTGGCAGCAGCAGGCTCATCTGTTACAACAGGCCTTTCAGCAACTTCAGGGTTTTCTCTAACCACATTTTCCAGTTATGTAGGTTCTTCAATGAAAGTCATCTGCTTTCTAGCAGACTTCTTTGACAGACCCTGAATGGGCCTTGATGCAGCTGTATCCCTTAATTGGCTCCTTGTCCTGTAAGAGACATTCTCAACAGGTTTTTCAGCAGATGGAGTCCTTGAAGGTGATGCAGGTGAAGCAGTCCTGACATCAGCAGTGACCTGATCAATAATCTTCGTGGCTTGATCAGCAGCAGTCACTGACTCCAATTTCTTTGGGGCCTTCTCTTTAGGCTTATCAGCAGCCTTCTTCTTCCTTGTCTCAACAGCCAAGTCAGCTGTTTTGACTAATCTTTTAGGTCTTTTGGCAGAGACCTTCTTTTGTTCCTCTTCTTCAGCTTCCTCAGGCTCACCAGCCTTCATCTTCAGAACAGGCAAGTACTTAGTCATTGCCTTAGACTTGTGGATTTCCTTTCCATTCAGCATAGGACACCCCAGTTTGAACAGCAGGTAACTGAGCGTGATCCTGTGGTTGGTGTGAGGACCTTTTCCTTTCTTTTCATCAAGGAAATCAGCTAAGATGTACCAAATTATTATGGACCAGTTGACTTCTAGCCCATAGTAAATAGCAGTCATGATGCTGAACCTCTGCATGGTAACAGCATCCAGTGAGAAGGTGCAGTTTTCAATCAACTTAGACACCATATCAGCCATCCGCTGATATTCATCTTTCAGTTGTTTCTTCCTTATATTTCCAGACAATATTTCTCCCTCTTTGGCGCAGATCGCCCAGAATTGTTGATGCTTGTCTTCCGTCAGTACAGTGACGTCATGTCGTCCACTGTTAGGAAGCCCAAACGTTTCGTGAAGAACAGCTGGGGTGACAGTGATAGATTTTTCTCCCACTGTAGCCTTAATTTCCAGTGCGTTGTAGTCAGCTTTCGCTGTATTGTAGTACTCCATCACTTGATCAGTCCAGATCACTCCCTCGTGGTACTCCATGAAATTTACCAGAGATGCAGATTTGAACTTTTCCAGAATTTCCTTCATCAAATCCGTACCAGATTGGTAATAGGAATCATAAACGAGGTACATACCTTCAGCGGCCATCGCAAATCTGTTGAAAGTTAGGAGAACATGAAGAATTTTGCAGAAAATTTGCAGATAATTTATCTCACAAGTGCTTTTGAATATTTAGGGTGCATAAAGAACTACACGACTGATCAGATTAGGATTTATAGAGTTAGGGTATCTTGGATTCCGTGATACCAGCCAACCGTTAGATCCGTTTCTTGTCAGTGCTGATCGTGCGGCGTCAGTTACGACCTTTCAAATTCAAATCGCATTAAATGAGGAGCGGGAATATGTACCGCCCTTCTGTCACTTGTAAAAGCATGTTTTAGAAGATGAAACGTTTTAAACAGTCAGCTTTTACATAAGCGATCAGATGAGTAAATTTAAATACTTATCTGATGGACTAGTGTCCTGATGACACAGTTGTTATCAGAGAAAGCCAATAGCTGATAACCTTCCTCAGTTGTTTGTCAATCCAGCTAGATAAATAAGTCTTCATTCTTCAAGACTTTAATCTTCTGTTGAAAGCATAACTTCAACTAACTGACATTAACAGATTTCATCTTTTAATCAGAAGTACCGCTAGTCTTACACGTTCCCCCTGACTTTAAGAATTCATAAGTTAACTAGTCTGTTGAAAGTTAATCCCTGAAGATAAATAAGATGAGTAAGCTGTTGAACTTTAGTCTTCTGATAAGTTACCCCTCAGCTTATGCATCTAATTTCAATAAACCTAGTTCAGATCTTAGAGTTGAAAACCTCGTCTCACTTAAAGGTTTTGTGAAGATGTCAGCAATCTGATTTTCAGTAAATACATACTCTATTATGACATTTCCTTTCTCCACATGATCTCTAATAAAGTGATGCTTGATCTCAATATGCTTAGTCCTTGAATGACTTGTAGTATTCTGAGTAAGGCTGATTGCACTAGTATTGTCACAGTAGATTGGTATTCCACTGATCTTGATGTTGTAGTCTTCCAGTTGATGCTTCAACCATAAGATTTGTGCATAGCAAGCTCCAGCAGCTATGTATTCAGCTTCAGCAGTAGATATGGATACTGAAGTCTGTTTCTTACTCATCCATGAGATCAGACGACTACCTAAGAATTGACATGAACCTGTTGTGCTTTTTCTATCAATCTTGCAGCCTGCAAGGTCAGAATCTGAATATCCAATAAGCTCGAATCCAGACTCTCTAGGATACCACAACCCCAAATCTTGAGTGCCCTTAATATACTTCAGTATTCTCTTGGCAGCTAAGAGATGAGATTCCTTGGGATTTGATTGGAATCTTGCACAGACCCCAACTGAGTACATGATATCAGGTCTGCTTGCTGTTAGATACAACAATGACCCAATAATGCCTCTGTATTTGGTTATGTCCACTGATTTGCCATCTTCATCTTTATCCAAGCGAAGACTTGTAGACATTGGAATAGTAGCAGTTGAGCTAGTCTCCATACCAAATTTCTTGAACAGATCCTTTGTGTATTTTGCTTGGCTGATGAAAATTCCATCAGGCAACTGTCTAACTTGCAAACCAAGAAAATAATTAAGTTCTCCAATCATGCTCATTTCAAACTTGTTCTTCATCAGCTTTGAGAACTTGTCAAACATCTGTTGGTTAGTTGAACCAAAAATAATATCGTCCACATAAATTTACACAAGCAAAATATGTTCTTCCCATTCAATAGTGAACAAGGTCTTGTCAACTTTACCTTTGCGAAATTCTTTAATTAAAAGAAAATCAGATAAAGAATCATACCATGCTCTTGGAGCCTGTTTCAGTCCATAGAGGGCTTTCTTCAGACGATACACCTTGTCTTCTTCTTGATAGACTTCAAAACCAGGTGGTTGTTCAACATAAACTTCTTCTTGCAATTCTCCATTGAGAAAAGCTGATTTCACATTCATCTGATAGACGGTGAAATTTTTATGAGCAGCATAGGCAAGAAAGAGTCTGATTGCCTCTAGTCTTGCTACTGGTGCAAATGTTTCATCAAAGTCAATGCCTTCTTCTTGGCAGTAACCTTTGGCCACTAATCTTGCTTTGTTTCTGGTGACTTCACCATCTTCATTCATCTTATTTCTGAATACCCACTTAGTGCCAATGACTCTTTGATGACTTGGTCTAGGAACTAAGTACCAGACTTCATTCCTTTCAAATTGATTTAGCTCTTCTTGCATAGCTTCAATCCAGTTGGAATCACTAAGAGCTTCTTCAATCTGTTTAGGCTCAATTTGAGATAGAAAACTAGCAAACATAGCATCTTGTGCAGCAGCTCTTCTTGTTTTCACTCTGTCTAAAGGATCACCAATCACTAATTCTGGTGGGTGATTTCTGAGCCATCTGAGATCAGGTTGCAAATCATAATGTTGTCATTTGTCTTGATCTTGCAACACTACTTTTGGAGATTCAGTAGTAGTCTAGTAGTCTGTTGAACATTTGTTGTCTGTTGAATAGTCTCTGGTCTATCAGCTGTTTGTAACTCGTCTGTTAGACAATCAGCACTGTGATTTTGAACAGCACTTGAGTTATCAGCTGTGTTGAGATCAGGTAGTATGATGGGAACATATTCTTCATTCTTTCCAACATTCAACTTCTGTAAATCAGTAGACAGATCTTGATTAATGCTTTGATTCTTTTCAGAAGATTGATTTGGCTCATCAAATACTACATGAATGGATTCTTCTATTAGTAATGTTCTTTTGTTAAACACTCTATAAGCTTTACTAACAGTTGAGTATCCTACAAAAACAGCTTCATCAGCCTTTTCTGCAAATGCAGTAAGGTGATTTTTACCATTATTTAAAACATAGCATTTACAACCAAAAATCTTAAAGTAATGAATGTTTGGCTTCCTGTTGTTCCAAACTTCATATGGAGTCTTGTTTTGGTGCTTGTTGATCATGCATCTGTTTTGGGTAAAACATGTTGTGTTTGTTGCTTCTGCCCAAAATCTTTGAGGCAGTTTAGCTTCAGCTATCATAGTTCTGACAGCTTCCTTCAGTGTTCTGTTTCTCCTTTCAGCAACACCATTCTGTTGAGGGGTTCTAGCAGCTGAATACTCATGATTTATTCCTTTTATATTACAATACTCTTCAACAGTAGAGTTTGTAAACTCTGTCCCTCTATCTGATCTGATCTTCAATATCTTTATGCTTTTCTCGTTCTGGATCAGCTCCATCAGATTAGTAAGATGTTCCTTGGTTTCACTTTTCCTTTTCATGAATATCACCCAAGTATATCTTGAATAGTCGTCCACAACAGCTAGGCAGTATTTCTTTCCACCATTGCTGACTGGATCAATGGGTCCAAATAAGTCCATATGTAGCAGCTCCAATATTCTTCCAGAAGATTGATGCTTCTTGCTTTTGAATGATGACTTGATTTGTTTACCCTTCTGACAAGCGTCACAAAGCTTATCTTTGCTCATGACTGTCTTTGGAATTCCTTCTACCAGATTATTCTTGATAAGTCTGTTGATGGTCTTGAAATTCACATGGTTCATTCTTTTGTGCCACAGCCAACTAACTTCACTTGGTGTTGATGCCACCAAACATATGTTTGAATTCTTGTCAGCAGAATTCCAGTCGACTATGTAGACATTCCCTTGTCGTCTTCCAGATAAAATTACCTTCTTTGTACCAATCTGTTCAAAGTAGCACTTATCTGTTGAGAAGATGACTGAATATCCTTTGTCACAAAATTGACTTATGCTCAGCAGATTATATTTGAGGCCTTTAACATATGAGACGTCAGATATCTCTATGTTTCCTTTGATTAATCTTCATTTAGCTTTAATCTTGCCTTATTTGCTGTCCCCAAAAGTAACTTTTGGACCATCTACAGCAACTGCATCCGTCAGCTCATGTATGTTTCCACACATGTGTCTTGAACAGCCACTGTCCAAGTACCAGATTTTCTCTACTTTACTCCTACTCCTAATCCTAACCTACAAAACAAAATAAGATTGTCTTAGGTACCCTTATTGAGAGGGTCCTGAAGGATTAGTTCCACCTTTGATAACCCAAGATGATGAAGTCTTAGGCTTCTTAGGTTTCTGAGTTTCAACAGGAGTATGAACAGCTTTGCCTTTACCACGTTCATCAGATTTGTCATATTGTTGATGATCAGCATGATAAGGATAATGTTCAAATGCAGAGTAAGATGCATGATAAGGAGGATATGCATGCATTGGATGAGCAGGATATGGTGCATAGTAAGTTGGGAATTGATGTGCATGATACATAGGATGATATGCAGCAGGTTACACATAATAAGACTCATTTCCATACCAAGCATTTTGATTTTTCTTATTCTTATGCTTCTTTGGTTTACTACTTGCTTGCTCATTAACAGACGACTTAGTTTTATCACTAGTCTGATTAGTTTTAGCCTTATCAGAAGACTTCCTAGGACTCTTCTGTTTAAGCTTACTAGTCTGTTTTCCTACACTAGGCTCTTTGCTCTTTTTAGCCTTAGGAGTTTTCGTCTCCTTTAGTACTTTCTCAGGTGAAGCAGGTCTAGCAGTTTGAACATACAGGATGACCTTACTATTGTCAGCAGATATAAATTTCTCAGTATGATTCAATTCTTGCTTATCCTGATCTAAAGGTGTCTTCTGTTTACTAGACATGTGAGTGGATGCAACAGATGACTTCTCATGAGACTCAATGACTTTCTCAAGCTCCATGATTTTTCCTTTATAAACTTCACATTTAGCTTTCAGAGACTCATGTTCTTGCTCAAGCTGTTTATATTCAACTGATTCTCTAGTGAACTGTTTTGCTCTTTTAGCAATATCATCTCTTCCTTAAGCTTTTTATATGCTTCAGCAATAGTAGTATTGTTAAGCATCATTTGTTCAAATGAACTGAATAGTTCATTCTCAAGAGGAGTTACCTCACTATCCTCAGAGTCATCAGATTCCTTAGCCATTAGGCAGAGAAGGGCAGGGCTCTCTTCATCAGAAGACTCTTCATCAGAAGTGTCAGAGTCTGAATCAGATGAGTAAACGGCAGCTGGCTTTTCTGCTTCTGCTACCATCGCCTTAGCTTTCTGATGCTTTCTTTCTTTTCTTCTTCAGTATACTTCTCAGCTTTAGGATATGGGCAGTCTCTAATGAAATGACCCAGTTTCCTGCAATTATAGCACATCATCTTAGATTTATAAGAATCCTTATCCTGAGAAGAAGAAGTAGGGTTAGAAGTAGAAGCATTGTTATATTTGTTCTTCATTTTTCGTCTGTAGAACTTCTTGAAGTTGTTCATCAGCAATGCAACGTCTCCAGCAGTGTACTCCTTTTTGTTGAGTATTGTGGCTTCATCAGATGAGTCCACGTCTTTGCTTTTGTGAGCTGGCCTTCTAGGATTTTCAGTAGCAACGAGTGCAGCTGTGGGACTTGAAGTTGAGGTTTCTTCAACACCCATTCTTGGCAGTTTATACTCATACGCCTTAAGTACGGAGAACAGCTCTGTAAGAGAAATCTTTCCCAGATCTCTTGACTCTTCCATTGCTGTCACCTTCATGTTGAACTTGGGAGGCAGAGCCTTCAGAACTCTGACGGTGATCTCCTTGTCAGTGAAGGTCTTTCCCAGCTTTAGAACTTCATTCAATGTTCTGGTAAACCTGGTATCCATCTGATCAATGGTCTCTCCAGATTTCATCTTGAAGTTGTCCAGCTTCTCCAAGGCAACACTGAGTTGATGCTCTTTGATGGCGTCGTTTCCTTCACTCATGTCACGAACCTTATCCCACATCTCCTTTGCAGTTTTGCAATGTTTGACTTTGTCAAACCGATCATTGTCCAGGGCTTTGGTCATGATGAAACGGCCAACTTTATCCAGATTGAACAGCTTTATCTCTTCGGCTGTCATCTCTGTCAAGTCTTTTTCCACCACCAGTTCAGCTTCATCAACTATAATGGTCTTGGTGAATTTGAATGGACCTTTTATGATACATGTGTACATGTTATCATTATAGGCAGCTAAGAAGATCTCCATTCTGATCTTCCAGTCCTCAAAAGACATACCAGCAATGTGGGGAACATGGCTGATATAGTCCATTTTTCAAAAAGTTTTGATTTTTCAAAAATATGCTCTTTTGAAAAGTTTTAAAACCTTTGAAAAACACTAGGATCAAGCTCGTTGATCAGGCAGCTGATTCAAATGAACCACCTGCTCTGATACCACTTGTTGGTCCCAAGTGGTCAGAAGAGGTTTAGAGGGGGGGTGAATAAACCTCTTTAAAATTTTCTTTTCAAATTTTAACTTTAAAACTTTTCTCTACCTGAACAGACCAAGCTGATCAGAGGGGTAAGTTACAATTTTGTTCGCGAACAAATCTTTGAACAGCTTTGTTGACCACTCGTCTGATAATTAATTAGCTGATTTTGTTAAAATCAGTTTTAATACTTAGAATACTTGCAGCGGATTTATCAAAGTGTTTTTCACAAGTAATCTCAGCAGTTTGAAAAATGTTTCCCCAGTTTTGTAAATTCCTTTTAAGTATTTTTCAAACAGTTAACTTAATGTGTTTTTATGCAATCAGAAAATATACAAGTTTAAAAGCAATGTAAAAACACAAGTATTTTTATAGTGGTTATATGGATGTAAATATCCTTTAATCCACTCGTCCAAGTCACAAAGATCTTGGGTTATACAATAATCACAAAGTTTACAGTATACTCTGCTTGCGCCAATCAACAAATGAAAAGGCCACAAGTGCGCAGTAGGAAATCACTTAGAAACTTCTACTCTCCGAAGTAATATCACTCACAAAGATGGATATCTACTTCTCACAACACTCAGTTTTACAAATTCACTCAAAAGATGTATTTTTCTTTGTTCTTCAACTTCGCTTTTCGTCAACAGATGACTAAGCTGATGAGTGAGCTGTTCTTGAGACTTAAGAGTTCTGCTTCAAAAATTCTCTCAGAAAGTGTTGCTTGCAATTTCTTCGTCTCTTTCAGCTATTTATACTTGAGGTTTGAAAGATGTCCGTTGAAGAGAGACAAGATTCAAATTCCTCGAGTACTGGTCCTTAAAATCCGCGAACGGCTCTTTTGCAGTCTGTCCGTACTGTCAACAGTACTATTCTGCAGGCAGCATTAAATGCACCCAGCTGATGCGAAGCATTTCTTCAATCATTTGTCTTAAATGTCCTTGTACTTCAGCATTTATTACTTCCAGGGCATTTATTACCGTTGGGAAGACTTTATGATCCTTTCCACTTGGCTGTCGGAAGTGCAAATCTGATGGCGAACTAAGCTGATCTCAAACTTGAACAAATCTGATTTGAGTCGGCTGATCTTCATCAGTCTGATATCTATCCTTCAGCAGATCAGAAGTCTTGGACCTTGAAATTTGACTCTTCTGATGTCTTCATTACTTAGTCAAAATTTCTTCAAAGGGATTATCAGCTAAGTTATTCCATACTTAGCCAATCTTGAAGTTTTGGAAATCTTCAAAACCTACCTTAACAAATTGTCTTTAGTGCCTTCATCTTCATCCTTATCCAACATTTATCATGAATGATAATAATTTATAAATAATCGTATATACCTTACCTAATAGTAATTAATGATTAATCAATTGATTTTAGTATTAGAATGATTTAATAAACTGTGATTAGTATATATATACTAATATACAGGGTATAGCTTATACAATATTTAGTTAATTTACTTCTTGTAATACACTTTTATTAATTAATTTTGATTTTTCGATTATGCAGGATAAAACTCAATTCTTAAGAGATTTTTGAAGCATTGATCCTTCTATTGGTTGTTGAATTACTACTAATTTCCAGGTTATATTGTTTCTTCTCTAAGTAATTATCTTTTATTTACTATTCCTTTTATTGGTTTTTAAATTTATTATGTCTAGTAGAAAATATTTATCCGGATGTGAAAAACGTAAGAAGCAAAAAACGATAGAAAAACTAATTAAATCTCAAAAAGGAGCTTTAGATAAATTTATTACTGGTAAGAATGAAAATGTTAGTAACCCAAATACTCAAAATGAAAATCCTACAGAAGTTCAAATTGAAAACTCTATTGATGTACATAACGAAAATCTTACTGATGGTCAAAATGTGGAATCTGTAGATATTGAAAACGAAGCTCATGTTAATGAACAAAATCAAGACCATGTTAGTGCTCAAGGTGATATTCTTGCTAATGATCAAAATACAAATTCTATTTTGGATGGAAGTTGCAGTGATGTAGAGAATATAAATGAAAGTACTCTTGATCCGGCCAATTGGAAAAATATAGATATAAATCTAAGAGATTTTCTAGTAGAGAGGGGTCCCATAAGAATCGCCAATATAGATTTTCCTAGAGATAATGATGGTAGACATTTTACTATTTTAAATTATATTCGAAATTTACCCAATGGAGAGAAATATGATAGGAGATGGCTCGTGTACTCAAAAAGTCTAAATAGAGTGTTTTGTTTTTGTTGTAAATTATTTAGCACTATAACTAGTAAAAGTAGAATTTTTGGCGAGGGAGTAAATGATTGGAAAAACCTAAGTGCTATATTAAAAACTCATGAAACATCTAGTGAACATATAAATAATATGTATAATTGGATGAGTTTAGAAGTGAGACTACAAAAAAGTAACACAATTGATCATAGTATTCAAGAAAGCATAAAGAGAGAAAAGGAGCATTGGAAGCAAGTATTAAAAAGAATAATTGCAGTTGTGAAAAATTTAGCTAAGCATAGTTTAGCTTTTCGTGGAACAAATGAAAAAATTTATGAAGATAACAACGGAAACTTTTTAGGTTCAATTGAAATGATTGCCGAATTTGATCCTATAATGCAAGAACACATTAGGCGAATTAAAGATGGTGAAATACACTCTCATTATTTAGGACATAACATACAAAATGAATTGGTGCATATATTAGCATCTGAAATTAAAAACAAAATTATTGATAAAATTAAGGTAGCTAAATATTTTTCTGTTTTGCTTGATTGTACTCCAGATACAAGTCATCAAGAACAAATGTCACTTATTTTAAGATGTGTAGATATCTCTATGACCCCAATCAAAATAGAAGAATTCTTTTTAGGTTTCTTAAAAATACATGATACAACGGGAAAAGGTATTTTCGAGGAACTTCTAAGGGTAATCAAAGAATTAAAACTCAATATCGACAACGTGAGAGGACAAGGTTATGACAATGGCTCGAACATGAAAGGAAAAGAACAAGGTGTACAAAAAAGATTATTAGATATAAATCCTAGAGCATTTTACACGCCGTGTGGTAGTCATAGTTTGAATTTAGTACTTTGTGATATGGCCAACTCTTGTCCTAGAGCTGTAACTTTCTTTGGAGTCATACAACGTATATATACTTTATTTTCTGGTTCCACAAAGAGATGGAAAATTTTAACGGATAATGTTAAAAAATTAACGGTTAAGCCATTGTCACAAACTCGGTGGGAAAGTCATATTGAAAGTGTTAGAGCAATCCAAAGTCAACCAATAGAAATAAGAGACGCTTTACTTGAATTAGCAGAAACTAGTGACGATCCCAAAATAAAGAGTGAAGCTAGAAGTTTAGCCACTTTTGAGATGGAAAATTTTGAATTTTTACTTAGCTTGAATATTTGGTTTGAAATATTAATTGCTGTTAATTGTGTTAGCAAAAATTTACAGTCTAAAGATATGCACATTGATTCTGCTATAGGTCAATTAAAAGGTCTTGTATCATTTCTAGAAGAATATAGAGAAAATGGATATAATTCTGTCATGAATATTACTAAAGAAAATGCATTAAAAATGAATATTGAACCAATATTTCGTAAAAAACGTATAATCCATAGGAAAAGACAATTTGATGAGACCCAAAATAATGATGTTACATTATCACTCGAGGAATCTTTTAGAGTTGAGTATTTCTTATATATTCTAGACCAAGCTATTTCTTCGATTAAAATTAGATTTGAACAATTTAAAAATTATGCAAATATATTTGGATTTTTATTAGATGTTACAACTTTAAAGTCTTTAGATGACAAAACTTTGAAAGAACATTGTATTAATCTTGAAAATTCATTAAATCATAACTCAATTTCAGACATAGATGGTTCCGATTTATATTATGAACTAAAAGTTTTATCAAAAGTTATGCCTTCCGAAATAGATAAGCCGATTGATATTCTTAATCATATAAAAGTGTTCGATTCGTATCCAAATACATGTATTTGCTATAGAATAATATTTACTATACCTGTAATTGTTGCTTCTGCAGAAAGAAGTTTTTCAAAACTTAAATTGGTAAAAAATTATTTACGATCAACCATGTCACAAGAAAGACTAAGTGAGTGTCCATTTTATCTATAGAAAAATATATATTGGAAAAACTAGAATATGATGATTTAATAAATACTTTTGCAACGGCTAAAGCAAGAAAAATAAATTTTACATAAAATAGGGCCCATTTTTAATTTTCGCCTAGGGCCCCAAACAATCTCGAGCCGGCCCTGTATAAAGTGTTAGCTAAAGGACCTGATACTACCACTTGGATCTGGAACCTACATTCAATTTTGATTTTTGACTTACTCTGTCAAAATTTTGTTCTTTTGATATATTGACAATGCCACCACAAAAAATAAAGGTCCCCAATACTAAAAGAAGATTTGATAGTATAGAGCCTAAAAGAGAGTACTTCACAACATCCACTTTGTGTTGAGTTAGAGCAAACATTGCAATTAGGGGTGGCAAATGGACCACCCGGATCGGATCTGGATCGGATCCTTGTGGATCGGATCTCAAATGGATTGGATCCTAAATGGATATTGCAATTTTGACCCTAGATTATTAAAAAATCAAGAATTACAATTCAGTCCAGTATTTTAAGAAAATTGAAAATTTCATTCGGCCCCTGATTTCAGAAATTCAAATTTGCACTTTTGGTCCCTCAAATTTTGGAAATTACAATTTGACCCCATATTTTTTAAAAACCAAGTATTGAGTTCAGTTCAGAATTCTCATAAAATTAAAAAAATTCAATTTGGCCCCAGATTTTCAGAAATCCGAATTTACTCTCTTGGTCCCTCAATTTTCAGAAATTACAATTTCACCCTAAATTTTCGAAAAATCTTGAATTACGATTCAACTTATTTTCGAAGATTAAAATTTTCATTTCGGCCCCTGATTTTCAGAAATTCAAAATTTCTTTTGGTCCCTTAATTTTCAAAAATTGCAATTTGACCCTATATTTTCAAAAAAATAAGGATTTCAAATGAATGGATTTGAAATTCCAATGATTTGAAATCCATTCATTTGCAATCTCTTGTTTGGATGAATTTTTTTACAAAGGATTTCAAATCCATTCATTTGAAATCCATTGTTTGGTATATATCATTTGTGTTATTTGAAATTCCCAATCATGCATTATAACTTTGCTCTATGAGTTAATTCTTGTTATTGATATCGGGATAAAATCACATAAATTAATTTGGGGCAAAATTATAATTTTTGAAAATTGAGGGACCAAAAGTGCAAATTTGAATTTCAGAAAATCTGGCCCAAATTGAAAATCTTAATTTTATGAGAATTTTGGACTGAATTGAAACTCTGGGTTTTTAGAAAATCTGTGGTCAAATGGCAATTTTTCCAAATTAAGGGATCAGAAGGTCAAATTTGGATTTTTGAAAATCAGGTGCCGAATTGAAAATTTTAATCTTCTGAAAATTATGGACTGAATTGCAGTTCTTATTTTTCTGAAAATATAGGGTCAAATTACAATTTTTGAAAATTAAGGGACCAAAAGTGAAATTTTGGATTTCTGAAAATCAGGGACCGAAATGAAAATTTTACTCTTCGAAATAAACTGAATCGTAATTCTAGATTTTTCAAAAATTTAGGGTCAAATTGTAATTTCTTAAAATTGAGGGATCAAAAGAGTAAATTCGGATTTCTGAAAATCTGGGGCCAAATTGAATTTTTTTAATTTTATGAGAATTCTGAACTGAAACGCAATACTTGGTTTTTGAAGAATATGGGGTCAAATTGTAATTTCCAAAAATTGAGGGACCAAAAGTGCAAATTTGGATTTCTGAAATCAGGGGCCGAATTGAAATTTTTAATTTTCTTAAAATACTGGACTGAATTGCAATTCTTGATTTTTCAAAAATCTAGGGTCAAAATTGCAATATCCAAAAATTGAGGGACCAAAAGTGCCAATTTTGTTCCTGAAAATCAGGGTCCGAATTGAAAATTTGAATTTATTAAATTCTAGGTTCTTCAAAAATTTGGGGTTAAAATTGCAATTTTCAAAAATAAGTACATATATATTTTCATATATTTTCGGCAACAGGAAAATAATTAGAGAGAATAGGTTTTTACATTTCAATAATAAATTTTTTTTTTATCCAATAATGAATCCGGTGGATTCTTTAGTGGATCCGATGGATCCATTCGTGGATTCAGAGGATCCATTACTTGTATGTGTTGATCCAATATGGATCCAGATTTTATGAAATCCGATCCAGATCCGATCCGAGTGAAAATTTAATGGATCTTTATGGATCGGATCCTTTGGATTTGAATCAGATCCACGGATCTGATCCATATTGCCACCCCTAATTGCAATTATCAATTCTGTGGCATTTCCACATGTTGCATTCAAAAGCACTCCAACTAAAAATTAAATAAAAAAAAGTATTAATATTTTAAGTGAAAGTTATTAATTAATTGCAAAATAGCTAATTAAGTTGACATTTTTTAAAAATTAAATTAGAAAAATAAGTTTGAAATGAATTAATTACGTTATCACCTGTTGGCCCTGTAAAGAAAGCGATTTGCCTGCATTTATTAATACAAGGTGAAAGGATAAGCTATTAGTAATCTGATAAAGATGTATAATATATAGTATGTTACTATATTTATTATTTATTATTTATTTCTTGAGTGAAATGCAAAAACACCCCTTGTACTTGGTCTTACTTACAAAAAAAACTTCGTGTTATTTTAACTAACAAAATCCCCACTGCATTCTTTTTTTATTAGCAAAAGAACCCTTCTCAAGCCGAAATGTTAATTATACCCCACCAAATGATACAAAATAATCTCTTTTAACCTAAAAAAATATCAATAACCCCCTTGTTCACTTAAACAATTAACAAAATCTCCCTACATTTAAGAAGGAATTTCAGTTGAAATTATTTGCAAATAGAAAAAGAATACGAAGGAATTTTTGTTATTTAAAATAGCACAGGGTTTTTTTTGTTTGTTAAACAAAATTTGAGGGGTGTTTTGAATTTAGCTCTTTATTTCTTACTCTGTGAAAAAGCTTATTCGTTCGGCAAGTGGAGTGAGTCCAATTAAAGTCAAAGCAAGGCTGTTTAGAAAGATAAAAATCAGGATTATCAAAAAAAATAAAAATAAATAAATAAATCAGGATAATGTTTTAGCAAATTAATGGTTAAAAATTAAAGTAAATGCAAATGTGCAGTACAGAAAATATTAAATGTGTATTTCTTCTAATTAACAAGTTAAGTTTTAAATGAATTTTACATTGAATTCAATATGGTATGAGTTTTTTTTTGATAGAAATATATGGTATGAGTTATGTTTCAATGAATGTATACCACATACGCATGTGAGACGAGTTAAATAGTGAAATATAATATGTATTCAGTTTGACAGCTAAAATTTTAGATGGTAACTATTAAAATGAAAAATTTTATACAAATATTCATCTAGTACTACCAAAAACATATAAAAATGTGATTCACATGAAAAAGCATGCATAAAAAATACATAAAGCTAATTTCATTCAGTGTGATGTGTTAGCAAATAATTCAAATTGCAAGTGGAGGGCACCACTTGCAAGTTTATGCAAATTGCAAGTTGCATAAGTTTGTTGGAATCTTTCTGCCAAATTAATTCCTCATGCATGTATATGGATTAAACAATCAATTATAACAAGAAATTATGCAAGTGGGGTAAAACAGAATTGGCAGGAGATTGTCGCAATTTGAAGATCTATAAATAGGCTTCTTCTATTCAGTTGAAGGACACCACCGAAAACCGAGAGCAGCCATCAAATTCATCTCTCCTCAGCAATTTCTTTCAAGCGTAGTTTAGGCAGAAATTTTGAGCACAAAATTTCAGAGTGTTTTCTTAAACTGTGAAAGATATTGTGTGAAAATTAAGTGAGTAATTTTCTTCGGTGAGTTAAGAGTTGTGAGTATTTGTAAACACGGTGTAATTATCTCCCTTTAGTGAAAGATCTGCAGCAGCCCGTGGACGTAGCCTATTTTGGGTGAACCACGTAAATTTTGTGTTCGTTATTTTTGCTATTTCATTAAATCTGGTTGTGGTTTTTTCTAACAACTGGTATCAAGAGCTCAGGAATTTTTTTTTTCCGGGCCAACCAGATTTAAGTGGGAGCAATGGCTGCAGACGAAGGGAAAATGAAACTCGAAAAGTTCGATGGTGCGGACTTCAGATTCTGGAAAATGCAAATAGAGGACTATTTGTATCAGAAAAATTTATTCTTGCCTCGCCAAGAAGATAAGCCAGAATCCATGAAGGAGGATGAGTGGAAACTCCTTGACAGACAAGCTCTCGGAGTTATCCGGTTGACGTTATCTCGCAATGTCGCTTTTAACATAGCGAAGGAAAAGACCACGGCAGGTCTTATGAAGGCACTCTCAAATATGTACGAGAAACCTTCGGCCTCAAATAAAGTTCATTTAATGAGGCGGTTATTTAATTTGCGGATGACCGAAGGGGCATCGATGGCCCAACATCTCAATGAACTCAGTACAATCACGACCCAGTTGAGTTCGGTCAAGATTGAGTTTGACGATGAAGTACAGGTGTTGTTACTTTTGTTCTCCCTTCCAGAAAGTTGGAATGCTACGGTCACGGCTGTGAGTAGCTCGTCGGGAAGCAATAAGTTAAAATTCAACGATGTACGTGATCTCGTTCTAAACGAAGAGATCCGGCGGAGAGAGTCAGTTGAAACTTCGACCTCATCTGCTTTGTCGACGGAGTCGAGAGGCCGATCGATAAACAACTATCGTGGAAGATCAAACCACCGAGGAAGATCAAAAAATGGGAGATCTAGATCGAGAAATCCCAGCAATTTCGAAAACTCAAAGACTGTTGAGTGTTGGAATTGCGGAAAGGTCGGACACTACAAAAATCAGTGCAAGAGTGCACCGAAGAATCAAACGGCGAAGATCGAAGCTAATGTTGCATCGACATCAACACAAGATGATGTGTTGATATGCTCTTTGGAGAGCAAGGAAGAGTCTTGGGTGTTAGATTCTGGAGTATCATTTCACGCTACTTCGCAGAAAAGACTCTTTGGAGAGTACTGTCTGGAAACCTCGGTAAGGTATATCTTGGCGATGACCAACCTTGTGATATTGTTGGTAAAGGAACAGTGAAAATTAAGTTGAACGGGTCTGAGTGGAAGCTGAAGGATGTCAGGCATATTCCCGACCTGAGAAAAAACTTAATTTATGTGGGCCAGTTAGCCAGTGAAGGCTATACTACAATCTTCCATGGAGATGACTGGGAGATTTCAAAGGGTGCAATGGCAGTTGCACGAGGAAAGAAAAACGGCACTCTTTACATGGCGGCAAAAGGGTGTTGTTCGATTGCAGTTGCAGCAAGCAACCAAAATCCAAGACAGTGGTACAAAAAGTTTGACAACTTTATGCACAAGGAAGGATTCCAGAAGTGCAATGCCGACCACTGTTGCTACTTCAAGAGGTATAACTCAAGTTATATTATTTTGCTACTTTATGTTGACGATATGTTATTAGCTGATTCAGATATGAACGAGATCAAAAGCTTGAAGCAGCAATTGTCAAAAGAGTTTGACATGAAAGATTTGGGTCCAGCAAAGAAGATTCTTGGGATGCAAATCACTCGAGATAAGCAAAAAGAAGTTTTGCAGTTATCTCAGGCAGAATACATCAGTCGTATTTTGCAAAGGTTCAAGATGGGCAGTAGTAAGCCAGTCAACACACCATTGGTTGTAACTGTTGATACACTGAAGTTATGCTCAACTTCAGTTGGACTTCGAAACTGACAAGACCGGAAACGGCTGCTGCATTGATCAGGTGTGAAGACAGATTAAAATCAGTCTTCAAGTGGGAGATTGTTAGCAAATAATTCAAATTGCAAATGGAGGGCACCACTTGCAAGTTTATGCAAATTGCAAGTTGCATAAGTTTGTTGGAATCTCTCTGCCAAATTAATTCCTCATGCACGTATATGGATTAAACAATCAATTGTAACAAGAAATTATGCAAGTGAGGTAAAACAGAATTGGCAGGAGATTGTCGCAATTTGAAGATCTATAAATAGGCTTCTTCTATTCAGTTGACGGACACCACCGAAAACCGAGAGCAGCCATCAAATTCATTTCTCCTCAGCAATTTCTTTCAAGCGTAGTTTAGGCAGAAATTTTGAGCACAAAATTTCAGAGTGTTTTCTTAAACTGTGAAAGATATTGTGTGAAAATTAAGTGAGTAATTTTCTTCGGTGAGTCGAGAGTTGTGAGTGTTTGTAAACACGCTGTAATTATTGTTGATTTAAGACGGGTGGGTACGCCCATTCAAGCTAACCCGACCCGGAATGATTTGAATTAAAAAAAAAAGAGGAGGGAGTAGTTAATTAAACTACTCCCACATGAGGAGTTAACCTCCCACTTAGTGGGAGATTAACTCCCATATTTTGAAATGGCAAGTGGGGGAGCATTCGGCTCCCCCCAGTTCTAATAATAGAGAAGTCCATTGTGGACTTCTCCAATGAAAAAAAAAGAAATACAGAGAAGTCCCAAGGGACTTCTCCCTTCTATTGCCGAAACAGAGAGGTCAAATGGACCTCTCCCTCTTTTCTATTTCTCCGTTTGTTATTCCCTCGTTAGAATGGTATGAAAATTTTACTGGAGCATGATTTAAAGTTCTTGAATGCAACTGTATTTTTTCAGATTTTTTTGTTGAGAAATTTGTTCTGAAAAAATTATTGATTGAATTATTTGCTGAAACTTTAAATGCGGATTCCCGGTTCAATACTTGGATTCATGTGACGTGCTATATACCATTAGAATCCTCTTGAAATGATCTTTCCAGCCATGTATGGAAATCTGTTTTTGGATTAGAAATGAGAAAGATATGGTCAATTCAAGTTTCTGCCATATATGTCTAAATTGTTTGACATTTTATTTGCGGATTTAAATGTGTTTATTATTTTGGTCCGAAAATTTGTACATAGCATGCTTACATGTTGTTTATCATCTCTGCAAAATTTCATGCTCATTGGATTTGTAGAAATTGAGATATGATTTTTTGTTTATTATTTGGCCGAAATTTCTTTAATTTTCTGCGGATTGTATGTTGCGGCTTATAAGATGATTCATATACCGTTAGAAAGATCTCGTCGAGAGGTTTCTAACCATATATAGTATGCGTTATTCGGACTTATAACGAAGGAGATATTGCCAATCGAAGTTCATGTCGCATTTCTTCAAGTTGCTGGAAAATTGAAGAAGATGAACATTTACTTTGTTCATACCCACTCTCGATCGCGGCTGTTGGTTACTCAAACAAGTACTTCCGAAGGTCAAAATGAAAAACCGAGTTCACCATAGGAATCAGAAGGCCCGAAAACGTTGGGGTAGCCGGAAGCGTTTCGTTGGGAAACGCCGTTAGGACGGCGCGTGTGTCACACGCGCCACACAAGCGCGTGAAGGTGTTGATTTGGTCAACAGCCCAGTCAGCACACACATGGCAGCCAGCTAGGCGCCACACGTGTGCTCAGCACAATGTGCATATCCACGTGGCATGACATGTCAGCTGCCACGTCAGCGATTGTACTGCATGGCATTGTCACGCAAGTGCGGCGTATTCCGGTGTCCGTTTTTGGCCCGAAAAATTCTATGAGTTCAGAATTTTATTTCTGATTGTTTGGTGAATTTAAATTAATTTTCAGAATGTAAAATTATTTTTCTTGATTTTTGTGCTTGGAAAATGTTTTAAAATCGAAAATCATTTTTCTTTGAAGGAAAATTTTGAAATTTTTATGTTGGTCCAGAAAAATATTTTTTGAGGAAATGGCTTGCAAGTGGGAGTGTTTGGAAACACTTTAAGTCAATTTCAATTTTCTAATGCATGTAGAAAATGATTCAACATCATTTTAAATCAAGAAAATTTCTGCTTTTTATTTCTGAAAACTCTGAAAACATTTTCAAACGTTTGACTTCAAAACGAAGTACTTCAACACTTATTTATGACGTTCTAATAATTTTATTTTCTAAATTGGAAAATTTGTTTTTCCATTAATTTTTTGTGAAATTAGAACTTGGTTTGCTTGTAAGCAGAAAATAAGTGTAAAATATTCTTTTATGAGCATGAGTTAAGTTATTTTGATTAGCTTATAAGCTTGATCTAATATTTAACTCAATTTAGTTTGAGAACGTAACGTATGCCGGACTTAGTGGGAGAGCGACAATATGTAAGAATCTGAACCTCTTTTGCAATTTATGCAAGTTGCAAAACGTTAGTAATTCTAATAAAAGTTTATGCAACACTTTCGAGTTTCGTGGTCAAGGACATGAAACATTAAAGTTGATGCAATAGGGACGCTTCTTTAGCCGAGGGCTAAGAGAAGAAAACTGAACGATTGAATTCCATCTTAATGGAATGAATCTGTCGTTTATCTAATTGGTTGAAAAACGACGTATTAAATTTCCCCCTTGAAATTTAAAATTTGTCTTACGAACTATTTGAAGGAAAATATTTTGAATATATTTTTTTTCTCTCCTAAATTTTTTTGAAAACTTTAAAACTTTTTTCACGAATATGAGTTTTTCACTCAATCTTCTTTTAAGTGAGACAAGTATCGTTAATTTTTGTCCCTTAAGGCTTTGACATTAGAATCTTCGAAGGTGATTCTTAATTGATCACATGATTACGTTTATGTGATATTACTTCGATGCGTGTTTGACATACGCTTATCTCCTTATGTGCACTTTATTGGGTCGTGTTAAGATGTAACCCGATGCACATTAAATATTTGTAAGTACTTTGAATTAGTACTCGAGTGGGAGTTCCTAAGTTGGAAGAATTTAAGTAATTCTCACCTGGAACTACTAGATTTTATACTAAGGGATTGAATTAGTGATAATGATCATTTGGATATGGGAGATGATTGGGCCACGTAGTGACCCTTTCGATTTTGTACCTTATGGGATTTAAAACGAGTTCAGTTTGCTATGTATAAAATCACCTATACTTAGATGGGCTAAAATGATATCTATATATTGACAGATCATGGCAATAGATTCTAATTAGATGAGTACTTGTAAAAGTACTCATTGACAAAGCTGCAACACTTTGTTGATGTTGATTTAGAATTTGAGTAGGAATATGTGATGTTGTAGAGAACATTTATCAAGTCATTAAAGACCTGTTGTGGTCTCATTACTTGAGAAAGAGATCATAGACTTTCTTCATGTCTTTTGACATGATTCCGCTCTAGTCTTGAAATTATGGCATCGTAGAACGTTATCCTTAGGGAGCAGTATAGAAATACAACTCTAACAAGGTAGACGTTGGACTTTTAAAGTTTGACCAATTGGACAAATATTTTTGTCTAGTATGTTGGATACTTATGAGAGTAAAGTCAAACTTAATGAATGATTAAAAGTCAAGTCATAATTCTTCTCTTTTGAGTAATTGAATTCAAGTTCTATTCAGTCTCGTTCCATTTTACGGACCATTCAAAGGTCGTGTCGATTTACATATCTGTAAAACGACTTTCTCAAATGGTAAGTATTTCATTGTACTTCTTAAAAGGTTATTTGGTGTTTCTAGACCAAAACTGAAGTCGTTGTGACAAAATCTATTTTTAATGGGGCATAGGCTCTAAGAAAAATAAAACTAGATTAATAGAGGCAATGAAATAAAGGAGACTGAATATATTTCTAGTTGGAAGAACAATGACTGCCGGATTTTGATAATCTGAAACGGCATGGGACTATAAGTGCTTGATTTACCATATTTTTTTTCACTCGTCAATGGATGAAGTTGAAAAGGTAGCACTCAATAACACTGTTATAATTATTGTTTTGTCGAAAACACGTTACTAACCTTATCCTATGTGGACAATAGGTTTATGGTAACTAATAATTGAAAAGTGTTTGCGCCCTCACTCAAGTTTATTAAGTTACATTTGTGTACCTTCGGGAAACTAAACTTGACTGTTGAGTTTGTTCTTGAATTGGATTTAGACTTGAATTCATCGTTGACTTTAATAGTATCATTTTGAGTGATACTTAAATGTTCTAGACATTTAACAATAGTTTGAAGTGTCATTCTTGACTAAACATTTCAATTGCATAATTGATTGTTGTTGTACAATCAACACCTGATGCATCACGAAATATGTTAAAGGCATATTTGTTTAGGTCAATTTGGGCTAGTGGAAACACTAAATCAACGTGAAGACTTTTACAAGTCGTTTCTGAAAATTGGTTTGCCCTTGCACTGTTTCAATTGAAACAAGACACCAAAACTATTTCGTTAGGCCGTTGAAGTTAAACTTCCATTTTGATCAATTTTAGTGATTTAATATTAGAGAAGGTTGGATGAATCCGTCCTTTCATTATTTTTTCTAAGGATATTACATGCCTTGATTATTTTTATTTTGATCTCTTCCAAAATTAAAATACTTCAGTGTTTTTGAAATTCTAGAGAATCAAATGTATCAATGAACATAAGGTTCTGATACTAGATCAAGGATATGGATATCTACACGATCATTTCGTGATCCATGTAATGAAACATATGAGTATCAATTATTTCTAACACTCTATTTGTATAATTGTGTTAAGGGAAGTAACTCGATTTATTGGATAGGATGAGATTCAATGCATCTCAAGTTAACCCCTTGAATTTCCATGTGGAAATTTTGTTAACATTGAATGCATATTTAGTGAACCTTCAATAATAGTAATTTTCAACATCTAAAAGCTAGGGTCAGATGACGATTTGACCTAAGCTACCTTAGACGATGTGATCAAGTAGTTGAGTTTGTCTTAACTTATTTCTAATGTGTTTAGAAACATGATTACGAAATAAAATATATCTTTGGAAGATATATAATGTCTAATGGTTTATGTTCTTGGATGGACAATGAGATGGAAGTAAAATTCTTATTAAATCAATAAATACAATCTTTCGAAAGATGTATTTACTAGATAGACTGAACTTTATGTATTTGAACGTGTTAGTGTAAACCGGTTCAAGGGATAGTTATTCATTTGACTTATCACTTGGAAGTGATTATCCAAAATTGCTTCTTTTGAGTGGGAGCAATTTATGTTCTATTGGATCCATTCAAATGAAAGGACTACACCTGAACCGTAACTTGTTTCAAATACTGAAAGATGTTCTCATATCTCATGGGTGAGATACGTTAAACGAATGGAAGGAAGACTTAGTTACCTGCCTATAATTTAAACCAATTTTTGTATTGGTTGATTTTTCAAAGGGGCACATGGTTTCTTACCTGTATCTTACTTTAGTCAAAATTTAGATATGGAAGTATTCTAAATGAATAAAAGACTATTAATCTGAAAAGTTGAGATATCAAAGTTCTCGAACTTGAAATCTTTGAGCTTTAAGATTATTTTAGGCAATAAGAGATTGTCTAAACAATCATGTTGGTTTTTATCTTGATGGATGAATAACATTTGCCTTTTGTCTTAAGTTATTATTAGGAATACTGGATTCCATTTCTTAATGTTTGAGTTATACCCTGTTTGTTGGGATAACTTTGAGTATAAGGACCGTTTCGAAAATGGTCGTCCTTAATTATTTTTGAATGAATTGAGGACTTGTAGGTAGAAAACTTGGTGAAATTCATTGAATTTTATAAGTGGTCAATCGACGCTTGAATAATTCTGAATTTAATACCTACTGATACTCTAATAGTAAGAGGTAGAATTCTGATTCTTGAAATGTGCACTTTGAGTGAAATGTCTAGATTATTGATTCCAATCTTGATGGAATCATTAATTGGTTTGAAACTAATTGCCTACTCTGATTTATGTTGTGCCATGGACCTGGTCAATGATTATAAGTCAAATCATTTGTATGATTTATAGACTTTAATGAAAAGGTTATCGAGAAACCTTTATCATACTGCAATTGATCTCTTAAGCATAGTGAGACATGTTTATCTATGTGTACAATTTTTGTAAAATTGATGGCACATAAGCAGTATGGATAGTTGTTTGGTCAAGAGGTATTTATTACTTCTTCGGGAAGGTAAAGAGCTACATTCAAGTTGTGTTGACATTTATGTTGCGAAACACATTTATAGCTTGCAATATAGATACTGTTTTAGTGAGACCAAACATGTAAACAAAATTGAGAAATTTTGTGGAGATATCTTAACAAAGTTAATAGAGAACTTTGCAGTTAGCATCTACGTACTATAGATGGTCGAGTTTCTTGTACTGAGACCATAACTGGAGATTCTTACGTGGGTTGCCTAGCAATCTCTAGAGTTGCGTAGATTTTGATCTAATTGAACTTGGAAGTTCATAGATCAAGCCCATAAGTTATGTGACATTTGAATGCTTGTATACATGATTTGGAAATCATACATTCAATGTCCTAAGATATGTCGGACAAGTAAAGATTGGCTCTCTCACATGAGCAATCGCCTTTGACGTTGAGAACGTGCAGAGATGAGATTGTTTTATCCTTGTAAAGAGCGCAAGATAAAACCAGGATCGCCTTAATTATAATCGATTTAAGATTACTGTTTTGATTAAAGTAATCACGGTCTTGCATGAGTGCAAGATCAGAAAGGTATCGATTGCTTAATTAAGATGAGATTACTTTTGTATATACAAGTAATCAAAGAAGAATGGATTCCCACCATCCATTAAACTTGTCGAATGGCCAGATGTGAATTTTCTCGAGTTAATTCTTTACCGAGGATAAGGAGAAAATTCAGGTAAAGTGTAGATGTACACTTGTACTAAGATCTGTACTGTGTAGTTTAAATGACATACACTTCAAGAAACGAAGTAAACTATAGTAGCACGTGTTTCATACCACGTGTGCCTTAGTGACCATTGGGAAATGAGTGAAAGATCCCTGCTCACTCATTGTGTGAGGCCCAGAGGTTTATTGCAACCTCAATAGGTACCCTTATGACTTTTGACCGTTTCTCAAGATCTTACCAAGGTGTTGCTACTTTAGCACGTCACTAATAGCCATGAATCATACGGCGATGCGGTCCGTGTCTAGGAAAGCTGCCGAAGTAAGATCAAAAGATTCAGGTAGGAAAGGAAGACTTTATGAAGCTAACACACGCTGCTTGAATTCAAAGCTGGCCAGCCAATATGTCGAACTTGAGAGTTTGAGACATGATTGTGAATTCAAGTGAGTGGTGGAGTGAAGTATGCTCTTTTGTTTATTTGAGGGATCAGAGATACTTCAGTTAGTGAAATGGGGTTTGGGGTATAGCGAGTCCTGATGTCCTCGTGTTTTGTGAATAAGAGTTGTTATATACCCTAACAGGTGTATGACACTTAATGCTCTTGCGCTCGCCGGTCACACGATCCACTTGTCTGTATGAAGTTGATGAGTATGTTGTTGAAGTCAATGTAGACTCGGTTTAGCCCTCATGTGCGAGTGGGAGATGTTGATTTAAGACGGGTGGGTACGCCCATTCAAGCTAACCCGACCCGGAATGATTTGAATTAAAAAAAAAAGAGGAGGGAGTAGTTAATTAAACTACTCCCACATGAGGAGTTAACCTCCCACTTAGTGGGAGATTAACTCCCATATTTTGAAATGGCAAGTGGGGGAGCATTCGGCTCCCCCCAGTTCTAATAATAGAGAAGTCCATTGTGGACTTCTCCAATGAAAAAAAAAGAAATACAGAGAAGTCCCAAGGGACTTCTCCCTTCTATTGCCGAAACAGAGAGGTCAAATGGACCTCTCCCTCTTTTCTATTTCTCCCTATATACACACACATATATATATATAGTTAGCACATTATATACGGGTAAACCATACTATATATTTCGGGAATATATCATACACATATCATCAACAATATTTAAGGGCATTTGGATTGTGGAATTATGGCTCATTTCCGTACGTGATTTGTGTCTTGATCGGGAGCACCAAAACGTGAGAGCATCGGTGATTCAACCACGGTTAGATCAAATGGCGAATGAAGAATTCTCTCCGGGTAATCCACTTCAAGCAACCGGTGATTATTCGATCCGATTCAAGTAAGTGACTTTACGGTTTGATTCGGATTTAAAACCCAACAATTATCTCCCTTTAGTGAAAGATCTGCAGCAGCCCGTGGACGTAGCCTATTTTGGGTGAACCACGTAAATTTTGTGTTTATTATTTTTGCTATTTCATTAAATCTGGTTGTGGTTTTTCCTAACATGATGTCATTGTACGTGATACCAAAAATTAGTATAAATTTTGTAATATATGGTTTCCTCATAATATCTAAAATCCAAGCAATATCCCTAAAAGTTACTTTACGTTTTTCCAAGTTAAACCTGTGGCAGTTAGTTCTTAGCAATTATGATCATAAAGAAAAGTTGAATTCAAGAGTACTATCAAATAAAAGTTACCATAATAGAGCATAATAATATTCACGTTGCATAAAAGAAAATAAAAGATAAAGATACCAACAGGTGATTGGTCTAGTGGAAGGGACTAGTCACTACAAAGTAGCGGACTCATGTTCGAATTCTTGTTGGGAGAGGTTCCCACATTATGTGCCCGACGCGCCTCGAAAGGGATTAAACCCTTGAGAAACAAAAAAAAAAAAGAAAATAAAAGATTAGTAATTTGTAAACTAGAACTATATAGATCAAGTAATTAAAATTGAAAAGCTGATCACCATGGAAAAGGACAGTTGGTAAATATATAAATGTATGGCTTTAATTACAAGATTTCTGCTTTTTAATTAATGGATATAAATGCAAATAAGTCTTGGAAAATTTAAATTTAAGGAAAGTGGAGGGAGATAATTTTATTATTTATATTTACGAACAAAATGCAAAAACACACCTCTGTTATTTCTAATTGACAAAAAAACCATGTATTACCTTTTTATTAGCTCATTGCACCCATTAGAAAATTAAAAGTTAACCACGGGGGTATTGTTAGGCAGGGCCGGCCCTAGACATTCGGGGGCCCTAGGCGAATTCCATACTTAAAATATATAATCAATTTATTTATATGCAAAAATACTAATTAATTATACACAGTCTAATATATAAAAAAAAATTAAATAACAAACTTATTTAATTTTTAAAATATTCACTCGTGAATTTTTGTATAATTTTTAATATTAAAAATATTATTTTAGCCAAAGCAAATTTTACAAGTATATGTACATCTTTAACTCTATTTCATTCTTTTACAAATATCATAATTAATTGCTTGACTTTATTTCATTTTGTAACATTATTAACTTTATTAATTATATATTACATGTATAGAAAAATTACACATTATATATAAAAATAAGAAAAGACACACATATACATGAAAATATGGATGGAGCTAGATCAATTTTATTGGGGGTGAAATTCTTTTCTGCAATATACTAGGTATAAGTAATAAGCAGAAAAATCATATTATAAAGAAAAAACGTATTTTTTTTTTATAATAATTAAAAAAGAAAATTTTTAAAAGTACTTATTAAGTAAAAAATTGACAAGAAGTCATTAAGAAAGGAAAGGGGTTAAAAAAATAATCATGAAAAAAAAATAAAAAATATGAACAATTATTATAAAAGAAAAAAAGAGTTAAATAACATAAAATAATCGAAATATAGGAAAAATAGTCAATATTTGGATTTAATCCCTTATCAAGACAAAGTCTTACCAAATGATCCAAGATATATGCATGCATATAAAATTAATAATATTATTAATATTCAATTTTTTTTATTTTTCTACATGCATAAAAATAAATTTTGGGCCCCTCCGAACAGTGGACCTTAGGCGCCGGCCCAAGTTGCTTAGCACTTGGGTCAACCCTGTTGTTAGGAAATACCCTCACGTGCATGTCACGTGACATTGGATCCTCCATGCTCAGCCTGAAAAAGACCAACGTGAAACATATAACTTTTAGTAAGAACTACCGTGAAAAGAAAATAAAAAACCAAACATAAATATACCCGAAGTTAACCCAAATAAATATACGAAAATTGCCCCCAATGATTATTTTTTGAAACCAACTAAAGTCTTAATTGGCAAAGTCAATAATTTATCGTTTTGGCTAAATAATATTAAAAAACAGAGCAAATGAACTATGCTTCGTGGATAGGTCCTAATAATTTAATTACAACAAAACAGACTGCTGGATATTAAATTACAACATTGGTATATAGTTTGATTAATATTTTCACTATATATACCCTTAACAATTAGTATTTCTTTTATATGTAATGATCTTCCATTCCCAATTTCTCATCACCATTCCTGTCTTCTATCTTATTTAAGTGTGCAAGCATGACAATAGATAATATAGTTTGATTAATATTTTCTCTTCAATAGGTAATATAGTTTGATTAATATTTTCTCTTTTTATTTAATTGTACAATTGGATTATAGGTAAACCTTTTATGCACATTAATTTCTTGGAGAATTTTTTGCTTCTACGATGAAAATTGAAAATTTCTTCCCATTGTTTTCTCATTTGCATTTTATGTTGTCACTGTTATAAAATATATATAATATGGATGTACATTGGTCACTCTAAATTTTACCACTCATCTTAAATATAGCATTGAAGAGAGCACATGAAGGGTCTTGTATTCTTTGATATGAATTGTCTTTATGTGGCAAATGAAGAGTTTCATAACTCTTCTTATTTGATAGCTTTCTTAGATCTATATATAGTGGATATTGTAATATATTTTGTACACAACAAGATGAATATAATAAAATATATTGCTCTCTCTAATTTACTCTCTACATTATAGTTTTAGCTTGTTCTTTTAGATTATCTATTGAATAATTTCATAACACGTTATCAGCACCGATTCGCTTGAAGTTCGTGATTTATCCAGATCCAGTATCTTTGTTGAATTTGATCTAGGTAAAATATCCAATTTCTCTTTTACATGAACCCATCACGTATTAATTATGCATATTGAAGTATTAAAATCGATTTTATGGGTGCAATAGTTTTCTTGTTTTTTCTCATATCATGAATCTGTTTTTACTTAATTATAATATAACATTAAGCTTTGCAAAAAATTTAACAACACGTATTGGAGAGAAAAAGGCTTTTTCCAGAAACTCAAAATAATAGATCTTATGCAGAATGATTTTATATAATGAAAAGTGCATAATTTTCTTAATTTATATATAACTTCATATCATTCACCATTTCAATGGGACTTGTTTTTCAATATGGGTACTAAATGTCTCTAGACGTAAAGATTGTAGCTTGATATCTGATTTGTTTGATGTTTTCCACTAGATATCTAAATATTTTGTTAGGCTCGAAGCCTAAATGATAAAACTGAGAATCTAAATGTTTTGGTAAATTTTAATGTTAGGCTTGAAGCCTAGGTTATGAAACTCAAACCCGAAGATTTGAGGACATTTTTAGCATTTTATATGACATGGATTAATGATAATGAAATCCATTAGAATGCAAAAAGTCTCAAAATACAATCATAAAATGAGAAATGAGACGATTGATAAAGATAAAGTGAAGGCAATGCTTCATTCGTAATGTCATCTTATAGGATTGAAATTCCAGTATATTTCTTAGTAGATGACCCATTTGTCCTAAAATTTTTGGAGGAATGTGAATTGAACTGTCCATCTGCTAGTCCAAGATAACCGGAAAATTAATGTTCATGTTCACCATTGGCATGAATTGATAATATGTTTTTAAGGCATGCATTTTATGGATGAATTTATGAATAAAAGCATGTATTGGAATTGAGTATTAAGAATATCTAGTTTAATGTATTGTCATATCTTTTGGCTAATATTCAGAGCCTGGAAGGTCGAGATTTCTTGTATCGACAATTTGAATATTTATAATTACCGGACTAATATGGACTTGAATAAAGAGAGTTCAACTCTCTAAAGTACATTTTTCCTTAAAAGCTTGCTATGAAAATTTGCACTTGAAGTTGCGATATTTTAAACTAATAAATACAATCCAAGATTAAAAATTAGTTTTCAATTGAAATTATTTGGAGATATTACAACTTTCGGAATCCTAAATTCTTAATAGTAGCAATATCATGGAGAGATTTCAAGAAATATTATCAATTGAATTCTGGTAGTTGAACAAATGATGATAGAAATAGTGTCCTGCAAGCCAGCTGTATGGCTAGCATTAATTGTAATTAATGAGGAACTATTCAATTTAGATTAATAAATGCATTTTTATGGTCAACTTTATCTTATGTAATATTTGTCTACGCATAAGGATAGAAGTCCTTAGATCACAGGGCTATGGGACAACCCGTGGACTGATCTCAAAGGCCGTGATCTAGAACATATTCAAGAGTCGTAGAATCCAATCGAGATAGGACATCGTTGGATTCGGTTAGACTCTCACTGTTGTGTATACTCCGATGAACTGGAGGACGCTGGGGTCCACGAGCGTGACTGGGATAGTCGATACACATAAGTGGGTGGCTTGCTGGGATGGCAAGTGCACTGAATACCCCAATTAGGAAATAACTCACCATGGAAGCGGTAGTCGCATATCGGGGTTGAAGTTATTCCAATTTACAATAGTATACGAGGAACGATCCCTAACAACTTGAGATGATAGGGTTTATCTGGTGCGAGAACATCTATACTTTGATATGAGTTCCGACTGACTGGGGATAGCCAGAAAGTCTCTGTGGACTCATGTTGGGTATAGAGGAACTCGTATGCAGATTCATATCATCAACAAAGGATCCATTGACCCGACTTGATAGGTTGGGAAATTCTCCTATGGATTTCTGTGAGAAATTAATTCTGGTAAAATCCTTGGCCAAGGTAACTGACGACTTTATGTAAGTAGCTCATAAAGATTAAGTCAAAGAGAATTTATTTCGAGACCAGAGTACATAAGGTCAAGACAAAAGAAAAAGGGAATCCGATAAAAGACCATACCCTTAAGTCTCGACTGGGAGATTGATCGATGGAGAGATTTTGTCGTATATGGAAATTGTAAATGATAAAAGGTTCACTGAATTAATTCAACAGTGATTGGGCTCCATGGGCTTGTGACTGGACATCGACCGTGGAGTGTGGGAGAATTCCCAAATTAGCAGGGGTGCTAATTTTGGAATGATTAATCGACAGAGTGTTCGATTAATTTAGAGTATTAATTGCTCGAGTAATTAAATAATATTTAATTACAACCCACGGCCAATTATGTGGTGAACCTACGGGGGCATACACAATACACAAGTAGCGAAAGCGAGGAAACAGGAACGAACCAGTCGACTGGGTCGACTGGGTCAAAATCGACTGGGTCGATTTAATGGGTGGGTCGACTGGGTCGACCCATATGGAACGAAAATGGATCCAATTGGAATTGGATCAAGATTATAAATTAAATTGGAATTTAATTTATAAGTAAATTAATTAATTAGGATTTAATTAATTAATGGAATAATTAATTTAATTAGACTTGGAGTTTAATTAATTAATTGGGAGATGATTTAATTAATTGGGCTATTTAATTGGGAGATTAAATATAGCCCTGAAAGATTAATTAATATGGGCCATGAATTAATTAGAAGATTTAGTCTTCTAATTAAAGAAGGCCATGGCCCATGTAGGAGAGAGAAGACCTAGTCCTAATAGGACTAGGATAGAAAGAAAACTATAAATAGCTTTCTTCTAGTTATTTTTCACACAACTCCTTAAGCAAAAATTGAGCAAAGCAAAAACTCTCTCCCTCTCCCTACCAGATCGGCCGAACCACTTCTTCCCTGTGGAAGAATTTTTCGTCTTCGTTTTTGTTCCCAAATCGTTCCTAAAACCTAGATATTAATATAGCCTATGTTCTAGTCGATTAGGTATATTAATTTTCGTGATATTGTGGTGTATCAACTCGTAGAGGCGCAACACGTGGGGCGCTACAAAAAGGTGTGGGTCGATCAACCGGGGTCAGAATTCAGAGCTCATATTGCTAGCCTAGGATTTGCAAGGAGACAGGTATAAACGAGAAAACTTATACTGTCATTTATTTATATTTATATATATACAACTAGAGAATATCCTGGCAAGATTCTTTAAGAGGCCCTAGAAAATTTTTATTCCGCTGTGCCTAGGGCTGTTTTTCTTACCGAATCCCAACAAATGAAACATTGATGAAAAAAAAAACCTCCTATTATGATTGATAAGCATTCCCCGAAGTGGATGCAAATGTGAATATAAATTATTTATTCCCGGGAGTGAACGTAGATGATTCATTCTCAGAAATGGATGGAATATACATTAGACACATACATGACTTACACAAGGTCAAATTTTTCATATAATGATTATATCATACCACTCTATGTGAAATGATATAGTGGTAAAATTTGAGAAAAATAAAAGTATGCAAATTGACTCCAAAAGGGTTCAAAATGACACTTGTTGAAAGAAACATTCATAAATTTAAACTGAATTACTATGACATTATTGATGATAATAAAATTGAATCATTTAAGTAATTCGAATGTTGATAATTTCAATTGAGATAAGTAGAGCTAATAGAAATTATAAAATAATAACGATTAGTGTAAAATTAAGTTTATGGCGTAACGTTTTGTGATTAAATTTATGAATTTTTCATATGACTTATTATATTTCAATTATGTATTTAGGTATGGTTTGAGTGAATGGTAAAAATATATGTGATAAAAGTCAATGTATGGCAATTCATATTAAAAATTAAGATTATATATTATATGCTTGAAATGTAAATATGATCTTCTCATGTTGTTTATGATTTTAAAGAAATTGTTTATTTCCTAAATAGATAAATAAAAAGAAACGTAGATATATATATATATATATATATATATATGATATTCTTTATGCCTTATTTGTGTTTATTTATCTTATATCATGTCGTAGTTAAAAGTAAATGAAAACTGGTTAACTTTCATTTGATTAAATTATTCACAAAGTCATGAGCTATATGAGGTTACTTTGATGTGATTATTGAGCTTATGAATCCTTAATAATAAGTAAAGACTTATTATTTTGATTAACCTCATTTATTTAAGACTTCAAATGTGGGGATTTTATAGAAATGTGTTTGTACAATTGAAACACATATTACAGTAAACCAGAAGTTTACTGATCAAAATAAATTTAGCATGACCGGTTAGACCATCCCGGATAAACTATGATGCGAAAAAAATTAATAAGAGTTCATATAGATCTTCACTGAAGAACCAGAAGATTCTTCAATTCGAAGAATCATTTTGTGCTGCTTGTTCTCAAAGTCAATTGATTACTAAATTATTTCAATTAAGAATGGGTTAGAATCTCCAACATTTTTGAAAAACATTCAATGTGATATATGTGGGCCCACTCATTTTTCTATGTGGATTTTAATAGATGCATCTACACAAATGTGACATATGTGTTTATTGTCAACCTGCAACCTTGATGTTTGTGGGATTATTTGCGCAAATAATTAAATTAAGAGGACAATTTTGAGATTATGGAATTAAGACGTATTAATAATGCTGGTGAATTCATATATCTAATTTTCAATGGCTATTGAGAATCATGTTGCCCATATTCATACACAAAATAATTTAATAGAATTATTCATCAAACGCCTCCAGTTAATTGCTAAAATTATTAATGAGAACAAAACTTTTGTTCAACATGTAAATATATTGTTTTACATGTAGCAGCACTTGTGTGCATCATGCCAACAAATTATGATAATTTCTCCCTGATGAAACTAATGTTTGGTCAGGAGACAAACATTTCTCATCTTAGAATTTAAGGATGTATGACATATATTACATTTGCTCCACCACAGACCCACAAAGATGGGTCCTTAAAAGATGTTGGGAATATATTTTGGATATGAATCCCCATCCATAATAAGTATCTTGATCAAATGACTGAAAATTTATTTACGGCATGGTTTGTCGAATGTCATTTTGATGATATAATATTCTTAACATCAGGTACACGAAAAACATTAAACATTATCTTCTCTAGATTCTCGAAAAAAGAAGCAATGTACACTAGAAGTCCAGAAGATAATTATTTACAAAATATTGCAAATCAACTGCTAGATGAATATACTAATATAAAAAGAGTTACTAAATCTCATGTACCAGCTATATATGCTCCAATGAAATCAATTGGTTCCAATGATAAAAATCCTGTAAAATAAGGAGCTAACATTGAAGATGGTCATATAATGGAGGCAAGCACTCATGAAGAGTCGCAAGACATAACTATTAGATAATACCCCAGAAGAGGTTCAGGTACCTGAAAATAATAAATAAAGAGATCTCTATAAGTTATGTCACTACGAGAAAAAGATGGAACCGAATTAAAACAGTTGTCGACAACACTTTTGCATATAATTATAAAATAAAATGAGGATCTTGAAATTAAATTTGTTATAAAAATGATAACATATAAATGATTGGCCAAAATAAAATGACGCAATTAAAGCAGAATTAAGTTCACTTTCAAAGTAGTCCAGATACCTAAAGGTGTATAGTTTGTTAGATATAAATAGGTATTTGTGCGAAATTCCAATGAGAAAACTGAAGTCGTTATATATAAGGCACAATGATTTTCGTAGAGACCCGATATTGATTATGAGGAGACATAATCTCTTGTGGTGGATGCTATTATTTTTACATACCTTATTAGTCTGGCAATACGTGAAAAACTTGATTTGTGTCTAGTGAATGCTAATACAACTTATTTATATGGCTCACTAGATACTAAAATTTATATGAAGATCCCTAAAGTGTTGAAAATTTCAAATGCATTTGGAAACTCCGGAGATAACTATTCAATACGCTTGCGGAATTTTTTTTGTATGGATTAAAACAATTTGGACGTATGTAGTCCAACTGTATTAGTGAATCCTTGTTAAATGAAAGTTATAAAAATGATCCAATTAACCCATGTGTTTTATGGAAAGATTGGGATCATGATTATTGTTGAATATATTGATGATCTAAATATTATTGGAACTTCCGAAGAGTTTTAAAGGAAGAATTTGAGACGAAAGATTTTGAAAAATAAAATTTTATCTCGATCGGCAGATCGAGCATTTAACAAATGAAGTTTTTTGTCCATAAATCGATACATACAAAATCGATTTATAAAGGACTTTATATAAAAGCTCAATCATTGAGAACAATTTCATAGTTTCAATCTTTGGATGTAATAAAAGATTATGTTAGTCCTAAAAAAAAGGATCGAACAATGAAACATTTTGGGACCTTAAATAGCTTTAGAGACTTAATGAATCATGCTAATTCTGCAAGCATGATTTAGCATTTTTTTTTTAAATTACTAGCAAGATAAGCTTTTTACCAACACAAAGGCATATAGATGAAGTTAAATATGTATTTTTGTTATATCAAGATATCGCCTAAAAATATGGTCCAACATTGGAATGTGTCAAGTAGTGGATCTTGTGTTGGCATCAGGGGGAGCGTGTCATTAATAAAAATCTATACACTGTACTCTTTTTCCTTGGTTCAAGTTTTGTCCCAATGGGTTTTCTTGGCAAGGTTTTAACGAGGCAGTGTTACACGCTTATCGACCCATGTATATGTACTCTTTTCCTTATTCAGGTTTTTCCCAACGGGTTTTTCTGATAAGGTTTTTAATGAGGCATATTTCATAATCAATGGACATCCAAGGGGGAGTGTTATAAAATATATATAATATGGATGTACATTGGTCACTCTAAATTTTACCACTCGTCTTAAATATAGCATTGAAGAGAGCACATGAAGGGTCTTGTATTCTTTGATATGAATTGTCTTTATGTGGCAAATGAAGAGTTTCATAACTCTTCTTATTTGATAGCTTTCTTAGATCTATATATAGTGGATATTGTAATATATTTTGTACACAACAAGATGAATATAATGAAATATATTGCTCTCTCTAATTTACTCTCTACATTATAGTTTTAGCTTGTTCTTTTAGACTATCCATTGAATAATTTCATAACAGTCACCACTTTTTATATTTTTATACAATAATCATTAACTATTTTTTTCCAGCCATTATCGCGACTTGATGAGGGTGATCATTATTTGTCTTCAACTAAAGATACTTCTAATGGAGTAAACAAGTTCCTCTCTTTTATAGTTTTCTTCATTGATTTTTAGTAACAAATATATTTTCTTTGCTAAGTAATTTGGTCCTTTTAAAGCGATCCGAGGAGGGTAATCATTTTTTATCTTCAACTAATGACACTCATCTCTTTTATAGTTGTTGATTGATTTTTGTTAACAAATTCATCTCTTTGTTCCTTGATTGGGCTGTATTTATAGTTTTGAATCATATTATTTCTTTTTTGGTTAATTAATTATAACCATAAAGTTCATTTCTTTTATTTGGGGGTTAATTATAATTCTAGAAATGAACTTAATGAAAATACACCTCAATATTTATATTATTTGTCACAAAACTCAATGAAATAAATATTTACTTTTCATAGGATTTCTCGCTTTTCGTGATAGTTTATTTGTATTTACACATTATTTTTATGCACGTAAATAACTTAGAATGATTTTAATTATTCTCAATGAAATAAATATTTAATTTTCATAGGATCTCTTGCTTTTCGTAGTAGTTTATATGTATTTAAACATTATTTTTGTTCATTTACATATATTTTCGTTATTTCTAGATTACTCAAAATGTTTAAATTATTTACATATATTTTTGTTATTTCTAGATTACTCAATATGTTTAAATTATCAAATTTTTTGAGAGTTTATTTTAATTATTTTTAATAAAATATTATTTCTTTTTGTGAGATTTTATTATAATTCTAGGAATGAACATATAAATATACCGCTATATTTATATTATGCACGTTAATCACTTAGTAAGATTTTAATTAGTAAGTTTTTATTTTAAAAGTTTTGAGTACATTTTCAAGAAAAATTATAATTTTTTTTTTATCATAATACTTTCAATAAGAAGCAAAATAAAAATTGATCTAAAAATCAAGTAAAAAACATCTTATGACAAATCAAGCAACCAATTAAAACCATAAAACTATTGGGGGAGGGGGGGAATGACACATTAAAAAATGACAAGTTAGTAATAATTGTTTATCTTACACAGGTCCATCCATATATATACATCGCTATAGCAAATTATACTTCAGTTACAACATAAAATCAACAGATCATCTAAGGAAATGGTAAGCAAAAATTACATATGATTAGTAATTAACTCACTTTGTATATTTGAAAAACTGATATATGAATATATTTTAACAGGTTTCTGGAAAATCGGTGTGCTACAAAATTAGTGACACTGTTACGTACAAACAGGTTCTCTATGTCCAAATCATTAAAAATTTCAAATGCTAAAATGATTTGGATAAAAGAATATGCACATCACGAGAATGTAATTATCTTGACTTTCGATTTTTTGTATCAACTTGTTAAATGCTATTACTTTAACGTTGTGTATTTCCTTGTGTAGGTTCAGTTTTTTCGCATTCTTGCACGTATTGATAGTATTGATATGGACAACACGTGGTACACAATGAGTTCAAGTGGAGACGAGTGTAGATCTTATGGTGAACAAATATATCGTATTGGCGACTGTGATGTGGTTGTTGGAACATTATTGTATACTTCTTAATCTTATGTGTATTTAATCATTTTAGAAATTTTATATGTATTTAAACAATTTATTATTTATATTTATCTTACTTTTGTAGGTTCCGTGTTCATATGACTGTAAGAGATAGCACGGGTACCATTGATTTGAAGTTGCTTAATAATCAAGCGGAATATATATTTCATAACAAAGCTTCTTATTTCAAAACATTGCAAGAGAAGGTATAAATTTAAATTATTTTTTTTTACTTGAAATAAAACTTTCATTTGAATGACATATTATATTTTTTAGGAGAATGAAAAAAAGTTGTTATGCGAGCAAATGAATTCATTCTTACACCGAAAATTTTCATTTATCATTCCAGTACCACCAAAGTTTGCAAGGCCTAATGTTCGTTGTACAGTTAATACTGTTTTAGCTATTGATTGGTCGGAAGAATGTTCTCATCTTCCCAACATATCACAACTTCTAAAAATTTGAAAATCTTAATTTATTTATTGGCACATTTTCATATATTTTCCTAAACGAATGTAAAATTGCATTTCCTGATAAAATACATTGAGATTTTGACTTTACATTGTATTATTGACTATTTTATTATTAAAATAAATATTCAAACTTTTGCATTTCTTATGAGTTAGTTAATTTATTCACGGATTTTTGTTCATTTTCAAGTATCTATGTTATTTTTAATTAATCTATTAAATTTATTATTTTTAGTGTTAATATTATATTATAAAATAGACAAAAATATCAATTTTTAATATAGTATTAAAATCATATACTAAAGAATTACCATAATGCCGTGCATTGCACGGGTTTTAAGCTAGTAATATTAAAAAACAGAGCAAATGAACTATGCTTCGTGGATAGGTCCTAATAATTTAATTACAACAAAACAGACTGCTGGATATTAAATTACAACATTGGGACAATAACCCGATACCTCATCTAGAATAATGCGGTCAGTTAATTAAATTTATAATTAGCATAGATTAATACAGATTTAAAAAATATTTAATATCTTCTAACCTATAGAATTCAACGTATATGCTTAGACTATGAAGGACAAACATGTCCAGAATAATGATGTCAGTAAATTAATCTATAATTAGCATAGATTAATACAAATTTAAAAATATTTAATATCTAACCAATAGAATTCAATGTATATTAAAAATATTTAATATCTATTAATTATTACACAGTAGTAAGACTTATCAAAGGCAAAGTCAATAATATATGGTTTTGTTTTAAGATGTTAACTGTGTAAGAGAAGAAAATTGGCTAAGTAATACTAAAAGAAAAAAAAACAGAGCAAATTTGAGAATTTCGAGCTTTCATCCTCTAAGAATTGGGCCAAATCCAAGTAAGTATTCTTGTTTTTTTCAAAGTGTGTGATTAATTATATGCTCCAAACATGTGTTAATTTAATTCAATTCAATAAACTCGTTTAGTACATTGTTGATGGATCCTAAATTTCACACAGAATATGCCTTGTGCTTTAAACATTAACAGAAGCATGCTTATACATAGATGCTGGAATCGTTCTATGATGTTTATTACAATTTGTTCATTGTATTTTGAGATTAATAGAATGAATGATACATGTATGAATAAATTGCAGAAACATAAATAGCATATATTGTACTAGAATATGTTAACATAATCTCATATTTTATATCTAGAATTCCGATGGACTACGAAGGACAAATTAATAAATGAATAATGAGATATGTTTTTTTAATAAGCTGAGGCATAAATGTTTAAATTGTGAATTTTTTTTCTAGAATTCCTTGTGTATTTTCTTGGTTTTTTTTTTTTTTTTTTTGATAACCCAGGTGTACAAGCTTACACTCGACTAATCCTGGACCCTCAGAACCCTTGCCCTAGAATCCTGAAGGATGTAAATCGCAGGATGTGCCTCCACCAAGCCCCGGGTTCCCACCATACTGCTGTACACTCTGCGCACAAAGGAGTCTTCACCACAAATGACCCTTAGATAGACCCATAGAAATGCTTCCATCCAAGTTCCAGATGGGATTCGAACCCCCACCCTTGCCGCTGGTTTTCTTGGTTTTGATTACACATCTTGATGTCATATTTATGTCTCTTTCTCATCTATTTCTTTCAGGCAATTAAATACCTCTATTTTTCTTATAAGTCCATCAACTCTCGTATCTTTACAGTCTTAATAAATCAAATTGTGGAAGAAATATTAATGGATTCTACTGTTGAAAATCTCTCAATGTTTTTGAACAACACAAAGGCGGATAGATCTATGGAGTATTATTTTTCTGATGAAGAGGATATTGATCAAATCACCATTTGGAATGGTCCAACCTTCCTACCAGTTGTTTGGTATGCAATAAATTTCGATGACGATGTAATGTAACATATAATAAAGAATCTCGATATTTTAATCAGTGAAGTTGCCAAAGAAATACAGGAAAAACCGGATGAAGGATATGGGCAGAAGTGGGAAGAGTTCTCCCACATGTTTGACAACTCTTTCTTGCCAAATGTGCAAAAATTCTTCAAAGTCCCAAAGCTACATGAGGTGTCTGACAAGAATAATTCCCTCAAGGAAAATGAAATATTGGCAAGTTTTATGGACTTTCTCCTTCAAATACTAAATTGTGAAGCACATATTAATTCGACCGAGGAGCAACGATATGCAGTTCTTCAGAAGGAGCTAACATTTCTTATTAGTCTTCTTGGGAATATACCATTTCAGTGCACTGAACTTGAGGAAGTAAAAAATATATTGGCAGAATTTGAAACATTGGCCAACGAAGCAGGAAATTTCATTTATTCTTGTATTTTTTCAATTTTTCGAGTTAAGGCCAAGAGGTTTATTGAGGGGAGACATTCACTTTTGAAAATGGTTGAGGTCTTAAATGTGAAGATCAAAGAGCACTGCAACAAATTCTCAGAACTTCACCCATTTGTAGTTTCTCGAACATATGATGTTATAGATTCAATATTCATCGTTGATTCTTTGATCGAGGATCTCGAGAATTTGATGAATGACCAAATCCACTTGATCATTAATGAGATGAATGTTGAAATCATAGCACTTCATGAGGAGCTTACTATTTCACGATCTTTGCTCAAGGATATTAGAATGTCGCATGATACAGTTCATATGGATGAATTGAGCGAATCTTTAGTCCAAATTAGAGATGTGGCATATGAAGCTGAATATCTTGTCAACTCATATGTTGTGGGTAATCTTCCTCTTTGGTATTTGAATTTGAGGCTCCCTATTGTTATCCCTAAGTTTAAGCTTATTAGAACGAGACTTCAAGAAATAAAGATAATTTATGACATTAAAGTCTTGGATATCAAGAAAGGTTTTAGTAGAGAGGTACCAACCCAATCTATGAGAACTCCTACGACTATGATCATTGATATTATGGTTGGCTTTAAGGATGAAAGTTCTAGTATTTTGAATGGTCTTCTTAGAGGATCAAATAATCGACAAATTGTTTCGATTTTTGGTATGCCCGGACTTGGTAAAACAACTATTGCAAATAAGTTGTATACTGATCGCTCAATTATTGATCACTTTGATGAACGTGGATGGTGTGTTGTCTCTCAAACATATCAACGGAGAAAGGTTTTGATTGATATTTTGATGTCTTTATCAAAAACCAAGATAGATAAGAATAGCATCTTCAACCTAGAAGATGAGAGTTTGTCCTTAAAGATTCACCAATGTCTAAAGAATCGAAGATACCTTGTTGTCATCGACGATGTTTGGTCTACAAATGTGTGGGATGATTTGGAAAGATTTTTTCCAGATGACGGAAATGGAAGCAGAATGATGTTAACTAGTCGGATTAGAGGTATATCACCAAATAATAGCATCGTTCACTCACTACCTCTTCTTGAGAAAGACCAATGCTGGAGTCTATTAGAGAACAAGGTCTTTCGCGAAGAACCCTGCCCTCCACAGTTACAAGGCATTGGAAAGCGAATTGCAGCTAAATGCGGTGGACTTCCGCTTGCAGTAGTTGTTACCGCTGGAGTTTTGGCAAATTTGGAGAAGAAAATAAATGTATGGGAAAAGGTGGAAACAAACTTAAACTCCTATGTATTTGACGATGATACAAATAACTACTCGAAAATATTAGAACTTAGCTTCAAACATCTGCCAGATCATTTAAAGATGTGTTTTCTCTATTTTGGAGCATTTCCTGAAGACACACAAATACCAGTAAAGAAGTTAATATGGTTGTGGATTGCTGAAGGATTCATTCAGAGAGATCAAGAGAAGAGCCCAGAGCTAGTAAGAGAAGAATATCTTTCAGACCTCATTAATAGAAGCCTCGTACTAATTGCTGAAAGGAAATGTAATGGTGGGATCAAAGCATGCAATATTCATGATCTATTGCTGGACATGTGCTTAAGAAAAGCTCATGAAGAAAAAAATTCAAAGGCAATTGACGAGTAAGTTTACTTGCTATCCTATTATTCAATCCAAGTCATTTTGTATTTTATATTCTATTTATTATGATCGTATTATTCATGACACTTAATAAACTTGGTTCTTCTTAATTGTCACTATATAGTTGTTTGTCGTTGTACGAGAAGCATCATCGCATCTTTGTTCACTCAGAGGCATCAGTAGGCGGGAGACCTTTTAACCTACATTATCGTTCATTTTTTGGTCATCTTTCACATCCCTCGTCCAAATTTCCACAAATGAAACTTCTTAGGGTTATGCATCTGTGGCCAATTTCTGATAGTTCCTATGAGTTGAAAAGAGTAGATCTTCTAGTTCAGTTAAGGTACTTGGCCGTTGATCGAATGCCAAAATCACTAGTCGGCAACTTTGTTAACTTAGAATTTCTTATAATTGATAGCGAGGGTGAAATTTACATACCATTAGCCATTCTAAAATTGGTGAAGTTGAGACATGTCAAAATAAAAGAGGAAGCGACATTCGAAGAAGATTGCTACAACTGCCAAACCACTAATCTAATGTCCCTTTCAGAGATTCAGATTAAGAATGACAAGGATAATAAAATTTTGAGTTGTTCACCACATCTACGTAAACTAAAATGTTATTATGATGATGAAACATCATTTCCCAATCTCCATTCCCTCACTGATCTTCAAAAACTCAACCTGAAATACTACACTTATTTCAGTGGTGAATTAACAGAGGTTAACTTTCCTTTCACTCTAAAAAATCTGAGTTTATCTAAATTAGGTTTGCCTTGGGCGGAGATGTCGATTATAGGGAGACTCCCAAACCTTCATGTTCTCAAATTATGGTTCCATGCTTTTGTGGGAGAAGAATGGAAGACAAGAGATGGTGAGTTTCATGAGCTAAGGGTCTTGCACCTTTCATATAATGATCAAATAAAGCAATGGATCACCTGTAGTGAACATTTCCCCCAACTTGAATCATTGTTAGTGGATCAATGCAATAATCTTAAGGAGATTCCTAGCGAGATAGGAGACATTCCGACATTGCAGAAAATTGAGGTGTACAATAGTGGGTACGAGGTTTACCAATCAGCTGTTCAGATTGAACAAGAGCAACACGAAAATGGAAATGAAGAATTTCAGTTCTTATACAGCAATTGAATGAATATGGAGGAAATTAATAACACGTTCTTACCAGGACAGGGAGTAAGTATAAATATATATTTTTACATTTCGAATATTTGATGGAACATTTCGAAATAAATTTGGATTCACCATGTCGGTCAACGTTTTTTTGATTTCCTTTTCTCATAGTTTGTTAAACCAGCAGCTGAGGGCAATACTGGAGGAAAAGAGAAGACACAAATTGAATGAAGATCCAACAATTTAGGTTTCTATTTCATAAAGCATTGTTGTATGAAAATTGAGGTGTACAATAGTGGGTACAAGGTTTACCAATCAGCTGTTCAGATTAAACAAGAGCAACACGAAAATGGAAATGAAGAATTTCAGATCTTAACTATCAATGGAAAGAATATGGAGGAAATGGCACTCTTTTACCAGGAGCGAGAGTAAGTATACATATAATTTTACATTTCGAGTATTTGATGGAATATTTGAAATAAATTTGGATTCACCATGTTGGTCAACGTTTTGTGATTTCCTTTTCTCATAGTTTGTTAAAGCAGCAGCTGAGGGCAGCGATAGAGGAAGAGAGAAGACACAAATTAAATGAAGATCCAATAATTTAGGTTTCTATTTCATAAAGCGTTGTTGTATGAAACCATGAGATGATCACGCGAGTTTCTTATTTTGCTTTTGTAACTTCAGTTTTATTCTATCTGTACATGCAAGTGAAACAAATATATTAAATTCTGACGATTATCATTGAGCATGACCCCATTTCATGAGGTTTATCATTTCAGGGTACAATTACATAAAAACCTTATTATTTCCTTCTTCATTTAAGTTATTTCTGTCTCCATACAATTCCTTTTGAAAATATTAAATTTGGTTGATGTTATGATGTAAATCTAAGGCATTGCAGCTGGACTTCTGAAAAGGTTGTCTAGGTGGTGGTTGAGGATCAGAATCTTTATCAGAAAATTACTTTTGAGATAACAAAACATTTAGATTGTGGAATATAGGTTAAGTCCGTACATGATTTAGTCTCGATCGGGAGCACAAAAACGTGAGTTTCCAAGATGGTGACGTAAGTGATTCAACCTCTATTTCAAGGTGGATTCTTCTGGGTAATCCAAGGAGTTTTCTGTAAGAATCTGCCGAATTTTATCCTTCAATTCCCAACATTGGTATCAAATTAAGTCATTATTGGTTGAATTATGTTGTTAATTTGTTATTAAACTTCATACTTTCGTCCTTGGATATGCAATTATGTTGAAACCCGTTTGTTTGTATTCTGTCATATGGAGAAGTTAAATATCCTTCGGCTTCTATGATCTCTGTTTATTGCAATTAAGACAAATTAATGACATATTCTCTCATGTTACTGCAATTTGAAGAAGCTAATTACATTATGGCTTGATTTTATGAATTGTTTGAATTATGCCTTCAAAAATTAGTAATCAGCATGCTTACGTTTTAATATATGATTTGGAGATCTTGGAGTTTGTTATTAAACATGTTGTGAGAAAATTGAAGCCTAGTTATTGTACAGTTAGAAAGTCCTCGTCAAAAACTTTCCAGTCATATATAGATCACTAAATTTGGCTTGGTTAACAATGAGGTATGACCAAATGAAGTAAGGATCGGATGAGAGTTCATCTTCTTATTGCATTAGCTTGCTTCAACTTGGACCAATACCTCTGTGCCAAATAAATTACTTCCATCGCAATTGGTTCTATTCTATACCTTCAAAGAGAAGTGTATTTCTTGAGTGCCAAACATGGATCAAAATTTCATTTCGAGAGTATGTTTCAGTTAGCTAAATATTGAAAACTTTCCAAACTTTTCTAAAAAATTTCGAAACAATTTTGAAAAAATTGTAAAAAAAAATTTATTGATCTAAGAAAAATAAGAGAGTTGTAGGCATACCAGTTTTCTTACTTTATTTGCTTATTAAAAAAGTAATGATGCAAGTTTTCATCAAAAATCTATAAATTTAGAATGCATAAAAATTAATGTGTAAAAATTCTAGAGATAAAATTAGCGTCTATATTTTCAATATTAAAATAATTAACTGATTTAAAATAAGTCAGCAAACCAGATTTTATAGCTGAAAGAAATAACTAGCTAAAAATCGATAAATTCCAAGATGAAACAAAATAAATGAAAGATAACAATTAAGAATTATAAGACAATAAAATAACTTAAAATTGAAAACTAATATACAAGATATGATTATCAATAAGATATACTCTATCCAGATTCTCATGCCTCAAGTATGTTGCCAAAGAAAAAAAAACACTTGAATTTTCCGCATGCGTTCCATATTAATTGTATTTTACAAATGTAGAATTATAGGGGCAATTGTGAATAAATTGTTTCGTTTAGGACTTTGGAATCACTTAATTAATGTGAGTGGTCCATTACTATTAAACTAGCAGGGTCTAAACCCAATATTTAATTTTATAGTAATTTACCCCCTCAAACACTTTCTCAATTTCGAATGTAAGTTACACTCTCCGGCTGAAGGAGGTAAACTGCTTCTTAATTTTAAATTTTCATTGGTTTGTAAAATGTACTTTTTCAAACCACACTGAAAGTAAATTAAACATTATGTATTTTATAAGGGGTAAACTGGTATTAACTCTAAAAGTTGCTACAAAAAATAACATATTCATTCGTTACATATTTGTTCTTGAAAGCAAAAATGATAGCTCAGGCATGTTATGCTGCATTTCAAACTATTGGTAGTAGAATCACACTTATGAAACTTACAGACAAGCCCCAAGTATCAGTGTTTTCATAACCGGATCGGACATAGAACCGGTAAGCTTACTGGTTACTGGTTTTATCGGTTTAATCGGGTGAACCACTTGTTGAACCGTTTGAACCGGTATGACATCATCAGGATTTAGTAAATATATTGTTATATTGTATAAATAATTATATAAATAAAATTCTAAAATAGATCAAAAACACTTATATAAAAAAAACTTAAAAGTATATAAAATTGTACAATATATTTTATTGACAACTTAATTCTAAATAGATCAATATAAATAAAAAAATCTCCTATAATATTTCTATTTTAATTAATTGGATAACTTCAAAATATTTAATTCTTACATTAAATAAAAGTTATTAAGTATAAAAATAATATTGTCTATCAAAGATTTACTATGTGGGTTGTTCATAAAATGGGCCTTGGCCCAATTTAAAATAAGATCTTATATAATGTAAAGATAAAACCCTAAAAAAATCATCTTTGCATAGCAGCCGTTGCACTTCTTCTTCCTCTCTTCTGTTTTTTTTTATTCTCTTAGCTATAATTTTTTGATCAGCTCTTCACTTTTTCTTCCTTTTGTTCCTTCATTTCTTTAACCAATCATTCTGTCTTTTTAATGATATATGTGGTATAATTTTTTACTTTCTACAAGCTAATATTAGTTAGATTGAAAGATTAAAAGTGTGTGAGAAAGATTATTTCTTTCTTTTTAGAGCATAAATGGAAAAATATTTGTGCTTTTAAATTTTTTTTTTTAAGTAATGAACCGCCGGTTCAGGCGGTCTACCGGTTCGCCGGTTTCACCGGTTTTTGACCGGTTTTCACCGGTTCAAACTGGTTCAAAGTGCTTCTGGTTTTGAGGGGTGGATCGGACCGGACTAGAGTCCGGTTAGTGGTTAAACCGGATTGACCGGCCGGTCCGGTCCGGTTTCAATAACACTGCCAAGTATCCGATGCAGTCTAATTAATAGTATATGTACAAAATATCGAACTTATTGTTAGAATATATCGTGAAGATATTAACTTAATTTAGATTTAGTTACAAGAGATTTGTAAATGTTTAAGTTAATACTTAATTATGATTTCTTAATCAAAACTTTGTTATTCACAAAAGCTTTAATGGTATAGAGCCTTAAAGAGTATATTTCACTGTTAAAAATTAATTCATAATTACTTAAGCATGAAGTTTCTTAAGCATGAAGAAATCATAGATGATATATAGTCCACATTGACAACACTAAGAATTATCTAAAATTGCATTATAGTCAACCAAGGCAACCAATGAGATCAAAGTCTTAGCATTGAAGAACTCTCGGGAAGCTTAGTCATGCATGCTTAGTCACTTAGTTTGCATTAAATTAATATATCCAACAAATTAATCTAGTTGCTTCTAGTGTAGAGTAGAAAGGTGGTTCATAGGCCTATATATATGTATGTAATGTGTAGAATTTTATACATAGAAAAAATCAATCAATTAGCAAGTTAGTTTTGAGAAGATAAATTATTCTCTTGTATGAAGGCTTAGTGCAAAGAGCCTCAAAATATTGTAGCCTTATTATGTTGATGAAATATTAAGTCTACTTTGTCTTGCTAAAATTATTTACTTAGCATTTTATATCCCAAACACCCAACAAATTGTGGTATCAGAGCCACCCTTGGCCTGATAACCCCTCACATATATTAAACAATGAATCCAAGCAATAGCAATGAATTTGCCTTCACATATTCCCAACAAGGTGTTCCGATATTTGTTGGTCAAGACTACTAGTTATGGAACGTTCTTATGAAGACGTTATTCCAGTCCCATGATCTTTGGAATAACGTAGAAGAGAGGTATGATATACTCCAGATGAACAAGCTACGTTGATTGGAGCCAAAAAAAAAGGACCATAAAGAGAACAAGACCAAAGATGCAAGAGCCTTGTCATTTATGCACCAAGGGGTAAGTCGATCCATACTTCCGCGTATTACGGGTGTTAAATTTTCAAAAGATGTATTGGATATTTTGAAAAAATAATTTGGTGGCTATGAAAAAATTATCTCCATGAAACTGCAAAATTTATGGCGAGAATTTGATAATCTACTCATGAAAGATAGCGTGACTACGCAAGAATTTTTTTCTAGAGTTTCTACAATTTTTAATCAAATTAGAGGCTATGGTGATTATGCCGAAGATAAAAGAATTGTAGAAAAAGTCTTGCGAAGCTTCCCAGTAAAATTTGAGCACATAGTTACTGCAATTGAAGAGTCTAAAGATTTATCAAAAATTTCTTTAGACGAACTCATGGGATCTTAAGAAGCTCATGAGAAAAGAATGAGCAGATTTTCAAATCAGAGTTTGGAACAAGTTTTTCAAATAAAGCTTAATCTAGCAGACCAGAAAAATAAAAAAAAAATGACCAATCAAAAAATAATATGGCCTCCAAATCCAAAGTGTTCAAGAGGCAGAGGTCGTAGAAGAAATCAAAACTTCCGAGGACGAGGTCTAGGAAGAGGAGGTTTCTCTAACCAAAGAAATGTAAATCAAAATTCAGATTTATTTTGCCGAATATGCAGAAAAAATAACCACGACTCAAAGGATTGCCGCTACAATTGTAAAAGATGCAGAAACGCCAATCATTCAGAAAGAGATTGTTGGCATAGAGATGATGATGAGAAAAATGAGGCCAATTACACTGAAGAAAAATATACATATCAGGTATTTTATTCATGCTTGAATTATCAAAAACTATTTGAAAATATGTGGTATGTTGATAGCGGTTGCAGTAATCATATGTGTGAAAATAAGAAAATGTTTGTGGAGCTTGATGAGACTTATTATCTGAAGTAAAATTTGGAGATGCCAATGAACATAAAATCGCTGGGAAATGAACAATAGCAATCCAGACAAAGATAGGACATTTTTTTTATCAAATATGTTTTTTATGTTCCAAATTTGACTCAAAATTTGTTAAGTGTGGGCCAACTACTAGAGAAGAATAATAAGGTGGAGTTTAATAATGATCATTGTGTCATTATTGATAAGCAGATAAATCTCATAATGGCAAATATAAAGATGAGCTCAGATAATGTATTTCCTCTTAATTTGCCATTGACTGATAATAATATTTTCCAGACAACAGAAGAAGATCATAACCTATGGCATCTGAGATATGGACATTTGTATTACAAATGTCTCAATCTATTAAAAAGAAAGAATATGGTTTTTGGTCTTCCAAATATTCCAAATCGAAACACAACATGTGAAGGATGTATTTATGGCAATATACTTCGCCTACCATTTCTATAGACATCCTATAGAGCCAAAGTTCCTCTTAAACTAATACATGCAGATATTTGTGGCCCAACTCGAACTCCGTCTCTTAACGACATAGATATTTTCTATTGTTCGTGGATGATTATAGCAGAATGATGTGGGTTTATATTTTGAAGCAAAAATCAGAAGCATTTTCAAAAAATTTGGAGTTCAAAGCGAATGTGGAAAATCAAAGGGGCAGAAAAATAAAGACTCTTAGAACAGATCGAGGAGGAGAATTTATTGGAAAAGCCTTCATAAATTATTGCATAAAAAAAGAGATCCAGAGACAACTAACAATGCGATATCCTCCAAAACAAAATGGAGTTGCAGAGCGGAAAAACCGCACGATCGTTGAAATGGCAAGAAGCATGATGGCCGAAAATGGACTTCCAAAAAGTTTTTGGGGAGAAGCTGTACTTACAGCAATTTATATTTTAAATCATTCACCAACAAAAGCAGTTTCGAATAAGACTCCCTATGAAGCATGGAATCAGAGAAAGTCACAGGTAAATAGCTCAAAGTTTTTGGTTGCTTAGCTTATTCTCATATTCCTAAAGAGAAGCGAGAAAAGTTTGATGATAAAGAAGAAAAGCTTATCTTTGTTGGTTATAGTGATGAATCCAAGGGATATCGTTTACTAAACCCAAACACAAGTAAGCTTATTATATCTCGAGATGTTATCTTTAGTGATAAACAATCATGGAATTGGGGAGAAGATACAAAAACAAATAATGTGAATTTGCCTAGAACATCATCAAATCAAAATGATCTGACAAGTCCAAGCTCGAGTCCAGTTTCAAGTCCAAGTTTAAGTTCTCCAGGATCATCTGAGGAATTCTATCCAGAATCAGAAAGTCCAGTACGTAAGGTACGAAGTTTAAGAGAAATTTATAAATCATGTGATGTGGCATTTTTTGCTTGTGAGCCACAGACTTTTGAAGAAGTTGTGAAAGAAGAAATCTGGACAAATGCTATGGATAAAGAAAAAGCAAGCATCGAAAAGAACAAAACATGGGACTAGTGGATCTACTCGAGAATAAAAGTAAAATTGGACTATAGTAGGCCTACAAAATGAAGTACAAGGAAGATGGTTCAGTTCAAAAGCACAAAGCACGCCTAGTAGCAAAAGGCTATTCTCAACAACCAGGAATTGAATTCAATGAAACGTTTGCACCAGTTGCTCGAATGGAGACAATACGAATTGTCTTAGCATTAGCTGCTCAAATGGAACTTCTAGTTTATCAATTGGATGTCAAATCAGAATTTCTCAATGAAGATTTGAGTGAAGAAGTCTATGTCAAACAACCTGAAGGTTATATTGTCCAAGCCAAAGAAGATAAAGTTTATCGCCTCAGAAAGGCACTATATGGGCTAAAACAAGCACCAAGAGCCTGAAACAACAAGATTGATAATTACTTTCAAAAAAATGGATTTCAAAGAAGTCAAATTGAACAGTCATTATATGTGAAGAAAGAAGGTGAAAAAGATTTTCTGTCTTTACGTAGACGATTTGATATACACAGGTAAAAATCCATTGATGATAGAAGAATTCAAAAAGGCAATAATGCAAGAATATGAGATGACTGATTTGGGTCTAATGAATTATTTCCTTGGAATTCAATTTCGTCAAACCAAAGGAGAAATATTTATCTCTCAGGAAAAATATCTTGTAAGTTTATTGGAAAAGTTCAAGATAATAAATTGCAAACTCATATCTACTCTACTAACAGAAAATGAAAAGTTGACGCTAAATGATGGTGCTGTAAAAGTTGATACAAATATGTACACAAGCTTAGTAGGTTCTCTAATCTATCTCACGCACACCAGACCTGACATTGTCTATTCTGTTAGCTTAATCTCGAGGTTTATGCGTGACCCTAGTAAATTGCATTATGCAACAGCAAAAAAAATTCTACGTTACCTTCAAGGTTCGAGAAATTTTGGCATCAAATATGTCAAAGAAAAAGAAAGCAGAAACAGACTTATCGGATATACTTACAGTGATTGGGCCGGATCACTTGATGATCGAAAAAGTACAGCTGGATATGTATTTTGTTTGGGTTCAAAAATCATATCATGGGCATCAAAGAAGCAAAAGACCGAGTCACTCTCATCAGCAGAAGCAGAATATATTACTGCCACAGACCCAGCTCGTGAAGCTGTTTGGCTTAGAAGACTTCTGAAAGACATTGAGCAAGGACAAGATAATCCTACAACAATATTTTGTGACAGTATGTCCAGTATAGAGATGACAAATAATCCAGTTTTTCATACTAGAATAAAGCATATCGAAGTTCGACACCACTACATTAAAAGTCTCGTTCAAGATCAAGAAATTCAATTGAAATTTGTGAACACTAAAAATCAACTTGCAGATAGCTTGACAAAAGCAGTCAATGCAGAGAAGTTAAAGCAATTTTGAAGTTGTGTTCGAATTATGAATTGAAAGGGGTGTTAAAATTAATTCATAATTACTTAAGTATGATGAAATCATACTTGGATGATATATAGTCCACATTGACAACACTAAAAATTATCTAGAATTGCATTCTAGTCAACCAAGGCAATCAATGAGATCAAAGCCTTATCATTAAAGAACTCTCAAGAAGTTTAGCCATGCATACTTAGTTACTAAGTTTGCATTAAATTAATGTATCCAACAAATTATCATTTCTATTTTGACATAGGCGATGGCAGAGAGAAATTTCGTATCTCTGGAGAAAGCTTTGGCATGAGGATGACTGTTGGTGATTGGACAAATGAAATTTTTTCAAAAAGGCACCACACCGTCTCCAATCATGGGCAATTTCGTTTTCTTTTTTTTTTTACTTTTCCAGAGCGGTGGGACAATTTCGCTTTAAATTTAGTGAATTCTCTTGGGTACAAAATCTTGTTGGGCTGGATTTGGGACGAAAAACCTTATATTGTCTTCAAAAGGTTTAAATTGGGGACGAAAATGCAATTTCGTGTCTAGTTAATTAAATTTAGGCACGAAAAATGGTGTGGCCAAATACAATTAATTATTTGGCACGATTAAAGAACTTCCTTTCCTTTTTCACAATATCAATGACGATATTCTGTTCGTAGAAAAAAAAAATCGTCCCCAAAAGGCAGATTTCTTGTAGTGAACCCACATAATTCACCTAAACAATTAACAAAACCTTCCTACGATCACCACCAAAAAAAAAAAAAAAAAGGAATTTTCGACGTACAAGAATCCGTCGAAAATTCTCAACAGGGCATCCGTCGGAATTTTCCTACAGATATTTTGAGTTTGGATAAGTATAACTCAAGAGATGAAGTATAAAAATTATCCCTTTAAAAATTAAAAGTAATGTTCAATGACACATGGGTTTAATTTGACTAAAATTTATCAAAAGAATATGACTAGTGTAACAAATATTGTATAAAAGGAATATAAGTGTAGAACTTTTGACTCGAGGACAAAAACATAAAAAATATTAAACTCGAAAAATGATTAATTTAATAGCATTATTAATTGCAAGTATTATTGGAAATGAAAGTTCTTTAAATGAATGAATATCTATCTAATACATATATATACATATATATATATATATATATATATATATATATATATATATATATATATATAAATATTTGAAGGGTGGGTGTTGACTCCAATTAAGTGTTTTGACTAAAATCCTAATTTTCTAGAGTTTTGAATTATTTTTATTTCTAAAAAATATGATTGGTCATATAACCAAATATATATATACCATATTTAATATCTTTAATTAATCTTCACAAGAAAAATTTAAAAAAAAAAAAAAGCCTGATTGGCTTGCAAAATAATTGCCTAATGCAGACGTTACCTTCTTTCAAAAATATGAAACTTATTCCAAAATAATTGCCTAATCATATACCTATATTATGATGATTAATTAATTATATGGTGATTAGGCTGCAAATTAGATACATTAGCTATAATCATGGAAATTAACTTTACACTGATTAGCTTAAGCTTAAGTTACGGAATGATCTTCCATTCCTAATTTCACTATATATACCCTTAACAATTAGTATTTCTTTTAATATGTAATGATCTTCCATCCCGAATTTCTCATCACCATTCCTGTCTTCTATCTTATTTAAGTGTTCACGCATGACAATAGGTAATATAGTTTGATCAAATATTTTCTCTTTTTATTTAATTGTACAATTGGATTGTAGGTAAACCTTTTATGCACATTAATTTCTTGGAGAAATTTTTGCTTCTACGATGAAAATTGAAAATTTCTTCTCATTATTTTCTCATTTGCATTTTATGTTGTCACCACTTTTTATATTTGTATACACTAATCATTAACTATTTTTTTCCAGCCATTATCGCGACTTGAGGAGGGTGATCATTATTTGTCTTCAACTAAAGACACTTCTAATGAAGTAAACAAGTTCCTCTCTTTTATAGTTTTCTTCATTGATTTTTATTGACAAATATATTTTCTTTGCTAAGTAATTTGGTCCTATTAAAGCGATCCGAGGAGGGTAATCATTTTTTGTCTTCAACTAATGACACTCATCTCTTTTATAGTTGTTGATTTGTTTTTGTTAACAAATTCATTTCTTTGTTCCTTAATTGGGCTGTATTTATAGTTTTGAATCATATTATTTCTTTTTTGGTTAATTAATTATAACCATAAAGTTCATTGAAGCCGAGTGTGATTTTATAATAGCATGTTTAATTGGGATCATTTGAATCATATTTTGGATCGATTGGATCGAAATTAAAAAAAAAACAGCAGTTAAAAATTTAATAAAAATATATATACTTTATTAAAATAAATATTTACTTTTTGTAGGATATTCTTACTTTTCGTGGTAGTTTATTTGTATTTACACATATGTTTGTTCGTTTACATATATTTTTGTTATTTCTAGATTACTAAAAATGTTTAAATTATCAAAATTTTTGAGAGTTTATTTTAATTATTTTTAATAAAATATTATTTCTTTTTGTGGGAGTTTATTATAATTCTAGAATGAATAATCTTTTAAAAGTTTTGATGACCTTAAACTAAGCACCCAACTCATATAAAAATCAAGCCAAAAACATCCTATGACAAATCAAGCAACCAGTTAAAACCATAAAACTGGGGGAGGGAGGGGGGGGGGGGGGAGGGAATGACACACTAAAAAAATGACAAGTTAGTAATAATTATTATCCCAAATAAACTCAAAGATGAACATAATGGACGATATGAATGTTTTGATATATTGTTTATGTAACCCACTAAATTTGCATATATAACCCCATAAAATTAATAAAATTTTATTTTTCATTTTAAAAGTTTTGAGTACATTTTAGTTAATAGTAGAAAAAACAAGACTTAAATCCAAAATACATCATTAAATTGACTTAATGTTAAATTACGAATATTCCGTTGAAGGTAAGGCTTAATCATAAAACCCAAAAAAAAAAAGATCCTCGATTTAACATATAGAAAAGACCATAAAAGAAGATATGAATTTTCTGTTGTACCCATATAATGCATCTTTTCTTTATAAACTTAAATAAAACTGAAAATTGCATATTTGACCCGCTAAAATGATCATAATTTAGTTTTCTTAATACTTTTAAGGAAAAAATCCCACCACCATTTTGATGGGATTTTTTAATATCCAATACATGATAGTGTATTTCTGTAATTTAGTCTTAACTAAAGGTGGTAGTCGTAATTTACCCTTTTAAAAAATAAGAAAAATAAAAATGATGACCTTAAACTAAGCACCCCACTCATCTAAAAATCAAGTCAAAAACATCTTATGACAAATCTGTTGGGATTCGGTAAGATAAACAGCCCTAGGCACAGCGGAATATAAAAAATTTTAGGACCTCTTACGGAATCTTGCCAGGATACTCTCTAGTTGTATATATATGAATAAATAAAACGATAGTATAAGTTTGCACGTTATACCTATCTCCTTGCAAATCCGAGTTGGCAGTCAGCAAAACGGAATCTGAAATTCTCCTCAGCAAAATCGACCCAAGCTCTGCAGTAGCACCCCACGTGTTGCGCCTCTACGGATTGATACACCACAATTACACGAAAATAATAAATCTTGATCAGCTAGAACACAAGATATATTATGATCTAGGAATTAGGAACGATTTAGGAACAAGATCAAAAACGAAAAATTCTTCCAATGGAAGAAGTGGTTCGGCCGATTGCACAGGGAGAGGGAGAGAGAATTTTTGCTCTTGCTCAATTTTTGCTTGTTGAGTTGTGTGAAAAATAACTACAAGATAGCTACTTAGAGTTATCTCCCTAACCTAGTCCTATTAGGACTAGGGCTCTTCTCTCCTACATGGGCCATGGCCCTCTTTAATTAGAAGACCAAGTCTTCTAATTAATTCATGGCCCAGTTAATTAATTTGACCAGGCTTTATTTAATCTCCCAATTAATTAACTTAATCTCCTATTTAATTAAATCAGACTCTAAGTCCATTTAATTAAAATCCCTTCTAATTAATTAAATCTAACTTAATTAATTAATCCACAAATTAAATTCCAATTTAATTTATGATCCTGATTCAATTCCAATTGGATCCCATTTTGTTCCAATTGGGTCGACCCAGTCGACCCACCCATAATAATTGACCCAGTCGATTATTCACCCAGTCGACCCAGTCGACTCGGTTGTTCCTATTTCCTCGCTTTCGCTTCATGTGTATTGTGTATGCCCCCGTAGGTTCACCACATAATTGGCCGTGGGTTATAATTAAATGTTATTTAATTATTCGAGCAACATATACTCTAAATCAATCGAACACTCTGTCGACTGATTATTCCAAAATTAGCACCCCTGCCAATTTTGGGAATTCTCCCACACTCCACGGTCGATGTCCAGCCACAAGCCCATGGAGCCCAATCACTGGTGAATTAATTCAGTGAACCTTTTAACTCATTTACAATTTCCGTATACGCCATAATCTCTCCATCGATCAATCTCCCAGTCGAGACTCAAGGGTATGGTTTTTTATCGGTCTCCCTTTTCTTTTGTCTTGACCTTATGCATTCTGGTCTCGAAATAATTCTCTTTGACTTAACCTTTATGAGCTACTTACATAAAGCCGTCAGATACCTCGGCCGAGGATTTTACCAGAATTAATTTCTCACAGAAATCCATAGGAGAATTTCCCAACCTATCAAGTCGGGTCAATGGATCCTTTGTTGATGATATGAATCTGCATACGGGTTCCTCTATACCCAATATGAGTCCACAGAGACTTTCTGGCGATCTCCAGTCAGTCGGGAATCAAATCAAAGCATAGACGTTCTCGCACCAGAAAACCCTATCATCTCAAGTAGTTAGGGATCGTTCCTCGTATACTATTGTAAATTGGAATAACTTCAACCCCGATATGCGACTACCGCTTCCATGGTGAGTTATTTCCTAATTGGGGTATTCAGTGCGCTTGCCATCCTAGCAAGCCACCCACTTATGTGTATCGACTATCCCAGTCACCCTCGTGGACCCCAGCGTTCTCCAGTTCATCGGAGTATACACAATAGTGAGAGTCTAACCGAATCCAATGATGTCCTATCTCGATTGGATTCTACGACTCTTGAATATATTCTAGATCACGGCCTTGGAGATCAGTCCACGGGTTGTCCCATAGCCCTGTGATCTAAGGACTTCTATCCTTATGCGTAGATAATTATTACATAAGATAAAGATGACCATATAATAATAAAATGCATTTATTAATCCTATTGAATGGTCCTTTCAATTAAATGCAGCCAAATAGTTGGCTTGCAGGACACTATTCTATCAAAATCAAGCAACCAGTTAAAACCATAAAACAATGGGGGGGGGGGGGGATGACACACTAAAAAATGACAAGTTTGTTCCTCATCTTGGTGAAATTTGCATATTTAACCCACTAAATTTGCATATTTAACCACATAAAATTAATAAAATTTCTTTTTTCTTAATTTTTTTCTGAGAAAAACCACCACAACCCCATCCTGGTGAAAATTTTGTGATATCCAATACGTAATATGTTGGTCCCAAGTGGTCAGAAGAGGTTTAGAGCCGGGGGGGGGGGTGAATAAACCTCTTTAAAATTTTCTTCCAATTTTAACTTTAAAACTTTTCTCTAACTGTGAACAGACTAAGCTGATCAGAGTAGTTAGTTACAGTTCTGTTCGCGAACAAATCTTTGAACAGGTTTGTTGACCACTCGTCTGATGACTACTTAGCTGATTTTGTTAAAATTAGTTTTAATACTTAGAGTACTTGCAGCGGATTTATAAAGTGTTTTTCACAAGTATTCCTAGCAGTTTGAAAAATGCTTCCCCAGTTTTATAAACTCCTTTAAATTCTTTTTCAAACAGTTAAGTTAATGTATTTTATGCAAACTTGAAAATATGCAAGTAAAGTGCGAATAAAAACACAAGTAATTTTTATAGTGGTTATATGGATGTGAATATCCTTTAATCCACTCGTCCAAGTCACAAAGATCTTGGGTTATACTAAAAACACACAGTAATCAGTATACTCTACTTACGCCTTACAACAAATGAACAGGCCGTAAGTTCGCAGTAAGAAATCACAAAGAAATCATACTCTCTGAAGTAATATCACTCACTTAGATGGATATCTACTTCTCACAACACTCTGTATTACAAATTCACTCAGAAGATGTGTTTTGCTTTGTTCTTCAACTTCGCTTTTCGTCAACAAATGACTAAGCTGATGAGTGAGCTGTTATTGAGACTTAAGATTTCTGCTTCAAAAATTCTCTCAGAAAGTGTGTTGCTTACAATCTCTTCGTCTCTTTCAGCTATTTATACTTGAGGTTTGAAAAATGTCCGTTGAAGAGAGACAATATTCAAATTCCTCGAGTACTGGTCCTTAAAATCAGCGAACGGCTCTTTTGCAGTCTGTCCGTACTGTCAACAGTACTATTCTGCAGGCAGCATTAAATGCACCCAGCTGATGCGAAGCATTTCTTCAATCATTTGTCTTTAATGACCTTGTACTTCAGCATTTATTACTCCAAGGGGCATTTATTACCGTTGAGAAGACTTTATGATCCTTTCCACTTGGCTATTGGAATATCAAGTCTGATGGCGAACTAAGCTGATCTCAAACTTGAACAAATCTGATTTGAGTCGGCTGATCTTCATCAGTCTTATAACTTTCCTTCAGCAGATCAGAAGTCTTGGACCTTGAAACTTGACTCTTCTGATGTCTTCATTACTTAGTCAAAATTTCTTCTTAACGGGATCATCAGCTAAATTAACCCATACTTAGCCAATTTTGAAGTTTTGGAAATCTTCAAAACCTCCCTTTACAAATTGTCTTCAGTGCCTTCATCTTCATCCTTATCCAACATAATATATATTTTTGTAATCTAATACATCATATGTTAGTCATAAGTACCCTTAATGTAATCATACACAATGAAGAATAAGAAAAATGCATTTATGGCATATTGACGAGGATGTACATACCCTCAATGTAATCATTACATGATTATGAAAATATTGGTTTTGCTTGAGTTAATTATTTCTTGAACAAAATATTTATCTTTTGTATACCTTTTTTTTTTCTAAACATTCTACAGTGATATTATGGATGAAAATCAAGTAAAAAGCAAGCTTGCTAGGTGGAAACGAATGATAGAGTTATATGTCAAACGTCATAGAAGTTTATCGGATCATTCATCTGATGGGAGATTAGCATCTTTGAATCGAGAATATCAACTATTATTAACTCGGCACATCGCTAAGTACCACCAAAGTTTGCAAGGCCTAATGTTCGTTGTACAGTTAATATTGTTTTAGTTGTTGATTGGTCGGAAGAATGTTCTCATTTTCCCAACAAATCATTACTTTTAAAATTTTGAAAATCTTAATTTATTTATTGGTGCATTTTCTTATATTTTCCTAAACGAATGTAAAATTGCATTTCCTGATAAAATACATTGAGATTTTGACTTTACATTGTATTATTGACTATTTTATAAGTAAAATAAATATTCAAAATTTTGCATTTCTTATGAGTTAGTTCATATATTCACGGATTTTTGTTCATTTTCAAGTATCTATGTTATTTTTTATTAATCTATTAAATTTTTCATTTTTTAGTGTTAATATTATATTATAAAATAGGCAAAAATATCAATTTTTAATATAGTATTAAAATCATATATTAAAGAACTACTATAATACCGTGCATAGCACGGGTTTTAAGCTAGTAAAGATTAAAACAAAGAAATTCGTTAATATTGCTGCCAGACTTCGTACTGTTTACAACTTAGTCCTTACAATCACACAAACAATTCGCTGAGGTTGTAGCGCAATTACAAAGGTAAAATCTCATATACGAAGGTCTTGAGTTTGATAAAGATGAGAGTATTTTTCTAATTTCTTACTGGTCTTAATAATTAGGTATTTAATAATTCTAATTTGCTAGTTCAATCAGGGCCTGCCCTAGATATTTTGGGGCCCTAGGCGAAAGTAAAATTTGGGGCCCTATTTTATAAGAAAATTATGTAATAAATATTTTTTTTATATTTTTTAAAATACAAAAGTACTAATTAATATACATTTTATTTTTTTCAACTACCTTTTTCTATATAGAGAAATGACAAATACACTTGATTTTTTTATATAGTTAGTCATAAATATATTTTTATTAATTCTTAATTTTGAAAACTTTTTTCAGCAAACTAATATTATAAGTGTGATAAATATAATTATAGGAGTATAATAAATGCACATCAATAGAAAATAAATTCAAAAATTAATTAATATATAGTTAAAATATAGATTTTTGTACTAGTATAACATTGCTACAAAATGTGGTTGACATAAGGAACTTCAAAGTGGATAAACAATTCAAAAAACTAATAAAATTAAATCAAATCATTTTATATTTAATTCAAGTTTGGTCAATAAAAAGTGATTTAGACCACATTCATTATACATATCAAACTTGAACTTTAATTGCCATAGAAACATGATTCGAGATCAACTCGATAAACTAAATATAAATATATGTAAAGTTACTCAGATTGGAGTTATATATGTTAAATTCGATTAAAGTTCTTTTGAGCTCGTCTGATTTAATTAAATATAATTTCAAGCTCGATAAGAAAATTAACTAATTTGAATAATACATTGTTCGATTCTATTTTGTTTACATTCCTAAGTCGTTATATATCATCTAATCATGTATGAAAAATAAATCAAATTTCAATTATTAAATTAAAAAATAAAATATACATCATATACAAAAAAATTGGGGGCCCTTAGTGCAATACTTAAAACAAATAGAGTTAAAATGCAAAAATATTCCTTTTGCTTTGTTTAATTGACAAAAACTCATCTATATTATTTAACTAGAAAAAATCTCCATTTTTATTAACAAAATTCATTCATAAGTCACTAGGGAGATTTTTTTTTTTATTTTGTAAGTGAACATTGGATTATTCTCAATCTAAAAATATAACAGCGAGATTTTGGTCTTCTTTTTAGGTAAGTGGGGTACTTTCATATATATGATGGGAGTATAAATATATATCATTATTACTGTAAAATATGTACTCTCAATTGTAATTGTGTTTTTGCTAATAAAAAATAGCACATGAGATATGTTTGCTAATTAGGCATAGTAAAGGAGTATCTTTGCATTTTACCTAAAACTATACACCCCGTTTGGATCGGTTTTGGCTCTGTTTCACACTGTTTCGGTGTTTCAAAATTATTTGGAATAATTTTCGTAAAACATTTGAAACATGATTTAAATTAATTTTGGTTGAAATATTGAAATATTGAAATAATAAAATATTAGTAAAATAACATCTTTGTGTCTGTATTAATTTCTGACCGCACGGCAGTGAGTTTTGAATATGTGAGATGTGGTTTGGAATAGTTTTGGATGTTGGTGTTTTGAGGTAAAAAGTTTATGACATGTGTCAAATCAAAAACTTTATAGAATTATTATATAATATTATATACTAGTATAATAATTGAGATTGTGATTATGATTGTAATATATTATTATGATTGAGATGATGATTTTAATAATATTGTTGTAATATTGATTTAGATAATTAATAATAATTGAATGTAGGTGTATAGTTAAATAATATTCTTTTATAAATAGGATATTTCAAAATTAATATATTAAATATAAAATTTAATTTTTATGTATAATTAACAATGGTTAAACAATCATTTAAAAATAATATAGTAATGATAAACCTTTTTGTTGGTCCCAAGTGGTCAGAAGAGGTTTAGAGGGGGGGGGGGGGGTGAATAAACCTCTTTAAAAAATTTCTTCAAATTTAACTTTAAAACTTTCACTCTAACTGAACAGACTAAGCTGATCAGATTAGTTAGTTACAATTCTGTTCGCGAACAAATCTTTGAACAGCCTTGTTGACCACTCGTCTGATTGTTACTTAGCTGATTTTGCTAAAATCAGTTTTAATACTTAGAGTACTTGCAGCGGATTTTTAAAGTGTTTTTCACAAGTAATCTTAGTAGTTTGAAAAAATGTTTCCCCAGTTTTATAAACTCCTTTAAATTCTTTTTCAAACAGTTAAGTTAATGTGTTTTATGCAAACTGAAAATATGCAAGTAAAAACAAATAAAAACACAAACAATTTTTATAGTGGTTATATGGATTTGAATATCCTTTAGTCCACTCTTCCAAGTCACACAGATCTTGGGTTATACTATAATCACAAAGTTTACAGTATACTCTGCTTGCGCCAATCAACAAATGAAACGGCCACAAGTGCGCAGTAAGAAATCACAAAGAGATCCTACTTCTCTGAAGTAATATCACTCACTTAGACGGATATCTACTTCTCACAACACTCTTGATTACAAAATCACTCAGAAGATGTATTTTTCTTGATTCTTCAACTCTGCTTTCGTCAACAAATGACTCAGCTGATGAGTGAGCTGTTCTTGAGACTTAAAGAATTTTGCTTCGGAAATTTCTCTCAGAAAGTGTGTGTTGCTTGCTTCTTCTTCGTCTCTTTCAGCTATTTATACTTGAGGATTGAAAAATGTCCGTTGAAGAGAGACAAGATTCAAATTCCTCGAGTACTGGTCCTTAAAATCCGCGAACGGCTCTTTTGCAGTCTGTCCGTACTGTGAACAGTACTATTCTGCAGGCAGCATTAAATGCACCCAGCTGATGCGAAGCATTTTTTCAATCATTTGTCTTTAATAACCTTGTACTTCAGCATTTATTACTCCAAGGAGCATTTATTACCGTTGGGAACACTTCATGATCTTCTTCACTTTGCTGATGAAAGTACGCGTCTGATGGCGAACAAAGCTGATCTCAAACTTGAACAAATCTGATTTGAGTCGGCTGATCTTCACCAGTCTGATAACTTTCCTTCAGCAGATCAGAAGTCTTGGACCTTGAAACTTTGACTCTTCTGATGTCTTCTTTACTTAGTCAAAATTTCTTCTAAGGGATCATCAGCTAAGTCACTCCATACTTAGCCAATCTTGAAGTTTTGGAATCCTTCAAAACCTCCCTTAACAAATTGTCTTCAGTGCCTTCATCTTCATCCTTATCCAACAATTTCCCCCTTTTTGATGATGACAAAACTTCAGCTAAGTACCTGTTGAATACCTAAGCTAAAGAATGTAATCCTCAAAGTTTTCTGAGATAGAAAAAGTATGTTGGATTGGAACTTGTCTGTTTATTGATATTTAATATAAATGATTACAGGTACAAGTTCATCAGATGAGATGTCTGAAAGATAGATAAAAGTAAACTGATTACAAGATTTTATAATTCTAACTATCAGCTTCTTCATCTGATCCTTCAAGCACTTCTTCATATTCATAAGATGACTCTTCGTCATCTTCTTCTTCATCATCCAGATCCATGTTTGCTTTGGCAGCTTCCATTTTCTCTTTAAGTTTTTGTTCCTTCAAAGCTTCCATGGCCTTCCTGGCTGATTCTGTATTTTTGTACTTAGTCAAAGGCTCTGATTGATCAGCAGCAGAGTCTTTGGATTAAGCCATTACTTCATCAGTTTTGGATTTTTCCTTGGTCTCTTCTTCAGACTTGTCTTCGCCCTGTTCCTTTCCAAGATTTTCTTCAGCAGGTTTGGTCAGTTCAGTAGCTTTATCAGTCTTGTTTGCTTCAGTGGAGGTCTCCTTGGTTGATTCATCCCTTTTCTCTTCCCCCTTTTTGTCATCATCAGACTGGATGACTTCTTCAGGTTTAGCAGTAGGGTTGAGTGCAACTGTTGGAATCTTCATTTCAGCACATAAAGTCTTCAAATTCTGATTCACTACATCGTGACTTGCTGTAAGATGATGAATAGTTGTGCTGATGTTGTCAGTTTTATCATTGAAGTAGTCAATGTTCAGGTTTGTAGTTGCAATTTCATTTTGGACTGCCTGTACAACAGTTGATACTTCATGCAACATCCCTAAATTGATTTCCTTCTCCTCTTCACTGACTTTGATGAAGGTTGCAGTCAGATCAGCGATCTTGTGTTCAGCTCTTTTGAGTGCAGCATGAAGATGATTAACATCACTCTTCACATCCTCCACATTTCTGTTCATTTCATTCAAGTTGTTCACTAACTGCAAGGAATGATCTTGAGGAATAGGAATACTTGTGATTTCAGTCTTGATGATCTTTTCAGTAGACTGTTGCACAGTTTCCAGCTGAAGTCTATTTGATTCTGTCAATTCTTCCTTAAGCTCAGTCTTCAGCTCCTCTTTGACCTTCATCAGCTGCTGTTGATGTTTCTCTTCCAGTTCCTTCATAGAATTTTCCATCAACATCTGGAAAGCTTCCATCAGTGATGAGTGTTCATCACCTGATGAAGCAGAAGCAGCAGCTTCATCCTTTTCTTCAATTTCCTGGTGGACAGGAATATCTTCCATCTTTACGTCCTGATGATCTTCAACATCCTTAGCATTCCACTTAATTGCTAAGGGTTCTTCAGCAGCCTTTTCAGCAGACTTGTCTTCAGCTTGGTCAGCAGACTTGTCTTCAACCTGATCAGTAGACTTGTCTTCAACCTGATCAGTAGACTTGTCTTCAACCTGATCAGTAGACTTGTCTTCAGGCTTGTCCGCAGCTTTGTGTTCATCAGTGACGTCATCATAGAACAGATTAGTTATGGTGCCATCATCATTGAAGCAGGTCGTCTGACGAATTTGCCTCACAATAATCCGAGGGTTGACAAAAGCGTTGTTACCCTCTGGCACTTCATAAAACGGTTGCACTTCCTTGCCAAATATTATTTGCTGAATGCTTGGAAGTAGTGGCAAGTCACTTGAACAACCTTGCTGATACCTTGACCTTTTTGCCCATCTCTTCAAGGCGGTCATAACAGCAAATTTAATTGCCCTTTCTTCAGCATCTTCAAATTTCTTCTTCTTATCAGGCAGGGTGCTTTGAATCTTCTTGGCCTCCTCCAATGCAAAGCCTTTTGCATAACTATGCATGACATCTCTTACATAGCTGGGATCTAGGGCCTTTTGAATGGAGTTTGTTTTTAGCCAAGTCAGAACCCAACGTTCTTCATCAGCTAACTCCTTCATGTTTTGAAGTTCTGTTATTGACTTGTTCAGCCTGTTGTCTCTCCAACTGATATACCTTGGCTTCTCCTGGTTGAACAGAGTCTTTAACATGAGCTTTTGATCATAGTAAGCTAAGGACTTCTCAAACTTCTTGAAAAGCTCCTTATCAGCATACACTATCTCAAAGGCTTTTCTGACTTCAAATTTGTCCTTTGACTTGACCTTGGGAGCAGGCAGTAAAATCTTTTTCTTATCTTCTTCATCATTGCTCTCTCCAATCTTGATGCCACCTCCATGGACAGGTCCATAGGCATCAACTTTGCTCAATTCAATCACCATGGCCAGTTCAGCATCTTCAGCAGCTTTTCTCTCTGCCTCAGACATGTGCCTTCTGGCTTCATCCTTAGCTTCTTGAGTTTTGCTTAGCTCAAGTGCTTTCTTTTCCTCAGCTTCATCCAGCTTCCTCTGTTCAGCCTCCTCCCTTGCCTTCTTGTCAGCTTTGGAAACTTTCTTTTTCCTTAGCACTATTTTTCTTTTGCCTTTATCAGCAGGGGCTGGTCCAGCAGATGATATAGGGTCAGCAGCTATAGGATGGATGATTTGGACATCTGGATCTTCTTGAGGTTGAGCAGCCTCAATAGTTAATGTGACTTGACTTGGCTGTTGCTCATCAACTTTGTCAGTCTCAACAGTCTCAACTGTTTCAGCAGGCCTTTCAGCAGCTTCAGGGTCTTCCCTAGCTACATTTTCCAGTTCGGTAGGTTTTTCAATAAAGGTCATCTGCTTTCTAGCAGACTTCTTTGTTCTTCCCTCACGATAAGTAGTTGTAGTTGTATCTCTCTGTTGACTTCTTGTTCTTTGAGAGATACCTTCAGCAGGCCTTTCTGCTGATGGAGTTCGTGATGGTGATGCAGGGGATCCAGTCCTTACATCAGCAATTATGTTATCAATAATTTTAGTGGCTTCAGTAGCAGAAGTCACTTTCTCCATCTGCTTAGCTTCTTTCTTTTTAGGCTCATCAGCAGCCTTCTTCTTTTTAGTCTCAACAGCCAGGTTAGCTGTTTTAACTAATCTTCGTTGTCTTTTGGCAGGGACTTCTTTCTGTCCCTCATCATCAGCGTCCTCGGGCTCATCAGCCTTTCTTTTCAGAACTGGCAGATATTTGTTCATGGCTTTGGATTTGTGAATTTCTTTGCCATTCTTCGTAGGACACCCCAGCTTGAACAACAGATAACTGAGCGTAATCCTGTGGTTGGTGTGAGGACCCTTTCCTTTCTTGTCATCAAGGAAATCAGCCAAGATGTACCATACTATGATGGACCAGTTGACTTCCATTCCATAGTAAATGGCAGCCATGATGCTGAACCTTTTCATAGTAACAGCATCCAGAGAAAAAGTGCAATTTTCAATCAGCTTTGACACCATATCAGCCATCCGCTGATATTCATCCTTCAGTTGCTTCTTCCTTATATTTCCAGAAAACACTTCTCCCTCTTTGGCGCAGATCGCCCAGAACTGTTGGTGCTTATCCTCCGTCAGTATAGTGACATCATGTCTTCCATGGTTAGGAAGCCCAAACGTCTCGTGAAGAACAGCTGGGGTGATGGTGATAGATTTTTCTCCCACTGTAGCCTTAATCTCCAGTGAGTTGTAGTCAGCTTTCGCTGTGTTGTAGTACTCCATCACTTGGTCAGTCCAGATAACTCCTTCGTGGTATTCCATGAAGTTCACCAGCGAAGCAGCTTTGAACTTTTCGAGCAGCTCTTTCATCAGATCCGTACCGGATTGGTAGTAGGAATCATACACGAGGTACATACCTTCAGCAGCCATTTCAGATCTGTTGGAATTAGGAAGAAAAACGAAGAGATTTTTGCAGAAAAATTGCTCAAAATTCTCACAAGTACTTTTGAAAATTTAGGGTGCGTAAAGAACGACTCGACTGATCAGATGGGAATTTATAGAGTTGGGGGTATGTCGGTTTCCGTGATATCCGCCAACCGTTAGATCCGTTTTTCTGTCAGTGCTGATCGTGCGGCTTCAGTTACGACCTTTCAAATTCAAAAGATATTTTAATGAAGAGCGGGAATATGTACCGCCCGACAGTTTCTTATAAAAGCGTGTTTTGAATAAAACGTTTTTAAATAGCTCGCTTTTATTTAAGTAATCAGATGAGTATAATAAACACTTATCTGATGGACTACTGTCCTGATGACAATGCTGTTATCAGAGAATGCCAATAGCTGATAACCTTCCTCAGCTGTTTGTCAATCCAGCCAGATAAAATACTCTTGTTCTTCGATAGTTGAGTCTTCTGTTGAAAACATAACTTCAACTAACTGTCATTAACAAATTTCATCTTTAATTCAGAAGTACCGCTAGTCTTACACGTTCCCCCTGAGTTTAAGAATTCATAAGTTAACTAGTCTGTTGAAAGTTAATCCTTGAAGATAAGTATGATGATTAAGCTGTTGAACTCTAGTCTTCTGATGAGTTCCCCCTCAGCTTATGCATCTAATTTTAATAAACCCAGTTCAGCTCTTAGAGTTGAAAACCTTGTCTCACTTAGAGGTTTTGTGAAGATGTCAGCAATCTGATTTTCAGTAAACACATATTCTATCATGACATTTCCTTTCTCCACGTGATCTCTAATGAAATGATGTTTGATCTCAATATGTTTAGTCCTTGAATGACTTGTAGTATTCTGAGTGAGACTGATTGCATTTGTATTGTCACAGTAGATTGGTATTCCACTGATTTTGATATTGTAGTCTTCAAGTTGATGTTTCAACCATAAGATTTGTGCACAGCAAGCTCCAGCAGCTATATATTCAGCTTCAGCAGTAGATATAGAAACTGAAGTTTGTTTCTTACTCATCCATGAGATCAGACGACTACCTAAGAACTGACAGGCACCTGTTGTGCTTTTTCTGTCAATCTTGCAGCCTGCAAGGTCAGAATCTGAATATCCAATAAGCTCAAATCCAGACTCTCTAGGGTACCATAATCCCAATTCTTGAGTGCCCTTAATATATTTCAATATTCTCTTGGCAGCTAAGAGATGAGATTCTTTGGGGTTTGATTGAAATCTTGCACAGACCCCAACAGAGTACATGATATCAGGTCTGCTGGCTGTTAGATATAACAGTGACCCAATAATGCCTCTGTATTTGGTTATGTCTACTGATTTGCCATCTTCATCTTTATCCAAACGAAGACTTGTAGACATTGGAATTGTAGCAGTAGAGCTAGTTTCCATACCAAATTTCTTGAACAGATCCTTTGTGTATTTTGCTTGGCTGATGAAAATTCCATCAGGCAACTGTCTAACTTGCAAACCAAGAAAATAGTTAAGTTCTCCCATCATGCTCATTTCAAACTTGTTCTGCATCAGCTTTGAGAACTTATCACACATCTGTTGATTAGTTGAACCAAAAATGATATCGTCCACATAAATTTGCACAAGCAAAATATGTTCTTCCCATTCAATAGTGAACAGGGTCTTGTCAACTTTACCTTTGCGAAATCCTTTAATTAAAAGAAAGTCAGATAAAGTATCATACCATGCTCTTGGAGCCTGTTTCAGTCCATAAAGAGCTTTCTTCAGACGATATACTTTATCCTCTTCTTGATAAACTTCAAATCCAGGAGGTTGTTCAACATAAACTTCTTCTTGCAATTCTCCATTGAGAAAAGCTGATTTGACATCCATCTGATAGACTGTGAAATTCTTGTGAGCAGCGTAGGCAAGAAAGAGTCTGATTGCCTCTAATCTTGCTACTGGTGCAAATGTTTCATCAAAGTCAATGCCTTCTTCTTGGCAGTAACCCTTGGCCACTAATCTTGCTTTGTTTCTGGTGACTTCACCATCTTCATTCATTTTATTTCTGAATACCCACTTAGTGCCAATGACTCTTTGATGACTTGGTCTAGGAACTAAGTACCAGACTTCATTCCTTTCAAATTGATTTAGCTCCTCCTGCATAGCTTCAATCCAGTTGGAGTCACTAAGAGCTTCTTCAATCTGTTTAGGCTCAATTTGAGATAGAAAACTAGCAAACATAGCATCTTGTGCAGCAGCTCTTCTTGTTTTCACTCTGCCTAATGGATCACCAATCACTAACTCTGGTGGGTGATTTCTGAGCCATCTGAGATCAGGTTGCAAATCATAATGTTGTCCTTTGTCTTGATCTTGCAACACTACTGTTGGAGATACAGTAGTAGTTTGTTGAACATTTGTTGTCTGTTGAACAGTCTCTGGTCTATCAGCTGTTTGCAACTCGTCTGTTAGACAATCAGCTCTGTGATTTTGAACAGCACTTGAGTTATCAGCTGAGTTGAGATCAGGTAGTATGATGGGAACATATTCTTCATTCTTTCCAACATTCATCTTCTGTAAATCAGTAGACAGATCTTGATTAACATTTTGATTCTTTTCAGAAGATTGACTTGGCTCATCAAATATTACATGAATGGATTCTTCTATTAGTAATGTTCTTTTATTGAAAACTATATAGGCTTTACTAACAGTTGAGTATCCTACAAAGACAGCTTCATCAGCCTTTTCTGCAAATGCAGTAAGGTGATTTTTACCATTATTTAAAACATAGCATTTACAACCAAAAATTTTAAAGTAATGAATGTTTGGCTTCCTGTTGTTCCAAACTTCATATGGAGTCTTGTTTTGGTGCTTGTTGATCATGCATCTGTTTTGGGTAAAACATGCTGTATTTGTTGCTTCTGCCCAAAATCTTTGTGGCAGCTTAGCTTCAGCTATCATGGTTCTGACAGCTTCTTTTAGTGTTCTGTTTCTCCTTTCAGCAACACCATTCTGTTGAGGGGTTCTGGCAGCAGAATACTCATGATGTATTCCTTTGATATTGCAATACTCTTCAACAGTAGAGTTTGTGAACTCTGTCCCTCTATCTGATCTGATCTTCAATATTTTGATACTCTTCTCATTTTGGATCAGTTCCATCAGATTTGTAAGATGTTCCTTGGTTTCACTTTTCTTCTTCATGAAAATCACCCAAGTATATCTTGAATAATCATCCACAACAGCTAGGCAGTATTTCTTTCCACCATTGCTGACTGGATCAATGGGTCCAAATAAGTCCATATGTAGCAACTCCAATATCCTTCCAGAAGATTGGTGCTTCTTGCTTTTGAACGATGACTTGATTTGTTTACCCTTCTGACAGGCGTCACAGAGTTTATCTTTGCTCATGACTGTTTTAGGAATCCCTTCTACCAAATCATTCTTGATTAATCTGTTGATGGTCTTGAAGTTTAAATGATTCATTCTCTTGTGCCATAGCCAGCTAACTTCACTTGGTGTAGAAGCCACCAAACAAACACTTGAATTCTTGTCAGCAGAATTCCAGTCGACTATGTAGATATTTCCTTGTCTTCTTCCAGATAAAATTACCTTCTTTGTACCAATTTGTTTAACGTAGCACTTATCTGTTGAGAAGATGACTGAATATCCTTTGTCACAAAATTGATTTATGCTCAGCAGGTTGTACTTTAGGCCTTTAACATATGAGACGTCAGATATCTCTATGTTTCCTTTGATAAATCTTCCTTTAGCTACAATCTTGTCTTCTTTGCTGTCTCCAAATGTAACACTTGGACCATCCACAGCAACTGCATCAGTCAGCTCATGTATGTTTCCACACATGTGTCTTGAACATCCACTGTCCAAGTACCAAATCTTCTCTACTTTACTCCTACTCCTAATCCTATCCTACAAAACAAAAATAAAATTGTTTTAGGTACCCTTATTGAGAGGGTCCTGAAGGATTAGTTCCACCTTTGACAACCCAAGATGTTGATGTCTTAGGCTTCTTAGGTTTCTGAGTTTTGACAGGAGTATGAACAGTTTTATTTTCATCATAATTATCAGATAAGTCATGTTGATGATCAGTATGATAAGAATAGTGTTCATAAGCAGGGTAAGGTGCATGATAAGCAGGATATGCATGCATTGGATGAGCAGGATAAGGTGCATAGTAACTAGGAAACTGAGGTGCATGATACATAGGATGATATGCAGCAGGTTGCACATAATATGACTCATTTCCATACCAAGCATTTTGATTTTTCTTGTTCTTATGCTTCTTTGGTTTACTTACAGCTTGCTCATTGACAGACGACTTAGTTTTCTCACTAGTCTGATTAGTTTTAACCTTATCAGAAGACTTCCTAGGACTCTTCTGTTTGGGTTTACTAGTCTGTTTTTCTACACTAGGCTCTTTGCTCTTTTTAGCCTTAGGAGATTTCTTCTCCTTTACCACTTTCTCAGTTGAGGTAGGTTTAGAAGTTTGAACATACAGAATGACCTTAGTGTTGTCAGCAGAAATGAATTTTTCAGTATGATTCAATTCTATTTTATCCTTTTCTAAAGGTGTCTCCTGTTTACTAAATGTAGGCATGGATGCAACAGTTGACTTATCATGAGACTCAATAATTTTCTCAAGTTCCATGATTTTTCCTTTATAAACCTCACATTCAGCTTTCAGAGATTCATGCTCTTGCTCAAGCTGTTTATACTCAGCTGATTCTTTAGGCTTTTCAGCTTTAAGTTTCAGTGAGTTATTTTGCTCTTTTAGCAAGCTCATCTCTTCCTTAAGCTTAACAAATTCTCCAGCAATAGTAGTATTATTTAACATCATTTGCTCTAGAGAATCAAATAGTTCATTATTTTGAGGAGTTACCTCATCCTCGGAGTCATCAGATTCCTTAGCCATCAGGCAGAGGAGAGCAGGTTTCTCTTCATCCGAAGATTCTTCATCAGACGTTTCTGAATCTGAATCAGATGAGTAGACAGCAGCAAGCTTTTCTGTTTCAGCTACCATTGCTTTCCCTCTTTGATGCTTTCTTTCCTTTCTGATTCTCTTCTCTTCCTCAGTGTATTTCTCTGCTTTTGGATATGGACAATCTCTGATGAAATGTCCCAATTTCCTGCAGTTATAACACATTAGTTTTGCTTTATAATCATCTTTTTCTTGAGAAGAAGAGTTAGGTTTAGAAGTAGAAGCAGCATGATTGTATTTGTTTTTCATCTTTCTCTTATAGAACTTCTTGAAGTTGTTCATCAATAATGCTACATCTCCAGCAGTGTACTCCTTCTTGTTGAGTAGAGATGCTTCATCAGATGAGTCCACATCTTTGCTTTTGAGAGCTGGTCTTCTTGGATTTTCAGCATCAACAAGTGCAGCTGTGGGACTTGAAGTTGAGGTTTCTTCAACACCCATTCTAGGCAGTTTATACTCATACGCCTTGAGTACGGAGAACAGCTCTGTAAGAGAGATTTTTCCCAAATCTCTTGATTCTTCCATAGCTGTCACCTTCATGTTGAACTTAGGGGGCAGGGCCTTCAGAACTCTGACAGTGATCTCCTTGTCAGTAAAGGTCTTTCCCAGCTTTAGGACTTCATTCAATGTTCTGGTAAACCTGGTATCCATTTGATCAATGGTCTCTCCAGATTTCATCTTGAAGTTGTCCAGCTTTTCCAAAGCAACACTGAGTTGATGCTCTTTGATGGCGTCGTTTCCTTCACTCATGTCACGAACCTTGTCCCACATCTCCTTTGCAGTTTTGCAATGTTTGACCTTGTCAAACCGATCATTATCCAGGGCTTTGGTCATGATGAAACGGCCAACTTTATCCAGGTTGAACAGCTTTATTTCCTCGGCTGTCATCTCTGTCAGATCTTTTTCCACCACCAGTTCAGCTTCATCAACTATAATGGTCTTGGTGAATTTGAATGGACCTTTAATGATACATGTGTACATGTTGTCATTATAAGCTGCTAGAAAGATTTCCATTCTAATCTTCCAGTCCTCAAAGGACATACCAGCAATGTGGGGAACATGACTGATACAATCCATTTTTCAAAAAGTTTTGATTTTTCAAAAATATGTTCTTTTGAAAAAGTTTTAAAACCTTTGAAAAACACTTGGATCAAGCTCGTTGATCAGGCAGCTGATTCAAATGAACCACCCGCTCTGATACCACTTGTTGGTCCCAAGTGGTCAGAAGAGGTTTAGAGGGGGGGGGGGGGTTTGAATAAACCTCTTTAAAAATTTTCTTCAAATTTAACTTTAAAACTTTCACTCTAACTGCACAGACTAAGCTGATCAGATTAGTTAGTTACAATTCTGTTCGCGAACAAATCTTTGAACAGCCTTGTTGACCACTCGTCTGATTGTTACTTAGCTGATTTTGCTAAAATCAGTTTTAATACTTAGAGTACTTGCAGCGGATTTTTAAAGTGTTTTTCACAAGTAATCTTAGTAGTTTGAAAAAATGTTTCCCCAGTTTTATAAACTCCTTTAAATTCTTTTTCAAACAGTTAAGTTAATGTGTTTTATGCAAACTGAAAATATGCAAGTAAAAACAAATAAAAACACAAACAATTTTTATAGTGGTTATATGGATTTGAATATCCTTTAGTCCACTCTTCCAAGTCACACAGATCTTGGGTTATACTATAATCACAAAGTTTACAGTATACTCTGCTTGCGCCAATCAACAAATGAAACGGCCACAAGTGCGCAGTAAGAAATCACAAAGAGATCCTACTTCTCTGAAGTAATATCACTCACTTAGACGGATATCTACTTCTCACAACACTCTTGATTACAAAATCACTCAGAAGATGTATTTTTCTTGATTCTTCAACTCTGCTTTCGTCAACAAATGACTCAGCTGATGAGTGAGTTGTTCTTGAGACTTAAAGAATTTTGCTTCGGAAATTTCTCTCAGAAAGTGTGTGTTGCTTGCTTCTTCTTCGTCTCTTTCAGCTATTTATACTTGAGGATTGAAAAATGTCCGTTGAACAGAGACAAGATTCAAATTCCTCGAGTACTGGTCCTTAAAATCCGCGAACGGCTCTTTTGCAGTCTGTCCGTACTGTGAACAGTACTATTCTGCAGGCAGCATTAAATGCACCCAGCTGATGCGAAGCATTTCTTCAATCATTTGTCTTTAATAACCTTGTACTTCAGCATTTATTACTCCAAGGGGCATTTATTACCGTTGGGAACACTTCATGATCTTCTTCACTTTGCTGATGAAAGTACGCGTCTGATGGCGAACAAAGCTGATCTCAAACTTGAACAAATCTGATTTGAGTCGGCTGATCTTCACCAGTCTGATAACTTTCCTTCAGCAGATCAGAAGTCTTGGACCTTGAAACTTTGACTCTTCTGATGTCTTCTTTACTTAGTCAAAATTTCTTCTAAGGGATCATCAGCTAAGTCACTCCATACTTAGCCAATCTTGAAGTTTTGGAATCCTTCAAAACCTCCCTTAACAAATTGTCTTCAGTGCCTTCATCTTCATCCTTATCCAACACTTTTCATTGGTAAATAATTAATAATTAATTATTTCATAATCATTTAAATAAAATAATATTAAAATGAGGATTCACTTGAAGAAAATAATATCAATAATATTAAAATAATTAATATTCATTTGAAGAAATATTACACAAATTTATATTTATTTTGTGTGTTTGGATGCTTATGTATATACTCCTATATATACACAATCTATAGAATATACAAGATACCTTGGAATTTTCCATATATTTATACAACAAATATGAATTATTCTGAGCTATCTACTAGGTAGTACTTTCTGGACTTTAATGAGCAACATGTGTTGGTCTCGAATTAGTTCTGAATTAATATAATGAATATTGATGGTCCTCCACTTGACACATATTGCTCACTAAGCCATGGCTATAAATGGTGGCATATGTGCAACTATGTAAGTGTAATACACAAGACAAGAGTGTCAGACCTTTTAAAACGTAAGACTTATCATGGCAAAGTCAAATTAAGTAGTACTAAGGCCATCTCCAACAGCTCTCTTAAATTTTAGCCACTTATCTTAAAATATAACTAATAAACAGTGTTATACACTTTCACTTTTTACTCAACACTTCAACAGTCAGTTTATATTTTAAGAGGCAACAATCATATCATTTCACTCCAACAGCTAGTTTATATTTTAACATATAACATTAATTATTATTTTATATAAATAATAATGATATATTTATAATACTAATTGATTTTATTTCATAATAAAAAAAATTTAAAAAAATATTAATTTTTATTATTGACATTTTAGCGATGTCAAATGATAATCAATATATTATTACTAAATCATTGTGACAACATTAATTATAGCTAATATGTCGCTAAAGAGGTTTCGCTATTTGTCAATAGTGACACATTTCTTATGATGATATTCAAATTATAAAATTTGAATTTACAATTTCAGTTCAAATTTGTATGGATTTGAATTTAATTAGTATGAAATTTAATTTTATCCAAGAATAATTTATTGTTTTGCAGGAAAGTACAAAAGTTTTTGTACAATTGCAAATAGTAATTTGTATTTGGCCATGGGTATTTCCAAGCCTATAAATTTTAACAACTCCTAAATTATATATGTGCTCTTGAAGAGCACTTTTTACCTTAATTTTAACAAAACTCTTAAAATTTAAGTTTTACCATTGCTATTGGATATGGCCTAATAACAATCTAAAAAGAGAGAATTGCATTTTTGGTACACAGTTATAGGTCAATTCCCACTTTTGGTACACAGCTTTATGTGTCCAACACAACACATTTGGTACAACCGTTAAATAGATTGCAAAATCACCGTTAATTCGATCACGTGACATCACGTGCCCGTTAGTTCGACACATTTGGTACACCTCTTTTACCAAAAAAAAAAAAAAATTAAACTTGATAAACTTTTATAAAAATTATCATATGTATTTATTATATTTATCATATCATATTTATATAATGATAAAAAAAATATGTATTTATTATTTATATGACATGTAAAATATAATAAACTATATAATGTCATTTATAGTTTAATACCGGAAGAAGAATAAAATATAATAAAAAAGTTTATCAAGTTTCAATTTTTTAAAATTATTTAAAAAAATAGTTTATTATTTATAAAAATTATTAAAAAATATGTATTTATTATTTATATGACTTGTAAAATATAATAAACTATATAATGTCATTTATAGTTTAATATTGGAAGAAGAACAAAATATAATAAAAAAGTTTATCAAGTTTCAATTTTTAAAAATTATTTATAAAAATAGTTTATTATTTATAAAAATTATTAAAAAAATACGTAGTTATTATTTATATGACATGTAAAATATAATAAACTATAATGTCATTTATAGTTTAATATTGGAAGAAGAATAAAATATAATAAAAAAATTTATCAAGTTTCAATTTTTTTTTTTTTGTAAAAGAGGTGTACCAAATGTGTCGAACTAACAGGCACATGATGTCACGTGATCGAATTAACGGTGATTTTATAATTTTTTTAACGATTGTACCAAATGTGTTGGACACATAAATCTGTGTATCAAAAATAGAAATTGATCTATAGCTGTGTACCAAAAATGCAATTCTCTCAATCTAAAAAACATAGCAAAATTCGAAAAAGAATGCTCTTATCAAGAATGCCTTTTTTCAATGTATATGGTTAGCAGCTGGACTCGGATGTACTTGCAACTATTAATTATTACACAGTAGTAAGACTTATCAAGAATGCCTTTTTTCTTCTCTTTCTTTCAGCATTGATTCACAGATCTGGGAATTTCGAGCTTTCAACCAATAAGAATTGGGCCAGTTAATCCAAGTAAGTTTTCCCTTTTTGTCAAAGTGTGTGATTATATGAAGTTTATTTCATTTTATTTCTATGAAGTTTATTTCAACTTTTTTCTTTTTGAATTTTGAGAGTAATTATAGAATGATAAATTGCAGAAACTTAGATAGCATATTCTGTGTATATGTTTCATCACTTACAGATTTACTGACATCAAATTAAAAATATCTTAATAAAAGAATTCATTATTACAAACCCCTTATCCCAATTTAAATCTTGAATTCCGATGGACTATGATGGACAATTAACAAAAGAACAATGAGATATGTTTAAATCGTGTAGTTTTTTTCTAGGAATTTCCGTGTGTTTTCTTGATTACAAATAAAGATATGTCTCTCATCTCTACTTCTTTCAGGCAATTAAATAACTCTATTTTTCTTGGTCCATCAACTTTAGTATATTTTCGATCTTACTAAGTCAAGTTGTGGAAGAAATATTAATGGCTCCTACTATTGAATTTCTGTCAAAGTGTTTGAGCTTTGAATGTGCTAATGGATCTATGGAGTTGTATTCGTCTGATGGAGAGGATGAAGAGGATGAAGTTGATGAAGTTGATGAAGATGATGAAGAGAATATTGATTGGAAAGAAGACGAGCTTCCTTGGAATGGTCAAACCTGTTTAGCAGTTGTCTTTTATGTAATAAAATTTGATGACGGTGTATTGCATCATGTAATAAAAAATCTCGATATTTTAGCCCGTGAATATGAAGAAACGAAGAATCGGGAAGAAGGCAATCAAAAGTGGAAAGAGTTCATCAGCATGTTTGTGAACTCTTTCATGCCAAAGGTGAAAAAATTCTTCAAAGTCCCAAAGCTACATGAGTTGTCTAACAAGAATAATTCCCTCAAGGAAAATGAAATATTGGCAAGTTTTAAGGACTTTCTCCTTCAAATACTGAATTGTGAAACACATATTAATTCAACCGAGGAGCAACGATATGCAGTTTTTCAGAAGGAGCTAACGTTTCTTCTTAGTCTTCTTGGGGATATACCATTTCAGTGCACTGAACTTGAGGAAGTCAAAAATATATTGGCAGAATTTGAAATATTGGCCAACGAAGCAGGAAACTTCATTTATTCTTGTATTTTTTCAATTTTTAGGGTTAAGGCCAAGAGGTTTATTGAGGGGAGAAATTCACTTTCGAAAATGGTTGAGGTCTTGAATGTCAATATCAAAGAGCACTGCACCAAATTCTCAGAACTTCGCCCATTTGTAGTTTCTCGAACATATGATGCTATGGATTTAATATTCATTGTTGATTCTTTGATCGAGGATCTCGAGAACTTGATGAATAACCAAATCCACTTGATTATTAATGAGATGAAGGTTCAAATCATAGCACTTCATGAGGAGCTTACTATCTCACGATCTTTGCTCAGGGATATTAGAATGCCTCAAGATACAGTTCATATGGATGAATTGAATGAATCTTTAGTCCAAATTAGAGATGTGGCATATGAAGCTGAATATCTTGTCAACTCATATGTTGTGGGTAATCTTCCTTCTTGGTATTTGAATCTCAGGCTCCCTGTTGTTATCCCTAAGTTTAAGCTTATTAGAACGAGACTAGAAGAAATAAAGAAAATTTATGACATTAAAGTCTTGGATAACAAGAAAGATTATAGTAGAGAGGTACCAACCCAAGCTATGAGAACCCCAACAACTATGATCATTGATATTGTGGTTGGCTTTGATGATGAAAGTGCTAATATTGCGAATGATCTTCTTGGAGGATCAAAAAGTCGACAAATTGTTTCGATTTTTGGTATGCCTGGACTTGGTAAAACAACTATTGCAAATAAGTTGTATATTGATCGCTTAATTACTGATCACTTTGATGAACGTGGATGGTGTGTTGTTTCTCAGACGTATCAAAAGAGAAAGGTTTTGATTGATATCTTGATGTCTTTTTCAGAAACCAAGATAGAAAAGAATAGCATCTTAAAAGTAGAAGATGAGAGTTTGTCCTTAATGATTCACCAATGTCTAAAGAACCGAAGATACCTTGTTGTCATCGATGATGTTTGGTCTTCAAATGTGTGGGATGATTTAGAAAGATTTTTCCCAGATGATGGAAACGGAAGTAGAATAATGTTCACTAGTCGAATTAGAGGTATATCTCCAACTAATAGCATTGTTCACTCACTTCCTCTTCTTAAGGAAGACCAATGTTGGAGGCTATTAGAGAAGAAGGTGTTTCCAAAAGAACTTTGCCCTCCACAATTATAAGACATTGGAAAACGAATTGCAGCTAAATGTCGTGGACTGCCGCTTGCACTAGTTGTTATAGCTGGAGTTTTGACAAATTTGGAGAAGAAGAAAAGTGAATGGGAAAAAGTGGAAACAAACTTACATTCCTATATATTCGATGATGATACAAATAGCTATTCAAAAATACTGGAATTTAGCTTCAAACATCTGCCAGATCGTTTAAAGATGTGTTTTCTCTATTTTGGAGCATTTCCTGAAAATACACAAATATCAGTAAGGAAGTTAATATGGTTGTGGATTGCTGAAGGATTCATTCAGAGAGAACAAGAGAAGAGCCCTGAGCTAGTAGGAGAAGAATATCTTTCAGATCTAATTAATAGAAGCCTCGTACTAATTGCTATAAGGAGATATGATGGTGGGATCAAAGCATGCAGAATTCATGATCTATTGCGGGACATGTGCTTAAGAAAAGCTCATGAAGAAAAAAATTCAAAGTCAATTGATGAGTAAGTATACTTGCTATCCTATTATTCAATCCAAGTCATTTTGTATTTTAAATTCTTGTTTTTATGATCGTATTATTAATTAATAAACTTGGTTTTTCTTAATTGTCACTATATAGTTGTTTGTCGCTCTATGAGAAGCATCATCGCATCTTTGTTCAATCAAAGGCATCAGCCGGCGGGAGACCTTTTGGCCTATATTATCGATCATTTTCTGGCCATCTTTCACATCCCTTGTCCCAATTTCCGCAAATGAAACTACTTAGGGTTATGAATCTGCAACCAAATTCTGATAGTTCATTTGAGTTGAAAGTAGATCTTCTAGTTCAGTTAAGGTACTTGGCCGTCGATAGAATGCCAGAACCACTAGTAGACAACTTTGTTAACCTGGAATTTCTTATAATTGATAGCAAAGAAATGATTGACATACCCTTAGTCATTCTAAAATTGGTGAAGTTGAGACATGTCCAAATAAAAGATAAAGCAAAATTCGAAAAGGACTGCTACAGCTGCAAAACCACTAATCTAAGGTCCCTTTCAGATATTAGGATTTATAATGATAAGGATGATGAACTTTTGAGGTGTTCACCATATCTTCGCAAACTCAAGTGTTATTATTGTGATGAAACTCTATTTCCAGATCTTCATTCCCTCACTGATCTTCAAATCCTCGACTTGTCCTTCTGTACTTATTTCAGTGGTGAGTTAACAAATGTAAACTTTCCATCCACTATAAAAAAACTGACATTATCTGATTTAGGCTTGCCTTGGGAGGAGATTTCGACTATAGGGAGATTGCCAAACCTTCATGTTCTCATATTATTTAACCATGCCTATGTGGGAGAAGAATGGGAGACAGTAGATGGTGAGTTTCAAGAGCTGAGAGTCTTGGAACTTCGGTGTAATGATTTAATAAAGCAATGGATCACTTGTAGTGAACATTTCCCCCTACTCCAGTCATTGTTAGTGTATGAATGCATCAATCTTAAGGAGATTCCTAGTGAGATAGGCGACATTCCGACGTTGCAGAAAATTAAGGTGTATGATTGTGGGTACGAGGTGTACAAATCAGCTTTTCGGATTGAACAAGAGCAACACGAAAATGGAAATGAAGAACTTCAGGTCGTAGCTAGCAATTTACAGAATATGGAGGACATGGTACAATATTTTCAGGAGCGAGTGTAAGTATATATATATATATATATATATATATATATGTATGTATACATTTCGAATATTTGATGGATTATTTCGAAATAAATTTGGATTCACCATGTTGGTTAACGTTTTGTGATTTCCTTTTCTCTTAGTTGGTTAAGGCAGCAGATGAAGGCATATAGAGAGGAAGAGAGGAGACACAAATTAAATGAAGATCCAATTTGTTAGGTTTCTATTTCATAAAGCATTGTTGTATGAAACCATGAGATGATCGTGCGAGTTTCTTATTTTGCTTTTTGTAACTTTAGTTTTATTCTATCTGTACATGCAAGTGAAACAAATATATTAAATTTTGATGATTATCAATGAGCATGACCCCATTTCATGAGGTTTATCATTTCAGGGTACAATTACATAAAAACCTTATTATTTCCTTCTTCATTTAAGGCATTGCACCTGGACTTTGGCATAAGAAAACAAAACATTTAAACTGCATGCTGTCGTCTTTGGATATGCAATTGTGTTGGAAACCCATTTGTTTGTATTCTTAAATTGATTGCTAATGTGATGAGATTTCATCTCATTTTTCCCTCGTTATATTCGGCTTCTATGATATCTGTTTATTGCAATTAAGACAAATTAAAGGCATTTTCTCTCATGTTAACTGCAATTTAAAGAAGCTAATTACACTATGGCTTGATTTTATGAATGTATTAATATCTGATTTGGAGATCTTGGAGTTTGTTATTAAACATGTTGTGAGAAACATGTGGTGTTATTTTTTATTTTATTATTTTTATTTTTTATTTTTTATTTTTTTTTATAACCCAGGTGTACAAGCTTACACTAGACTAATTATGGATCCTCAGAACCCTTGCCCTAGAATCCTGAAGGATGTAAATCGCAGGATGTGCCTCCACCAAGCCCCGGGTTCCCACCATACCATAATGGTGTTTTAGGTATGTTTAAAATTATGTTATGGAAATTTTATTATAGCATATGCTTATGTAATAAATATCATATCTGGAAAATTGCATGGCATGGTTCCTTGTTGATGAAATATGCGATTTCATTTTGATTAAGTTCCCAAAACTTTAATAATTTCTTGCAAATTATGTATTGTGTTTCATGAATGGAAACTTCCAAATATTTATTAATAATATATAATTTTATTATTTTTTAACTATTTAATATATTAATACTATTTTGTATATTTTAGATTTTAAAAAGATTTATTTTTTGTCGGTTTTATATTAAAGACTTATTTGGTCTGTTAATATTATTTATAAAACTAAATTAGTTAAATAAATATGTAAATATAATAAGTAAATTTTTCAAAGTGTCTTACTCGAACCAATTTTGAAATTGAGCAACAATGTGTACTAAAATTTTCAGTAAATTTGAAGATATGACATTATTTTCCTAATTTGAAATTTCAACATAAATAGTGATATCAATTTTACAATAACACTTAACTGTCACATCCATAGTTATTGAACCGTGCATCGTATCGCGTATCGGTGAGCCATCTTATCGTATCGAATCGTGTATCGTGTATCGTATCGTAAGATACAAATTACTTATAAAAAGTTCAATAAAATATATCTTTCACATTACTAAGAAATAGAAACATGTAAAAGACTAATCAATTAAAGTAAAAAAACATAATTTAAAAAAATCAAGTTTCAAATTTGAACTTTCTTGTCACAAAATAAAAAGAAATAATCAAATTTTCTAAATTAACATCAAAATATCAATCTTAAATGATTTTTTTTCTCAAATATAGATTACACATCACCACAATATCAATGTCACCCAAATAAAATAATATTTTAATCAAATAATAAAACAACATAAAGTTACAACCAATTAAAGTATAAACTATGTGATACTCTATGTTCATTCAAATATCATAAAGTACACCCAATCATCAATAAGATATAATAAAATAAAGTTCCAAAACTAAAATAAATACTAAATAACTAGATTGACCGTATAGTTACACCTCAATTTTATTATACTAAAAAGACAAAATTATGCAGTCATTGCAGCTATAACTCAATTTTATTATACTAAAAAGACAACACTATCAATCCACACATAACAACACATGATATAAATAGTTTCACATCAAATATCAAAATGTTTACTGCGACGTACACATAATAGCAAAGAGGAAAAATATTATGCACTTTGTATGGGTTTCTAATTGACCATTTTCTATATTTGTTAAAAAAAAAAAAAAAAAAAAAAAAAAAAAAAAAGCTAGTTAAAGTCAAAGAATCGTACGTATCGTGTATCGTACGATTCGTATCGTATCGCAAACGAATCGTTGCGAAACAAACACCCGGCGATTTTTTCGACCGAGTCGTATCGTCAAGGCCTGGAATCGTATCGAATCGTACGATTCGTATCGTGAATCGTAAGATACTTACTACTATGGTCACATCATATCATCAGTTAACGTCAATTTTTAATGGTGGTACCAGAAGTGATTTGATTTCTTAAATTGTGGTACCAAATATATCGGGCTCGATTTTTATGGTACCACAAGTGATAATCGACATATAATTTAATACCAAAAGTGAAATTCTCTCATATATAATTGCTTTGAATTGCAACGTAATGAATCATTAAATTATTATTGGAATCTTAAATTGGATTTTTAAATTACAACATATAGAGAACAACATCAACAAAGAAACAGAAGAGACCCTGGCCAAAAAATAACAAAAAACAACATTTATTACCAATGCAAATTCGGCAATTCTCTGCATTACAGACATATATCCAATTTAACTCAACGATGCAGAGTCCATCTCCATTTAAATAAATGAATAACAAATCCATCAGCCCATCTTCTGTTGAATCTTGACCTCAATCTTGATTCGTCTGCAATCCAAAACTCAAAATCAAAAATCTAAATTTTCGGAGAATAAAGGCCTTAAAAACTACCTTTAAAAATGAATGACATTTAGAATATTTAGGAGTTAATTAATTTAAGTCTCTCTTGAATTTCTAAAACGTATATTTATGAATATTTTTTTTTACTAAGACATGTATTTTGGAATAAACAAAAATAAAGTATATTTCACAGCATTGAAAAACTGATTAATTATTTAATTATTACCATTCACAATCTCAATGTTCCTTCAAACATTCGACGACTTAAATCCTAAGTCGCAGAGTCTGCAAACAAATTTAGAAACACGAAACCAAGTTAGAACATTGTCGCTAAGAATTACATCAACATAAACATATATAAAATAAAATATTATTTAGGATTAATGCTTACTAAACACAAAAAAGCAAGCTCCAATAACAAGGTAGCATAACAGAAGAACTAGTCCCTTTAGGTAATGAGACGTTCCGTCCTGTAAAATGAATTCACAAATTTGGTAAATTATAATAATATATTAATTAGTACTCAAAAATTTATATTTTATAAGATGACTAATTTTTTTACCTGTAAAGTGAATGCTGTGACAAGAATTGAAATAGCAAGTGAACTTGTTTCAAAAATGCCGAAATTAAGGTCCATGTTGATACCAATAATCCATGACACTAATACACATAATGGGACCTGAAATTTAGAATTCAAGAAATATTCTAAGTAGTACTAAATTAAGTTAATTGTCCAATTATACAAGTCAATAAAATTCAATTGTATAATTACCACAAACATTGCGATTTGAGTAGCTGAACCTAGAGCCACACCTAAAGATATATCCTGCATTGCATAAATAAAACAAGATATTTTTGCACCAAATTGTATTCATTGTAAGAATTGCGAGTTAATGGCGATTTATCCCTTGATATTCATAATGTTCAGTTTACCTCCCTTTGATTTGAAAAAGAATACTTTACCCCCCTCCCACCATAATCTCATAAAAGTTTCACATCGCCCTAACATTTTTATTGTTGTAATTATAATTAAAGAGAGATAATTAATCGTGGATGGAATCTATAGATAAATTGTTATATAGTATATACAAAGTGGGAAAAATAATATTTCAAATAAGATAATGTGTATGTGGGCTTGTTCCACATTGGTCTAAGACTAATTGACAAATTATAAAAGCCTTGTGAGGAAGTTGAAGAGTTGAAAACTCTTTATTTGTCCCACATTGACTTTTTATATTTATGTGTACTAGTATATATGAACTAAGTGTATAAACTTGGTATAAGTCTTTACAAAGAGGGTCATATAAATACAACACGCTAGCCATCACCGCCCGCCCGACCCGACCCGACCCGCCTCGACTCAGATCTGAACTGAACTGGGCTGGGCTCGGGCGAATTGTCTCGTCTCGGACTTATCTATTTGGAGGAATTTTGAATTAAAATGTTTTACAAAATTTATTTGAAAATTTAAACTTACAAAACATTTTTTAATAATTATATTTACCAATATTAATTCTGCAGATTTAAATTGTGTAACTCATTTCAGTTTACCCCCTTTGTTATGATAAATATGCTAATTTACCCCCTCAAACATTTTGCATGCCCACTCTCAATTTCGAAAAATGAGTTACACTCTCTGGCTAAAGGAGGTAAACTGCTCTTAATTCAAATTTTCACTGGTGTGTAAAATGTTCTTTTTCGAATTACATGGAGGGTAAATTGAACATTATTTATTTTAGAAGGGGTAAATTGGTATTAACTCAAAAAATTGATTAAAAAAAAATTCATTACTTACATATTTGTTCTTGAAAGCAAAAATGATAGCTCCGGCATGTTCTGCTGCATTTCCAACTATTGGTAGTAAAATCACACTTATGAAACTTACAGACAAGCCCCAAGTATCCGATGCAGTCTAATTAAAAATGTACAAAATATCCAACTTATTGTTAGAATATATTCTGAAAATATATTATTTTTCAGTGAGAGAATTTCATTTTTGATACCATAACTCAACCTACTTTAGGGATTTGATACCACAACTTTTTCTCCCGACACATTTGATACCATAACTCAAATCAACTCGACACATTTGATACTTCCGTCAAATTGGAAACGGAATTGTCACGTGATTGTCACGTGGCCGTTAAAACTTTGCACATTTGATACCATAACTTATCTTGACTGATAATTTTATCCCATAACATTTCAGGTTACCAAAAAAGCACCACATCTCCAAATTTAGTGACGATTTTAGTCCACATTGTTGCAAAATTTCCAAATTGACTCGAATAAGACCACGTGCTGACCAATTTAGAACTTTAAACATTTGATACCATTACTTATGTTGACTGATAATTTTACCCCATAACATTTCAGGTTACCAAAAAAGCCCCACATCTCCAAATTTAGTGACGATTTTAGTCCACATTGTTGCCAAATTTCCAAATTGACTCGAATAAGACCACGTGCTGACCAATTTAAAATTTTTACTTATTTTATTTAAATAACTAATTTAATTTACAAACAATATTAATAAATTAAATAATACATTAACATAAATATCACCAAAATTAAGAAAATATATTCTTTTTAAATATAAAATTTATATAATAGAATTAATATATTTAATATATATTAAAATAATAAATTATATAATTTAAAACTATTTAATATTTATTAAAATATTAAATAATAAATAATTATAATTTAAAAAAAAAATCCCCACCCCACCCACCCAACCCAACCCGACCCACCCCTCCCCTAACCCCAGATTCCCAGGCCGCCGGCGGCCTGGGTCTTCTGTCCCAGGCCAACGCCGGCATGGGACCGAAGATCCCAGGCCATGGTGGCCTGGGACGGAAGACCCAGGCTGCCGACGGCCTAGAAATCGGGGGGTAGGGGGGAAGGGTGGGGAGGTGGTGGGTGGGGTGGGGATTTTTTTTTAAAATTAAAATTATTTATTATTTAATATTTTAATAAATATTAAATAGTTTTAAATTATATAATTTATTATTTTAATGTATATTAAATATATTAATTCTATTATATAAATTTTATATTTAAAAATAATATATTTTCTTAATTTTGGTGATATTTATGTTAATGTATTATTTAATTTATTAATATTGTTTATAAATTAAATTAGTTATTTAAATAAAATAAGTAAAATTTTCTAAATTGGTCAGCACATGGTCTTATTCGAGTCAATTTGGAAATTTGGCAACAATGTGGACTAAAATCGTCACTAAATTTGGAGATGTGGGGCTTTTTTGGTAACATGAAATGTTATGGGGTAAAATTATCAGTCAACATAAGTAATGGTATCAAATGTGTAAAGTTCTAAATTGGTCAGCACGTGGTCTTATTCGAGTCAATTTGGAAATTTTGCAACAATGTGGACTAAAATCGTCACTAAATTTGGAGATGTGGGGCTTTTTTGGTAACCTGAAATGTTATGGGGTAAAATTATCAGTCAAGATAAGTTATGGTATCAAATGTACAAAGTTTTAACGGCCACGTGACAATCACGTGACAATTCCGTTTCCAATTTGACGGAAGTATCAAATGTGTCGAGTTGATTTGAGTTATGGTATCAAATGTGTCGGGAGAAAAAATTGTGGTATCAAATCCCTAAAGTAGGTTGAGTTATGGTATCAAAAGTGAAATTATCTCATTTTTCAGTATATGTAACAAATTATATTTTTGGTACAACACTTATTTTGTTTGTACCATAGCCAAAAACTTACTTCGATTGTTGCGACGACATATTCGGAAAGAAGAGCAATGACACCGGTCATTAGGGCTGTAATCGAGCCGAGTAGTACCGAACGACACACTGTTCAAGCTTGGTTCGATTTTTATCGAGCTTGAAATTTTGTGTTTGAGCTTGGTTTGATTTTCAATCGAGCCGAGCTCAAACGAGCTTTTATCGAACGAGCTCGAGCCGAGTATCGAGTAGCTTGATATTTTACATGTGTTTTTTCAATTTTTAGCTTATCGAGTCGAGCTCGAGCCGAGCTTCAAAAGTTATCGAACGAAAAAAGATGTTCAAGCTTGTTTGATTAGTGTGACGAACCGAGCTCCAACGAGCTTTTTTCGAACGAGCTCGAGTCGAGTATCGAGTAGCTTGGTTTGATTTTCAGCCCTACCGGTCATCAAAACTAACCATACAAATGCACTCCAAAATCCAATAACTGCAGATTCATCATCTGATAATACATCACCATCTTCTTCTTCACCCTGCACATACCATTAATGTTTTAATGACGAATAGGTCGGAATACATATTTTATAGAAAGAAAGAAAAATGAGCAAAAGACCAAAACACCCCCTATGTTTTGTCTAACTCCCAAAAATTCTCCCGTGTTATTTTAACTCCCAAAAACCTCCATGTGATCTCAAGTAAGTATTAAATACACACCCCCTATAAAAGATAGTGTGTTTCAAATGCCAAAATTGAAAGTATTTGTTTATATTTTGCTTTTGATATGACAATTTTACCCCTGACATGGAAAGACAAAAACACCCCCTATGATTTGTCTAACTCCCAAAAAAACTCCATGTGTCATTTTAAATCCCCAAAATCCCCCTGTTTTTGGTTTTAAATACCACAGCTCGACTCAAGTAGTATATACTTAATTTTTCAAAAAGAATAAAGAAATTTAAAAAACCACATAGGGGTAATCTTGTCATTCCATCAAAAGTCAAAAATAAAATTATAATTGGGTTGAGTGTTGAATTTAAAACCAAACATAGGGGAAGTTTTGGGAGTTTAAAAATACAGAATTTTTTTTATGAGGATACTCAAAACAAATAGAGTTAAAATGCAAAAATATTCCTTTTGCTTTGTTTAATTGACAAAAACTCATCTATAAAATCCCCATTTTTATTAATAAAATTCATTCATAAGTCAATAGGGAGGTTTTTTTCAATTTTGTAAGTGAATATTGGATTATTGTCAATCTAAAAATATAACAGCGAGATTTTTGTTTTCTTTTTAGGTAAATGGGGTGCTTTCGTATTTATGATGGGAGTATAATTATCATTATTACTGCAAAATATGTACTCTAAATTGTAATTGTGTTTTTGCTAATAAAAAATATCACATGGGATATGTTTGCTAATTAGGCATAGTATAGGAGTAATTTTGCATTTTACCTAAAAATATACACCCCGTTTTGATCGGTTTTGGCTCTATTTCGCCCTGTTTCGGTGTTTCAAAATTGTTTGGATGATTTTCGCAAAACATTTGAAACATGATTTGAATTTATTTTGGTTGGAATATTGAAATAATAAAATATTAAAATAACTTTAAAAATTGACAATAACCCCCTTTTCACTTAAACAATTAACAAAAACCTCCCTACGATTTAAGAAGGAATTTCAATTGAGATTATTTACAAATAGAAAAAGAATATGGAGGTTAGTTAAAATAGCACATAATTTTTTTTGTTTGTTAGACAAAATATGAGGGGTGTTTTTGAATTTAGCTCTTTATTTCTTACTCTGCGAAAAAGCTGATTCGTTCGGCAAGTGGAGTGAGTAGGGCTGTGCACGATCCGGTAAACCGACCGGATCGTGCCAAAACCGAAATTTCGGTATGTACCGAATACCGAACCAAATTTTCGGTTCGGTATTCGGTACGCACCCGATTACCGATCCTTGGGAGCATTCGGTTTTCGATAAAACCGACCGGTTTACCGAACCGAACCGGTATACCCTTTTTTTTTTTTTTTAATCCTGATTTATAAAGAGTAAATACCGGTTGGAAATTGAAGATTACAAACTCCTGCTCATTCCAAATTGAAGATGGCAAATCCACCTTTAAGATTTTGATTCCCAACTGCTCAGAAAGCCTTCTGCAGTAAAATCTTCTCACTTCTTCAATGGACTTCCCTAGAGAAGAACCCAAATCTTCCTCTTCCTCAATTAAAAATCCCACCGCGCCGTCGCACCACCCACCCCCACCTCGCCGACGTACAGCCATCCTGCTCCGCTCCTCCGCCATTTCTTTCTCTCGGCCCAGATTTCTAATTTACAGAGGTACAGTCCCAATTTCATATGCCCAATTTTGTTCCTTTTTCTTTTTCTCAATAAATTGGGTTCTAATTACATTTAGAACCCCAAACTTGAAGGATGCTAAATTAATTTTTGTAGAGAATACTGAGGCTAGGGGATCTTTGATATAGTCTTTTTGATTCTATTCAACTTCATTGGAGGGTGAAAGTGGTAGGAGGAAGATTATTATTTTCAAGAAAAATTATTTTTGTTTAATTTTTTTCGGTTTTTCTTTTACCGAATCAAACTGAATCGTACCGAATCGGTAAAATACCGAACCGAACCGAACCGAAAATTTCGGTTTGACAAACGGTACGAGATTTCAGAATACCGAACGAGCCGGTATACCGAAGTTCGGTACGGTTCGGTTCGGTTTTACCGTTTGCACAGCCCTAGGAGTGAGTACAATTAAACTCAAAGCAAACACCCACGGCTGTTTAGAAAGATAAAAATAAAGATAATGTTTTAGTAAATTAATGGGGAAAATATTAAAGTTAATGCAAATGTGTAATACAACAAATATTAAATGAATTACACCATTAACCTTGGAAGTTCTCAATTTTTGACATATATGCTTAGTCAAAACAGACTGCTGGCTATTAAATTAAATTTATAATTAGAATAAATTAATTAATATCTTCTAACCAAAAGAATTCAACGTACATGCTTAGCAGCCGGACTCGGATATACTTACAAATATTAATTATTACACAGTTGTAAGACTTATCAAAGGCAAAGTCAATAATATATCGTTTTGGCTAAGTAATATTAAAAAACAGAGCAAATTTGAAAAAGAATGCTCTTTTTCTTCTCACTTTCTTTCAGCAAATATTTATTTTTTACAATAAAATATTCATGAAATTAATTAGACATACACAATATACGTGCATTTTTTTAGTATATAATAAATTCGCTCAAACATTCGACTATTATTAAATTGTAAAAATAACTCAACAATTAAGATTACTATTGAACAAAATAAATGAGTAGTGTGATTCAAACCAAGGACCAAGAAATCTTGAAGGTTCTCAATTTTTGCCAAATGAACCATGCTTCGTGGATAGGTCTTAATAATAATTTAATTACCTCAAAACAGACTGCTGGCTATTAAATTACGACAATGGGACAACAACCCGATACCTCGTCTAGAATAATGGTGTCAGTTAATTAAATTTATAATTAGCATAATTTAAAATAGAATTCATATTACATGCTTAACAGCTGTACTTAATAGTTAATACTATTAATTATTACACAGTAGTAATACTTATCAAGGCAAAGTCAATAATATATCATATATCGTTTTGTTTTAAGAGAAGAAAATTGGCCAAGTAATACTAAGAAACAGAGCAAAATTGAAAAAAAATGCCATTTTTTCTTCTCACTTTCTTTCAGCATTGATTCACGAATTTCAATCACTAAGAATTGGGCCAAATCCAAGTAAGTTTTCCCTTTTCTGTCAAAGTGTGTGATTCTATGTTCCAAACATGTGTTTGTTGGTGTTTTTGCCCAATCGGATCAGAACTATTCGACTCGACGAGTAAACAGGATTGATCTAATTTACGGAATTTTGTGAGTTTTATGTTCATAGTATATTTCGAAAATAACTATTATAAAAAACGAGGATCCCATAAACGATAATTATTTTAATTATGCATAAGAAAGAAATAGAAAACTTACAGAAAGCTTCAGTACTTCGTTCTTTTGGTTGAACTTTTGGCTTTATGCTTTTCTAGACTTTGATGAACAAACGGTTTTGATCTTTTTCACCATTGATATCAACCACGTTCTCCTTCTACTAGGTGTGTAGGTACTAACTTAAGAGAATCGAGCTTTCTTCACGTTTTAGAAATCAAGAGGTTCAAGATCAAAAATCTTTTTTTTGTTTCTTGAACAAGGGATGACTTTTGTATATTTAGAGTTGAAGAACTTTTTCTTCTTTTTGAGTATATATTGATTTCACAAAATTAATAATAAATCTCATCTAAGATCTATATCTTATATGTATATATAGATAGTTATGAAAAGAGTTAAATTCCTACCACAACTCAAAGATTTCTACTAGGAAAAGCAATCTTCTCTCTCTTACCAGTTATTAATTAAACACAACTCTTGTAAGTAATTAAAACATAAATAAATATATATATATATATATATATATATATATATATATATATATATATATATATATATATATATATATATATATATAATTTTAAATATTACATATAAAAATATATAAGTTTTCCTTTTATTTATTATAAAAATATATCATATATATTTACATAGTCATTAATGAATTTCTACAATTACAAATTGCATAAATGCCAATGTTTCCTTATTCTTGAATCTAGTATTCAATTTTCATTAGATTCAATTATATAATTAATCATGATATTTTCTAATTAACTAATTCTGAATTAGTTAATTAAATATCATCTAATCAATTCGGAGATTCTATTTGAGAAACTATTTCCAAAATGCAATGTGAATGAAGTGGTTTTAATTTCTGAAGTTCAAATGTAGATTAACAGGAGGCGTGGTTGAGGACCTATGGACATGTAACTTCAAGCTCCAATAAATCGAATAATTTATCAAACTCTTTAGTCTTTAATATAATTAATTCGATCTATTAATTCCACTGACTCCATTAATTACTTGAATTGCACTCTTGTCATTACAATATATTTAACTCAAAAGATCAAGATAGTCCATTGATATAATCACTACATGCAATTTGATCATCCAATAATTGATTCGTAGTAAGAGCTAGGCGTAATTATCGTTTTGCCCCCGCTAATTACTTCTTCATCCTTAAGTTCCATTAGTTCACCAGTAAACAGTTTGATTTATGAACTTATTCATAAATAAGAGCGCTCTATTGTTCAGTTCAGTTACAGAACTAATACTTAAGGGAATCAATATTCCAACTTCTCGCAAGAAGGGTTGGATTCCATATCTTTAAAACACATTCCCAGCCATTTATCTCAACAGATCTTCAAGACATAAGTTTTAGGCTCGACATGGTTACGGGCCATTTCATATGAGTCAAAAGAACTCGTTAACATAAACAGGAGTTTATGCCTAATCAGGATTTAGATCAATTCGCATATGATCATTAGTTGACATGTTGTAGAACCGTAATATCAACGGTATCTTATTTATAATTGTAGACCATGTCTGGTCCAGTCCTGTGTAATCGAATTACTCAAAGTGCCTTCACCTTTAATGTCTCTACATCAGTAATTCGGATCAAAATTACTACATTGTAAATGTTTTATGGACCGCACTAGTAATGTTTAGTTAAAGATCCCAAATTTAACTCAGTACGGACTTTTTAGTCTATTAGCTATAACCTTAATCCTCCAGTATAATATATATACTTAAATCATAGTCTCTTTAATAGACTTGGAATTTTCTAGTGTTTATATTATGCATTAAATGTAAAGACCTTGATCCACTTCTGACTTTGTCAACATTGTTGGGCTCTAGTCCACTAGCCCAAAATGCTTAAGCCCATGTTGACAAGTAGAAGTAGGTCAAGTCTTTATTAACCATTCAAACAATTCATCCACAATCAATGTGGGATTGGGGTGTTACAATCTCCCCAACTCAAATACTCGACGTCCTCGTCGAGTCCAGATCAATAGCCCAAGACCGCCCTCATGGATAACACCACGAGGTCGGCTCTGATACCATTTGTAAAGACCTTGATCCACTTCTGACTTTGTCAACATTGTTGGGCTCTAGTCCACTAGCCCAAAATGCTTAAGCCCATGTTGACAAGTAGAAGTAGGTCAAGTCTTTATTAACCATTCAAACAATTCATCCACAATCAATGTGGGATTGGGGTGTTACATTAAATGCATAATCGAATTGATTGGAAATTTTTTTTTTCAAATTTTTTTATTTATTTCAATTAAAGAATGTCAAATACATGCTTTAAGAGTATCATGCCTAACAGTGTTAATTTAATTCAATTCAATAAACTCGTTTAGTACATTGTTGATGGATCTCTAATACAAGTTTCATACAGAATATGCCCTGTGCTTTAAAACATTAACAGAAGCTTGCTTATACATAGATGCTGTCTATGAAGTTTATTTCATTTTTTCTTTTTGTATTTTGAGAGTAATTATAGAATGTTAAAATCTCATTCTATAAATAGGATATTTTGTACTTTGAAATTATTCCATTGCAGAAACTTAAATAGCATATTTTGTACTTTATATGTTTCATCAGTTACTGATGATCACATAAGTTGAAACTAGATAGGTGAACAATGAGATTTGCTTTTTTAATAGGCTGAGGTACAATGTTTATATCGTGAATTCTTTTCATGGAATTCCTGCTTGTTATTTTTTTCTTACGCATCTTGATGTCATATTTATGTCTCTCTCTCCTTTATTTCTTTCAGGCAATTAAATACTCTATTTTCCTTAGTCCATCAACTCTCGTAACTTTTCAGTCTTACCAAATCAAATTGGGGAACAAATATTAATGACTCCTACTATTGAAAATCTGTCAAAATTTTTGAACGATGCAAAGGTGGATAGATCTATGGAGTTGTATTTATCTGATGAAGAGGATATTGATCAACTCCTCTTTTGGAATGGTCCAACCTTACTACCAGTTGTCTTGTATGTAATAAAATTTGATGACGATGTATTGCATCATGTAATAAAGAATCTCGATTTTTTAGCCCGTGAAGTTGTCAAAGCAAGAATGGTTAAACATGAAGTATATCTGCAGAAGTGGGAAGAGTTCTCCAACATGTTTGACAACTCTTTCATGCCAAAGGTGCAGAAATTCTTCAAAGTCCCACAACTACATGAGTTGTCTAACAAGAATAATTCCCTCAAGGAAAATGAAATATTGGCAAGTTTTCTGGACTTTCTCCTTCAAATACTAAATTGCGAATCACATATTAATTCGACTGAGGAGCAACGGTATGCAGTTCTTCAGAAGGAGCTAACGTTTCTTCTTAGTCTACTTGGCGATATACCATTTCAGTGCACTGAACGTGAGGAAGTCAAAAATATCTTGGCTGAATTCGAACTATTGGCTAACGAAGCAGGAAGTTTCATTTATTCTTGTATTTTTTCAACTTTTCGAATTAAAGCCAATAGGTTTATTAAGGCAAGAAATTCACTTTTGAAAATGGTTGAGGTCTTGAATGTGAAGATCGAAGAGCACTGCCTCAAATTATCAAAAATTCACCCATTTATAGTTTCTCGAACATATGATGTAATAGATTCAATATTCATCATTGATTCTTTGATCGAGGATCTCGAGAACTTGATGAATAACCAAATCAACTTGGTCATTAATGAGATGAAGGTTCAAATCATAACACTTCATGAGGAGCTCACGATCTCACGATCTTTGCTCAAGGATATTAGAATGCCGCAATCTATAGTTCATATGGATGAATTGAATGAATCTTTAGTCCAAATTAGAGATGTGACATATGAAGCTGAATATCTTGTGAGCTCATATGTTGTGGGCAATTTTCCTCTTTGGTATTTGAATCTCAGGCTCCCAGTTGTTATCCCTAACTTTAAGCTTATTAGAACAAGACTTCTAGAAAGAAAGACAATTTATGACATTAAAGTCCGGGATATAAGTAGAGAGGTCAAAACCCAAGATATGGGAACTTCTACTAATATGATCATTGATAATGTGGTTGGTTTTGAGGACGAAATTGCAAATATATCAAATGATCTTATTGGAGGATCAAAAAATAGACAAATTGTTTCGATTGTTGGTATGCCCGGACTTGGTAAAACAACTATCGCAAATAAGTTGTATATTGATCGCTCAATTACTTATCACTTTGATGAACGTGGATGGTGTGTTGTTTCTCAAACATATGAAAAGAGAAAGGTGTTGATTGATATCTTGACTTCTTTATCAAAAACCAAGATAGAAAAGAATAGCATCTTAGAAATGAAATATGAGACTTTGTCCTTAAAGATACACCAATGTCTAAAGATGCGAAGATACCTTGTTGTCATCGACGATGTTTGGTCTACAAATGCGTAGGATGATTTGGAAAGATTTTTCCCAGATGATAAAAACGGAAGCAGAATAATGTTAACTAGCCGAATTAGAGGTATATCACCAACTAATAGTATTGTTCACTCACTTCCTTTTCTTAAGAAAGACCAATGTTGGAGTCTATTAGAGGGCAAGGTGTTTCCCGAAGAATCTTGCCCTCCACAGTTACAAGGTATTGGAAAGCGGATTGCAGCTAAATGCGGTGGATTGCCGCTTGCAGTGGTTGTCACCGCTGGAGTTTTGGCAAATTTGGAGAAGAGAAAAAGTGTATGGGAAAAAGTGGAAACAAACTTAGACTCCTATATGCTCGACGATGATATAAGTAAGTATTCGAAAATACTGGAATTTAGTTTCAAACATCTGCCAGATCATTTAAAGATGTGCTTTCTCTATCTTGGAGCATTTTCTGAAGACACACGAATACCAGTAAAGAAGTTAATATGGTTGTGGATTGCTGAAGGATTCATTCAGAGAGAAAAAGAGAAGAGCCCAGAGCTAGTAGCCGAAGAATATCTTTATGATCTAATTAATAGAAGCCTCGTACTAATTACTAAAAGGAGATATGATGGTGGGATCAAAGCATGCAATATTCATGATCTATTGCGGGACATGTGCTTAAGAAAAGCTTATGAACAAAAAAATTCAAAGTCAGTTGATGAGTAAGTTTGCAATCCTATTATTCAATCCAAGCCATTTTGTATTTTATAATCTAGTTATTATGATCGTATAATTCATGACAATTAACAAACTTGATTTTTTTAATTGTCATTATATAGTTGTTTGTCACTCTACGAGAAGCATCATCGCATCTTTGTTCAATCAGAGGCATCAGCCGGCGGGAGACCTTTTGGCCTATATTATCGTTCATTTTCTGGCCATCTTTCACATCCTTCGTCCAAATTGCCGCAAATGAAACTTCTTAGGGTAATGAATCTGCGACCAATTTCTGATAGATCATATGAGCTGAAAAGAATAGATCTTTTAGTCCAGTTACGTTACTTGGCCATCGATCGAATGTCGGAACCACTAGTAGGCAATTTTGTTAACTTAGAATTTTTTATAATTGATAGCGATGAAACAATTTACATACCCTTAGTCATTCTAAAATTGGTGAAGTTGAAACATGTAAAAATAAAATTTGCAGAATTCGAAGAAGATTGCTATGGCTGTCAAACGACTAATCTAAGGTCCCTTTCAAGTATTCGGATTAGAAATGACAAGGATGATGAAATTTTGAGATGTTCACCACATCTACGTAAACTCAAGTGTCGGTATTTTGATGACACAGTATTTCCCGATCTCCATTCCCTCACTAATCTTCAAAAATTCAACCTGAAATACTTCACTTGTTTCAGTGGTGAATTAACAAAGGTTAACTTTCCTTTCACTCTCAAAAATCTTAGTTTAATTGAATTAGGTTTGCCTTGGGAGGAGATGTCGATTATAGGGAGACTGCCAAACCTTCATGTTCTCAAATTATGGTTCCATGCCTTTGAGGGAGAAGAATGGGAGACAAGAGATGGTGAGTTTCAAGAGCTGAGGGTCTTGAAACTTTTGTTAAATGATCAAATAAAGCAATGGATCACATGTAGCGTACATTTCCCCCAACTTCAGTGCTTGTCAGTATATGGATGCATCAATCTTATGGAGATTCCTAGCGAGATTGGCGACATTCCGACATTGCAGAAAATTGAGGTGTACAATAGTGGGTACGAGGTTTACCAATCAGCTGTTCAGATTAAACAAGAGCAACACGAAAATGGAAATGAAGAATTTCAGTTATTAATCACCAATGGAAATAATATGGAGGAAATGGCACTCTATTACCAGGAGCGAGAGTAAGTTTATATAAATTTCTACATTTCGAACATTTGATAGAATATTTCGAAATAAATTTCATTATGGTCATCGTTTTGTGATTTTCTTTTCTCATAGTTCGATAAAGCAGAAGCTGAGGACAGCACTAGAGGAAGTGAGAAGAAACAAATGAAGATCCAATAATTTAGGTTTTTGTTTCATAAAGCATTGTTGTATGAAACCATGAGATGATCGCGTGAGTTTCTTATTTTGCTTTTTATAACTTCATTTTATTCTATCTGTACATGCAAGTAAAACAAAATATATTAAATTCTGATGATTATTATTGAGCATGACCACATTTCATGAGGTTTATCATTTCAGGGTACAATTACATAAATACTTTATTATTTCCTTGTTCATTTAAGTTGTTTCTATCTCCATACACATTCCTTTTGAAAATATTAATTATGGGTTGATGTAAATCTAAGGCATTGCAGCTGGACTTTGGCATACTGTCTGTCTATGTGAATCTATTTCAAGGTGGATTCTTCCGGGTAATCCAAGGAGTTTTCGGTAAGAATCTGCCTAATCGTGTCCTTCGATTCCCATCATTGGTACCAAAATCATTATTGGTTGAATTATGTTCTTAATTTGTAATTAAACTGCATGCTTTCATCTTTGGATATGCAGTTATGTTGAAACCCATTTGTTTGTATTCTTAAATTGATTGCTAATCTCATTTTTTCCTCATTAATTGATCGCTTCAATGATCTCTGTTTTGTGCAATGGACACCACTAGTATAACAGTTAAGAGTTACAATGCTTTTGTATCGCCTGTGAAATATGAAAAGTCATTGAAATAGGACTCAAACATAAAATTGCAAAATACTGCATATTAAATTATATAGCATCATGCATGATATATAGCAAATACTGCATATTAAATTATAATCACCAACATAAATTCTTTTTCAATGGTTGTAGTAGTCTACAGTAACCTAGATGCACAAACACAAGACTTGCCGTGGTTAAATTCTATTAGTTCAGATATCAGTTATAAGGAAAAGTGAGTAAAATAACAGTCTCCATCATTTGTATGTTTACTATTTCTACTCAATGATATTTACCAAACTATGATGTAGAGGAATGAGTTAGCTACACCACATATTTTACGGATCTTGATTTGGAGTTTGGAGCTGAAAGTTCTGCCACTTGCAAAACTGTTGCGCAAAGCTGACGCGATTTTCAGCGTGATTTTAAGGGAATTCTTGGACCCAAAGTCTCCTATTTGGACTCAACTTGGTATATACACATCTTTGATCAGATCTAAACATACTTTTCTCATTGAATACACCTACAACATCAAAGTGTTGGGATATGGCTCGATTTGTCAGAAAACAAAGTGCGGAATTTAAAATTTTTCGAGTCATCCAATGGTCCCATAAAAGAAGTCTCCACATTATATATACAAAAGCAAGAACAAAAACGCACACAATGAATTAACAAAGGGGGTTTTTGCGATATACCTCACCACAGGCAAGGTGGTGGAAACCTCCGGCTTCGTTTCTGAATCTGATCTGGTTCACAGGAGTGATCCAAGTGTCTCACCTCCAGGGATAGTCCACACCAATTGGATTCTGGCAACACCTCAAGATCTTAGGCTCAGAACTGATTCAGGAGATTTGTTATTGCAGGATTGTGCTGAATCTCTTGACAGATCAAGATCTAACACAATGGAACAGGGAGTGTACGGCGGCGGCACCAAGGAACCCACGGCAGCAGGTGGCGGCGGCTTATGGTGGCGGCGGCGGTAGCTAGGGTTTCTAGCTAGGAGGGGCGGCGGCTACTTAGGGCAAAAGGAGGCTAGGGTTTTTTTTCTTAGGTGTTAGCTTTTGAGCTCAAGTTGTGCTCTATTTATAACTCCTTCTGACCTAGGTTTGCAAGACTCCTTATGGGCTTTAATTAATAGAAGCCCATGTCTTGCAATCCTCATTTAATTAACTACTTTAATTAAATGCCCAGTCCAATTAAATCAATATTTCTTTGCATAATTAACTAGCAACTCAATTATTAATTAAGTTAGCCAATTAATTAATCTCCCACTTGAATTAAATACTTTTAATTCATTTAATTGATTTAATTACCTTTAAATCAATTAATTCCTTTCATGTCCTTTTATAACAGTCACCGTCCAATTGTATTGTGTGTGACCCTCTGGGTTCACCATCAATTGGCAGCAGGCCCACGAATCCTCGTGATTTAATTTATGAACAATAAATTGTTCCGGTCAATTAAACAACCTTTAATTGACCACTCCTAGAATTAAATCCTCTATTAATTCAGGAGTACCCACACTTCATGGTCGATGTCTAGCCACAAGCCCATGAAGCCCAACTTCAGGTGAATTGATATTTGTGAACCTCGTCTCATATAATTGCCATGTACATACGGTCCTTCTATCGACTAATATTCCCGATCAAGACTTAGGGTGTGTGAATTGATCGGCACCTCTAAATTTGTCTCGATAACTATACTTTCTAATTCAGGATAATATTCCTTTGTGACCTTCTAAATTTGGAAACCCCTTTCCAAATCCGTCACCGACCACGGCCGTGGATTCCTTGGATATATTATCTAAGAATCGTATAGGAAATTCTCTCACCCATTACAGTGAGTCAATGGATTCCATATCGGTACTAACCACCCGCGTACATGTCCATACGCACCCAACCTAGGCATGTTATGACCAAGCTACGTGGCCTATACCTAGATCTAAGTACGCACTTTCATGCACCGAATTCGCCCTAGTACCTCAAGTCAAAGGACTAAATCGTACACTATTATATTCCTTGAGAAACATCCCATCACCGATATGCGTCATGCACTTCCACAATGGGTTTCTCTGTTCGGGTCGTTCGATGCGTTCAATCTTCCATTGAACCACCTACTCGTATGCACTGGACTCAAATTCCTTGCTCATGAAACACTACAAATTCACTCCATGTGAATCATGCATACTCGTACAAGTCTTTGCGATTCCTACGATACCCCGTCTCGTTTTGGAATCTATGACTTGGAACACTTTTAAGATTACGACCTTTGAGACTGTTTCATGATTGCACTCAGTACTGAAGTGAATCGTCCCATAGTCAAATGTAATCTAAGGGTTTCAACCAATCGCTTAAATGTATTCGCGAGAGATGAAGTTGGCCATTGTTTATCCTTATACATATATAAATAAACATGCGTATTATTATAAAATCAAAGATCGTTTCATACAGGATAGATCTATTACAAGCTAACAGAACTGGCTTGCAGGGCACTATCCTATCAATCTCCCACTTGCCCTAAAGCCATTCACCTGTCGTTCTAAGACCCATCTTCTCTAGATGACTATCGAACGCCTTTTGTGAAAGTGGCTTAGTTAGTGGGTCAGCTACGTTGTCTTCCGATTTGACATACTCCATGTGCATGTCACCTCTACCCATGATCTCTCTGATCACGTGGTATTTCCTCTGTACGTGTTTGGATTGATGGTGTGATCTCGGCTCCTTCGCTTGAGCTATCGCCCCGTTGTTGTCACAGAAGACGACTACAGGTTCAGCAATGCTAGGAACAACATCCAATTCTTGGATGAAGTTTTTCATCCATACACTTTCTTTTGCTGCATCTGATGCTGCGATATATTATGCTTCTGTGGTTGAGTCGGCAGTGGTAGACTGTTTACAGCTTTTCCAACTGACCGCTCCTCCATTGATGCGGAATATGTATCCAGAGTTGGATTTGAAGTCATCCACGTCAGACTGGAAACTTGCATCAGTGAATCCTTCAAGTTTCAGTTCTCCACTACCACCGTAGACCAAAAACATATCCTTAGTCCTTCGCAGGTACTTTAGGATTGCTTTTACGGCAGTCCAGTGCTCTTCGCCTGGATTTGACTGATAGCGGCTCGTTACACTTAGAGCGTGTGCTATGTCTGGTCGAGTACACACCATCGCATACATTATACTCCCTATAGCAGAGGCATAAGGTATGAGAGACATTCTCGTCTTTTCTTCGTCAGTTGTAGGGCACATAGACTTAGAAAGAGAGATACCATGTCTCATTGGAAGCAATCCTCTCTTGGATTCTTCCATCTTGAATCTTTTCAAGATTGTGTTAATGTACTGAGATTGGGAGAGTCCAATCATCTTCTTCGATCTATCCCTATAGATACGTATTCCCAATACGTAAGATGCGTCTCCCATATCTTTCATAGAGAACTGCGCGGATAACCACGCTTTAGTCTGCGCTAACATCTTGATATCGTCTCCGATTAACAAAATGTCATCGACGTACAAAACAATGAATTGTACTGTGCTCCCACTATTCTTCTTGTACACACAAGGTTCATATACATTTTTGATGAAGCCAAATGCCTTGACTGTCTCATCAAATCGTATGTTCCAGGTTCGGGATGCCTGTTTGAGGCCATATATTGACCTTTGAAGTTTACACAATTTGTGTTCACTTCCTTTGGACGCAAAACCTTCAGGTTGTTGCATAAAGATCTCCTTGTCAATGTCTCCATTGAGGAAGGCGGTCTTTACGTCCATCTGCCATATCTCATAGTCATGCCATGCGGCAATGGCAAGCAATATCCGAATGGATTTGGACATCGCTACGGGAGAGAAGGTTTCCTCATAGTATATGCCAGGCCTTTGAGAATACCCCTTCGCCACTAAGCGTGCCTTGTGAGTTAAAACCTCTCCATTCATTCCAAGCTTACGCTTGAAGATCCATTTGCATCCTAAAGGGATAGTTCCCTCAGGTGGATCAACCAAGGTCCAAACCTTGTTGGAATGCATGAAATCCATTTCGGATTGCATGGCTTCGAGCCACGCACCCGAATCTATGTCCGACATCGCTTCTTGATAGGTCCTTGGATCATTATCACCTCTTTCGTTTTCGTGAATGAAACCAAATCGCTCTGGCTCCTTACGAATTCGATCAGACCTTCGAAGAGTAGGTGTGCTAGTAGGTTCAGTAAATTCTGGTTCAGCTCCCACTGTTTGTGAGGATGGGTCCGATTCCTGGACTTCATCAAGTTCTACGATTGTCCCATTTCGGTTGGAGAGGAAATCCTCTTCCAAGAAGTGGGCGTTCCTAGATACGAACGTATTACGTTCTTTAGGATCGAAGAACAGGTATCCAATGGATTCCTTTGGATACCCCACAAATTTGCACAAACTAGATCTACTATCTAGCTTATCTCCCTTCTTGTTCTTTACATACGCAGGAGATCCCCATACTCGTAGATACGAATATACGGGTGCTTTACCATACCATACTTGGTGCGGTGTTGTCGGCACTGACTTCGAAGGTACTATGTTTAGTATCTTCGATGCAGTTAATAGGGCCAAGCCCCAAAACGAAAAGGGAAGGTCAGCGAAGCTCATCATGGAACGAACCATGTCTAACAAAGTTCGGTTCCTCCGCTCGGACACTCCATTGAGTTGGGGCGTCCTAGGGGGAGTTCGCTGGGCGAGAATTCCATTCT
>CM064879.1:21853692-21957881 GCA_003313485.2 Penstemon barbatus
TGATGTTAAATTAATACTACTATTGCTGGAGAATTTGTAAGCTTAAGGAAGAGATGAGCTTGCTAAAAGAGCAAAATAACTCACTGAAAGCTTGAAGATGAGCTTGCTAAAAGAGCAAAATAACTCACTGAAACTTAAAGCTGAAAAGCCAAAAGAATCAGTCGAGTATAAACAGCTTGAGCAAGAGCATGAATCTCTGAAAGCTGAATGTGAAGTTTATAAAGGAAAAATCATGGAACTTGAAAAAGTTATCGAGTCTCATGAGAAATCATCTGTTGCATCCACGCATACATCTAGTAAACAGAAGATGCCTTTAGAACAGGATAAGCAAGAGTTGAACCATACTGAAAAATTCATATCAGCTGACAATAGTAAGGTCATTCTGTATGTTCAAACTGCTAGACCTACTTCACCTGAGAAAGAATTAAAGGAGAAGAAATCTCCTAAGGCTAAAAAGAGCAAAGAGCCTAGTGTAGGAAATAAGACTAGTAAGACCAAACAGCAGAGTCCTAAGAAGTCTGCTGATAAAGCTAAAGTCAATCAATATGTTGGTAAAGCTAAGTCTAAACAAGTTGAGCAAGCACCTAGTAAGCCAAAGAAGCATAAGAACAAGAAAAATCAAAATGCTTGGCATGGAAATGAGTCATATTATGTGCAACCTGCTGCATATCATCCTATGTATCATGCACCTCAATTTCCTAGTTACTATGCACCTTACCCTGCTCATCCAATGCATGCATATCCTGCATATCATGCACCTTACCCTGCTTATGAACATTATTCTTATCATACTGATCATCAACATGACTTATCTGATAATTATGATGAAAATAAAACTGTTCATGCTCCTGTCAAAACTCAGAAACCTAAGAAGCCTAAGAGTTCAATATCTTGGGTTGTCAAAGGTGGAACTAATCCTTCAGGACCCTCTCAATAAGGGTACCTAAAACAATTTTATTTTTGTTTTGTAGGATAGGATTAGGAGTAGGAGTAAAGTAGAGAAGGTATGGTACTTGGACAGTGGATGTTCAAGACACATGTGTGGAAACATACATGAGCTGACTGATGCTGTTGCTGTGGATGGTCCAAAGGTTACTTTTGGAGACAGCAAAGAAGGCAAGATTAAAGCTAAAGGAAGATTAATCAGAGGAAACATAGAGATATCTGACGTCTCATATGTCAAAGGCCTCAAATACAATCTGCTCAGCATAAGTCAATTTTGTGACAAGGGATATTCAGTCATCTTCTCAACAGATAAGTGTTTTGTCGAACAGATTGGTACAAAGAAGGTAATTTTATCTGGAAGACGACAAGGAAATATCTACATAGTCGACTGGAATTCTGCTGACAAGAATTCAAGTGTTTGTTTGGTTGCATCTGCACCAAGTGAAGTCAGTTGGCTGTGGCACAAGAGAATGAATCACTTAAACTTCAAGACCATAAACAGATTAATCAAGAATGATTTGGTAGAAGGGATTCCAAAAGCAGTCATGAGCAAAGACAAGCTCTGTGATGCCTGTCAGAAGGGTAAACAAATCAAGTCATCTTTTAAAGAAAAGAAGCACCAATCTTCTGGAAGGATATTGGAGCTGTTACACATGGACTTATTTGGCCCTATTGATCCAGTCAGCAATGGTGGAAAGAAATACTGCCTAGCTGTTGTGGATGATTATTCAAGATATACTTGGGTGATTTTCATGAAAAAGAAGAGTGAAACCAAGGAACATCTTACAAATCTGATGGAACTGATCCAGAATGAGAAGACTATTAAAATATTGAAGATCAGATCAGATAGAGGGACAGAGTTTACAAACTCTACTGTTGAAGAGTATTGTAGTATCAAAGGAATACATCATGAGTACTCTGCTGCCAGAACCCCTCAACAGAATGGTGTTGCTGAAAGGAGAAACAGAACACTAAAAGAAGCTGTCAGAACCATGATAGCTGAAGCTAAACTGCCTCAAAGATTTTGGGCAGAAGCAACAAATACAGCATGCTATACCCAGAACAGATGTATGATCAACAAAAATCAGAACAAGACTCCATATGAAGTTTGGAACAACAGGAAGCCAAACATTCATTATTTTAAGATTTTTGGTTGTAAATGTTTTGTATTGAATAATGGGAAAAATCACCTTACTGCATTTGCAGAAAAGGCTGATGAAGCTGTTTTTGTAGGATACTCATCTGTTAGTAAAGCTTATAGAGTTTTCAATAAAAGAACATTACTAATAGAAGAATCTATCCATGTAGTATTTGATGAGCCAAGTCAATCTTCTGAAAAGAATCAAAGTGTAAATCAAGATCTGTCTACTGATCTACAGAAGTTAGACATTGGAAGAAATGAAGAATATGTTCCCATCATACTACCTGATATCAATTCAGCTGATAACTCAAGTGCTGTTCAAAATCACAGAGCTGATTGTCTAACAGACGAGTTTCTAACAGCTGATAGACCAGAGACTGTTCAACAGACGACAAATGTTCAACAGACTACTACTGTATCTCCAACAGTAATGTTGCAAGATCAAGACAAAGGACAACATCATGATTTGCAACCTGATCTCAGATGGCTCAGAAACCATCCACCAGAGTTGGTGATTGGTGATCCATTAGATAGAGTGAAAACAAGAAGAGCTGCTGCACAAGATGCTATGTTTGTCACTTTTCTATCTCAAATAGAGCCTAAGCAAATTGAAGAAGCTCTAAATGATTCCTTCTGGATAGAAGCTATGCAAGAGGAGTTGAATCAATTTGAAAGGAATGAAGTCTGGTACTTAGTTCCAAGACCAAGTCATCAAAGAGTAATTGGCACTAAGTGGGTTTTCAGAAATAAGATGAATGAAGATGGTATTGTTACCAGAAACAAAGCAAGACTAGTGGCCAAGGGGTATTGTCAAGAAGAAGGAATTGACTTTGATGAAACTTTTGCACCAGTAGCAAGACTTGAAGCAATCAGACTGTTTCTTGCCTATGCTGCTTACAAGAACTTCACTGTCTATCAGATGGATGTGAAGTCTGCTTTTCTCAATGGAGAATTGCAAGAAGAAGTGTATGTTGAACAACCTCCTGGATTTGAAGTCTATCAAGAAGAGGACAAAGTATATCGTCTGAAGAAAGCCTTATATGGACTGAAACAGGCTCCAAGAGCATGGTATGATACCCTATCTGATTTTCTTTTAATTAAAGGATTTCGAAAAGGTAAGGTAGACAAAACCTTGTTCACAATTGAATGGGAGAATCATATATTAATTGTGCAAATATATGTGGACGATATTATTTTTGGTTCAACTAACCAACAGATGTGTGATAAGTTCTCCAAGCTGATGCAGAATAAGTTTGAAATGAGCATGATGGGTGAACTTAATTATTTTCTTGGTTTACAAGTCAAACAGCTACCTGATGGAATCTTTATAAATCAAGCAAAATACACAAGAGATCTGTTCAAGAAGTTTGGTATGGAAACTAGCTCTACTGCTACTATTCCTATGTCTACAAGTCTTCGTTTGGATAAAGATGAAGATGGAAAATCAGTGGACATAACCAAATATAGAGGCATTATAGGGTCACTGTTGTATCTAACAGCAAGCAGACCTGATATAATGTACTCAGTTGGAGTCTGTGCAAGATTTCAATCAAACCCCAAGGAATCTCATCTCTTAGCTGCCAAGAGGATATTGAAGTATGTTAAAGGCACTCAAGAATTGGGATTATGGTATCCTAGAGAATCTGGATTTGAGCTTATTGGTTATTCAGATTCAGACCTTGCTGGCTGCAAGATTGACAGAAAAAGCACAACAGGTGCTTGTCAGTTCTTAGGTAGTCGTCTGATCTCATGGATGAGTAAGAAGCAAACCTCAGTTTCTATATCTACTGCTGAAGCTGAATATATAGCTGCTGGAGCTTGTTGTGCACAGATACTTTGGTTGAAGCATCAACTAGAAGATTATAACATCAAGATCAGTGGAATTCCAATCTACTGTGATAATACTAGTGCAATCTCACTTACTCAGAACACTACAAGTCATTCAAGGACTAAACATATTGAGATTAAGCATCACTTCATTAGAGATCATGTGGAAAAAGGCAATGTTATGATAGAGTATGTTCATACTGACAATCAGATTGCTGATATCTTCACTAAACCTCTAAGTGAAGCAAGGTTCTCAACTCTAAGAGCTGAGTTAGGACTACTAAATTTGGATGCATAAGCTGAGGGGGAACTCATCAGAAGACTGGAGTTCAACAGCTTAGTTATCCTTTATTCTATTCAAGAATTAACTTTCAACAGACTAGTTAGCTTATGGATTCTTAAAGACAGGGGGAACGTGTAAGACTAGCGGTACTTCTGTTCTAAAGATGAAATCTGTTAATGTCAGTTAGTGAAAGTTATATTATCTGAAGATCTGTTCTTAATTCTTGAAGACTGAAGATTATTTTATCTTGCTGGATTGACAAACAGCAGAGGAAGATTACTAGCTATTGGCATTCTCTAGTAATATCAGATAACAGATCACTCGTCTGTCAGATAAGTTAAACTCTACTCATCTGATACCTTATATAAGCATGGTCATAAATCGTATTATAAGAAACGCGCTTTTATAAGTAACAGATTAGTGTCGATAGAGTTTCCCGCCCATCTGATATTAAAATAATAAAATTGAAATCCGCCTCTCCTATCCACACGATTAAAAACTGTCAGATTAGATCAACGGTTCAGATAAATCACGGAAACCAAATCAAAAGGAAACCTATAAAATCCGATCTGAAACAGTACAGTCGTCTTACGCACTCAAATATTCTCAAACTCTCTAACTCTCAAACCCTACTGCTTCGAAAGTTCACTGTTCTTTTGCAGAATCTACTCACTAATCTCCGAAATGGACAAGGTTATTGAGGGAAGATACTTCAACTACAGCAAATTTCATTTCTCTGGCACTGATTTGATGCGTTCTTTACTGGAAAAGATCAAAGAAGCATCGTTGGTTCCTGTTTTGGAGGCTCATGAAGATAGAGTCTACTTGGAGGATGTTTACCATTTCTACATGACCAGAGAATTCAATGATGATGAGACTGTTATGACTGCTGAAATAGGTGGTAAGAAGATTGCTGTATCTGCTGCTGTTCTAAGTGAAATTTACAAGCTGACGAACGAGGGAGGAGATGTGACCAGTTTAGGGTCAGCAAAGGAAGAAGAGTTCTGGGCTATTTGTGCTAAACCTGGAGAAGAGATGACTGGGTCTTTGATGAAGACTCAGCTGAAAGGAGAATATCAGAGGTTTGCTGATATTATTGCAAAGATAATAGATTGTGCTACCGGTTCACTGGATGGATTACCTAGGAAGAGATACTGCACAATGATTTGCATTTGTTATGGATTTAAGGTTAACTGGGCTGCTCACGTGTATGAGCTGTTAAGTGATAAAAGGCATTCTCATGCTATTTTACTGAGTAATCTGTTTGCCTCACTAAATTGCCCTATGGGTGGTGGAAAGCAAACTCATGGAAGTAAAGAGTTCAAACTCTACGAGCCAGTCAGACAAATAGTAGATAAGCCTAAAAGAAAAGCCCCTTCAAAATCCAAGAAGACCCCTTCTAAGAAGAGCAAGAAGGTGGGTCAGACAAGTCAATCTGCTGAGCCAACAGCACAGTCTGCTGTTGTGGCTGAATCAGCACAACCTGAAAGTGAAGTCCCTGAAAAGGTGATAGATGACTTCACAGCTGAAGTTGAGAACATGAAGACAGGATCTTCATCTGAAAAGACAGAGTCTGATGAAGAAGTTCCTATTACGAGGTTGAAAAGATTGAGGACTAGGAGTGAGGCAAGGGGACCTCCTGTAAACCCTCCTGCCAAGAGAATTCCTAAGTCCAAAGCAAAGAGAAAGGTAAATTTCTCTGAAGAACCTGCTGTAATGGTAAGAGAAACAACTATAGAAGCAGAAAGGCCATTAACAATTAAAGAACCTGCTGTTGAAGCTGCTAAAGCTGCTGCTGCTGAAGTTAAAGTTGTCTCTGAAATTGGAGTACAAACAGAAGACTCATCTGTTGCATTATCTGCTGAAGTTCAAAATGTACAGCAGACTAGTTCAACACCTGAAGGAGATGCACCTTTGTTGCATCCTACTCCAGTTGCTGCAGTTCCTCTTCAAGCAGTTGAAAGTCCCAATCCAATCAGACAAAGACCTAGGAAATTTTCAACTTATATAACTGTTGCAGAAAAGATGAAGTTAGATGCTGCTGAAAAGCAAAGAATTGCTGCAGAGAAAGCAGAAGAGGATAGGCTGAAAAGCCTAGAATTAAAAAGGCTGGAGGAAGAAGCCAGCAAAATGACTCAAGAGCAGAGGGATGCTATTGAGGCAGCAGAGTTGGCTGCTGTTATTGAAGCAAGCATCAAGGATGCTCATGGACATCAACATACTGGTGGGATAGCTATTGGTGAACCAAGGGATCCAAATAAACCAATCCCAGCTATGCCTGCACCCAAGATAAAAGAGAAGAGAAGAGAAGAAATAAGATTATCTCTTGAAATTGTCAGGGAAGATCCTGCAATTTTTGAAGAATTTCTCAGAAGACTGGATGCTGAAAGTGAAAGAGTCAACCGTCTGACACTCTTCCATTCTGAAAAGATTAAATACAACAGATGGAGAGAATTCAGATTGACAAAAAGTCCTGCTGAGATGGCCAAATGGAAAGAATTCAAGGCTACAGAAGATTGGATACTTAAGTGGCTTGAGACAACTTCACTCATTCAAGCACTTGATTCAGAATTCTTTCTGGACAGATTAAGGATGAGGATCTGTCACATAGTCAAAGAAGAAGCCAAGAAGATCTTTGCATCTGTTCCTGAGGATTTTGATTACTCAGAAGACCTCAAGGAAAGATCCATAAAGTTGGCTATTGCTCAAGCAATGGAGCTTTGGGCAAAGAAAGCAAGGAAGCTAAGAGGACAACCAAGTGAACTGGTCCCACTTCCTAACATCAAACATATTGTCTATGGACCTAATCTGAAACCTTATGAAGAGTTGCCTGAGGAACCAACATCTACTTTTATTCCTCTTGATAACTTTACTTGGATTTCTAACAGGTCTGCAGTGGACAATGAAGGATTGATGAGGACAGTTGAAACTGTCAAGAAGATTATATCACCTGCTGAGAAAGAAGGAGCAGAGTCCTCTGATCAACCAAAGCAAATTGAGGGTACTTCAGACCCATCTGATCAAGACAAAGTGCAGGATGATAAGTCTGATGCTGCTGATGAATCAAAGAAGGAAGTAGAAATTCCAGCAGATCAGTTAAAGGAAAAAGAAGTTGCTGATGAAGGAGATGATCAAGCTAAGGAGAAGGAAAGCACTCCAAGCCATGCTGATGAACCAGCAGATCAATCTCTTGCTTTAACAACTCAACCATCAGAGCAACTCATGGAAGATACACCTGCTGCTACTTCAGATATGCCTTCAACCTCTCATGGTGTTCAACCAAATCTGTTGGACTCCATCCAGCAAATGATCACCAATTCTCTGAAGGATATGAAGAAAGAATTAGCTGCAGAAGTGATTGCTGCTGTTAAACAACCAGTTCAGAAAGCTGCTGCTGTCCCAACAGATCTGATAGAAGACACTGCTTATAATGTTAAATCCATCTGTCAGGATATGGATATTCTTAGAAGAAGGACTCAGAGCACTACTGAAGGTTGGAAGCAGATTGAACAAACTGTTGAATTGGCTCTCCAAGCAGAAGATGAAGTCATGGGTAACATGATGAAAGACTTCACTGCTTCATCAAATTGGATTTTGGGATCTCAAATTCAGTTGGGTGATCAAGGAGAAGACTTGCTCAAGGAAGTCAAGACTGTTAAAGCCAATCAACTTAAACAACAGGCTCAGATAAATGCTATGGAAGAGAACATCAAGCTTCTCTGTGATTCACTTCTAATCACTCCAATCTTACCAAACTATCAAATCGACCCTGCTGATGATGACAAAAAGGGGGAAGAGAGGATATTTGGGCAGAAAAGAGTTGGACCTTCTGTTGAATTGGAAGCTGAAGATGATGCTGAAGGAACAGAAGTCTTAGAAGAGTTTGCTGATGAAAATGATAGGAATGAAGCAGCAAATGAAGGCACAAGCAGATCAGCAGAAGAAAAGATCACAGAAAAAGAAGAAGATGATAAGGAGATAGCTGAAGAATTTGATATTTGGGCAGAAAAGAGTTGGACCTTCTGTTGAATTGGAAGCTGAAGATGATGCTGAAGGAACAGAAGTCTTAGAAGAGTTTGCTGATGAAAATGATAGGAATGAAGCAGCAAATGAAGGCACAAGCAGATCAGCAGAAGAAAAGATCACAGAAAAAGAAGAAGATGATAAGGAGATAGCTGAAGAATTTGAAGAAACTGAAGCTGAAGCAAAAGCTAAATCTGATAAGGAAATAGCTGCTGCTAAGGATTCAGCTGAAGAACAGCTTGATCCTGATACTAAAAAGAAGAAGCTAGAGCTGTTGAAGCAGAAATTGGAAGTTGGAACTTCCAAACCTGCTGATGAATCAGAAAAAGAAGACAAGGAAGCTGAAGAAGAAAAGAAAGAAGAAGACTAGTTTAGACTAGATTTCTTTACTTTAAAAACCTTGTAATCTTTTGCTTTGCATCTTTTACTCTTCAAAACTTGTAAAATGTAATCAATTCAAAATCTATAAAATTGCAAGTTTGACTCCAACAGATTATTTCTATCTCAGAAATTTTTGAGGATCAAAACTTTAGTTTAGGTACAGGTACTTAGCTGAGGTTTTGTCATCATCAAAAAGGGGGAAATTGTTGGATGAAGATGAAGATGAAGTGCAAAGAAGTCAGAAATTAAGGGAAGGTTTTGATGATTTCCAAAACATCTTAATCAGCTAAGTATGGAAGCTTAGTTCCCTTAGAAGAATTTTGAACAAGTAAAAGAAGACATCAGAAGAGTTCAAAGTTCGAAGCTCAGAAGACTAGTGATCTCTTGTTGAATCAGCGAACAGAAGGGTAGATTATCAGCCGAGTCAAATCAGATGAGTTCAGTATTTGATCAGCAGAGTATCTATCAGCAGAGTCGTTTTGATCAGCAGAGTAGAAGAGATCAAGAGATTAGTCCAACGGTAATAAATGCACCTGGCGTAATAAATGCTATAAGAAAAGGATAGTAATGGCAAATGATTGAAGATATCCTCGGATCAGCAGAGTGCATTAAATGCAGCATTAAATGCGATGGACAGAAAGGTACTGTACACTGTACGATTGCTGCAGGGAGCCGTTTCAAAAAGAGCTGAAGAATGGATTTGAAGATGTGATTTCCTTCAACGGTCATAAATTCAAATCCAAGTATAAATAGAGCAAAGTTCGAAGAGAGAGACACACAACAACAAATCAGAGATCGAAATTTTGAAGCAGAATTTCTCTAAGTCTCAAAAGCTCGAACAGCTCACTCGTCTGGTGGAAGTCATCTGTTGACAGAAACCCAGTTGAAGAAAATAGAAAAATACGATCTGAGTGATCTTGTATTTAGCTGAGTGTTGTGCGGAGTTGTGATCCATCTTTGTGAGTGATCAAACTTCAGAGAGTAGAATTTCTAAGTGATTTTCTATTGTGAGCTTACAGCCTTCTCATTAGTTGTTTAGGTGTAAGTGGAGAAATATTGTAATCTAAGTGATTATAGTATAACCCAGAATCTGTGTGATCTGGAAGAGTGGACTAAAGGATTTTTATCCATATAACCACTATAAAAATTCTTTGTGTTATCTTGCATTTAAAGTTTTCTTGCATATTTTAAAAGTCTGCATATTTGAACACTTTGAATTATCGTAAAAGATTTTAAAAAGAAGTTTGTTAAAAACTGGGGATAAAATCTTTTCAAGAACTTAGTCTACTTGTGAAAAACACTTTGAAACTATCCGCTGCAAGTAAACTCTTTGAAAAACTGTTTTGCTGAAAAACAGCTAAGTTATTGTAAGAAGAGTGGTCAGTCGTCTGTTCAAGATTTGTTCACGATCAGACTAGTCTGCTTACTGTTCTTCATCAGCTTAGTCTGCTGACAGAAGACTGAAAAGTTTTTAAGTTCAAAAATTTTCAGAGGTCTATTCACCCCCCCCCCCCCCTCTAGACCTCATCTGACCACTTGGGACCAACATGTATTTTTCATAAATTAGAGTAAAAATAGCTTTTTTATGTCATAGAATATCATATATTTATAAAAGGTCAATTTATTCTTTAAGAAATTTATTTTTATCAATTATTATTGGTTTATAAAAAAAAAAGGATTGCTTTGAATAGTTGTAATAAAATATAAAAAATAAGGACTGATTTAGTCATTAAATCTTATAAAATTGATTCTAAAATAAGATTATAAGAACATTATTTAGCTCATTCCATCATTGTAATTTTCATATCAAGTTTATCCATTATTCACCGATGTCATATGTTTCATCCGTTTCTTCATAAATTTCACCCGAACTTTCATCTATTTCACGAACATAATTTCTTATTGGTTTCACCAGTTTTTACCAATTTCTCCTGAATTTTCATCGATTCATATGTTTTCACTGTTTAAATTTTTTTTAATCAAAATTTTCTCTTTTTAATCGACTATAACATGTTTCATTGTTTTTTCATGTTTCGTCGATCTTTTTTTCATTTTAAACTATTTTCTTTCCATTTTACCTTGTTTTTGTCGGTTAAAGTTTAACTCGTTTCCACCTATTTCACTGATTTCACATAGTATTCACCTAAATTTTCATTGGTTAAATATATTTTCGCTGACTTCAAGCTTTTTGACTGATTTTATCCGATTCTTCAGAAATTTCACCCAAACTTTAATCGATTCATATGTTCTCACTGCTTAAACTTTTTTTACCGATTTATTTTATTTTAGAAACTTTTTTTTTTTATCTGTTATAATATTTTTCATTGTTTTTGTTTTTGGTCGATTTCTTTCGTTGTTTTCTTCAGTTTAAACTATATTTCTACCGATTTCAACAATTAAACTCTTTTTTTAACCGATTTCACTCGTTCTAACCATTTAACCCGTTTTACCTATTTTTCATGTTTTTAAACTAATTTCACATGTTATTCACCTGAATTTTTCATTGATTAAGTATGTTCATACCAACTTTTCGTTTTTGACCGATTTTACCCTTTTTCACCAGCTTTACCCAATTTGACTGGATTTCACTGGTTTCATCATTTTTCTTAGAAATTTCATTCGAATTAATTTTCATCGATTTTACATTTTTTGACCCGTTTATTTTAACTTAACCGATTTACCTGTTTTCATCTATTTTTCATAAATTTTACCCGATTTTTTTATCGATTTCAAATGTATTTAATTTCACATCCATTTTTTTCACCGGTTTAAAGTGTACATACATTATACGTGTTTATTTAATTTCAGTTGTATTTTGTTGTAAATCAGAGTAAAATTAATTCCATTATGTCATAAAATATCACATTAATGAATGTTATTCAATTTATTGATTTCATCATGTGTATTTTCATCGATTTCTTTAGTTTTTTCGGATTAAACCATTTTTCTAATGGTTTGACATTGTTTTTGTTGGTTGAACTTTCTTCATTTTATTGATTTCACTCATTTTACCAATTTTCACATGTTTTCACTCAATGATTTCACCTGTATTTACCGAATTTTCAACTCCTTTTAAGTGTATCTCAAATTATTTCGCTTACCTTATCATTTGGTTTTAATGCAAGTGTCTGTCTCGTGATGATACTCCGTTATTTGTCCGTCATATGTCAAAGAGTTGGTGATGAGTAATGTTATTAATTGTAACTTGAGTGACTATATATATTATTTTTGAAAGGTGAGTGACTATTGTGTGTTTAGAGTTAAACTTGAGTGACTAAATATGCATTTTTTCCGCTAATTTGAATATACTTTTTTTTTTTCCTTCCATATTCATGGTGCTTGGTTAGAAAGAAAGAAAGTCACAAATTTTCTTAACATATTTTCTTACCAACTTTTTGATGAAGAAATTTAAGGAAAATTCATGTCTAATTACATTTTATTAATATACTTAACAATTTAAATAAGGGTATTTTTGTCTTCACAAAAAAAGAAAAAAAGAAAATTCATGTCTAATTACATTTTATTAATATACTTAACAATTTAAATAAGGGTATTGTGGAATTAGTGAAAACACATGAAAAATAGGTAAAAATTGGTTAAAATGATAAAAATGAGTGAAATCAGTTAAAGAGTATAACTGGTGAAATCGGTAGAAAAATGGTTTACACTAAATAAGAAATACAAAAGAAATGGACTAAAGATGAGAAAACAATGAAAAATATTATAAGCTGTAAAAAAAGGGATAAATCGCTAAAAAAAATAAATCGGTAAATTATTTTAAAGAAACGTATAAAATCAGTCAAAAAAGCTTGAAGTCGACGAAATATGTTTAATTTATGAAAAAATTAGGTGAATAAAATGTGAAATGGGTGAAAACGAGTTAAACTTTAACCGACAAAAAGAAGGTGAAATCAGAAGAAAATTGTTTAAATTGGAAAAAAAGATCGACGAAAAAGGGAAAACAATGAAAAATATTATAATCGATAAAAAACGGAAAAATCGACAAAAAAAGTAAACAGTGAAAACATATGAATCGATGAAACTTCAGGTGAAATTGGTAAACACCCGTGAAGTTCGTGAAAAAACCGGTGAAATCAGTAAGAAAAAATGATCGTGAAATCGATGAAAGTTAAAGTGAAATTTATGAAGAAACGGATGAAACATGTGGCATCGGTGAATAACGGATAAACTTGACATGAAAACTACCGTGATATAATGAACTAAAAAAGTTCTTATGATCTTATTTGAAGCAATTTTATAAGATGTAATGTATAAATTAGTCATCATTTCATATTTATTATAACTATTCAAAGTCATCATTTTTTTTATAAATTAATAATAATTAATAATAATAAATTTCATAAAAAATAAATTGACCAATAAATGATATTCTATGAAATAAAAATAGCTAATTTTACTCTGATTCGCATATTTTCATCAATTACATCAAATTTATTTGAACGGTTTCACCAATTTTCATATCCGTTTTTTCACTTAATTCACAAGTTTTTGTCAAAAAGATTTCCATGAAAATTTGAGGTAATATTTCTCATGTCAAATAAAGATTACTTAGTTCACTAAGTCATAAACATTTTTGTTCATTCATAGGTAAGATGCGATTCTACTTGAACATATTTTATGATATTCACAGGTTTTTGTCGAAAATATTTCCATGAAAATTTGAGATAATGTTTCTCATGTCAAATAAAGTTACTTAGTTCACTAAGTCATAAACATTTTTGTTCATTCATAGGTAAGATGCGATTCTACTTGAACATGTTTTATGATATTTAAGAGAATATAAATTTTTTTAAGGAGTGACATATTGTATTAAATCTTTAAATGATACAAATAAGATATAAAATAATAACTATCATTAGTGGTGAACCAATGGATAATGGGTGAAATATATGAAGAATGGGTTAAATCATTGTAAAAATGTTCAAATCTGTGAAATAATGTGAAATCAATAAATATTCAAGTGAAATTGTTAAAAAAAAACGTGAAATATAAGTTAAACTGATAAAAATAAGTAAAATCTAAAAAAGAAAAAAAAATTAGCAATAACAATAACAGTGTGGACTAAGCCAGTAGATTTTTTTTTTTTTGTTTGAATAGAAGAAAACAAAAGAAATTGATGAAAAATAGGAAAAACAATGGATAATAGGTAATAAATCATTGTAAAAATGCTAAAATCTATGAAATTTCTTTTGTTTTAACCATGTTCAAGTAGAATCGCATCTTACCTATGAATGAACAAAAATATTTATGACTTAGTGAACTAAGTAATCTTTATTTGACATGAGAAACATTACCTCAAATTTTCATGGAAATCTTTTAGACAAAAACATGTGAATTAAGTGAAAAAACGGATATGTTGGTGAAACCGTTCAAAGTAATTGATGAAAATATGTGAAATCGATCTGGATGAAATTTATGAACGGTGAAGTAGGTGAATAAAAGAGACAAGTTAAAGATTTAGTACAATATGTCACTTCTTAAAAAAATCAAATTCTCTTAAATATCATAAAATATGTTAAAGTAGAATCGCATCTTATCTATGAATGAACAAAAATACTTATGACTTGGTGAACTAAGTTGTCTTTATTTGACATGAGAAACATTACCCCAAATTTTCATGAAAATATTTTCGAGAAAAACGTGTGAAATAAGTTAAGAAACGGATGAAAATCAATGAAAATTGGTGGAATAGACCTAATAAATTTTATGTAATTGATGAAAACATATGAAATCGATCTACATGAAATTTATGAATACATGTGAAAGAGGTGAAAAACTATATTAAACTTTAACCGACAAAAACAAGGTGAAATCAAAACAAAATGGTTTAAATCGGAAAAAAAGATCGACGAAAAAGGAAAAACAATGAAAAATATTATAATCGATAAAAAACGGAAAAATCGACAAAAAAAAAAAAAATAAACAGTGAAAACATATGAACCGATGAAACTTCGAGTGAAATTGGTTAACACTTGTGAAGTTTGTGAAAAAACAGGTGATACCAATAAGAAAAAATGATCATGAAATCGATGAAAGTTCAAGTGAAATTTATGAAGAAACGGATGAAACATGTGACATCGGTGAATAACGGATAAACTTGACATGAAAACTACTATGATATAATGAACTAAAAAAGTTCTTATGATCTTATTTGAACCAATTTTATAAGATGTAATGAATAAATTAGTCATCATTTTATATTTATTATAACTATTCAAAGTCATCATTTTTTTTTGATAAATTAATAATAATTAATAATAACAAATTTCAAAAAAAATAAATTGACCAATATATGATATTCTATGAAATAAAAATAGCTAATTTTACTCTAATTTATGAAAAATACCCATGAAATTAAAACTAGACACGTACAACGTACGTGCACCTTTCTAGTATGGTTAAAAGAGATTTAGCTTGGACAATACTTTGTTCTTTAGTTTTTAGTTGTTTCTATTTCATATTTTTATAAACTTCTGTTTTATTGGTTTTGTTATATGTAAGTTTTTTTGTATTCATTCTTCAATTTGGGTTGGCTGCATTTGTCATTTCTTTGAGTATTTTCTTACCAAGTTTGATTTATGACCTTGCTGTGTATTTTTAATCTTCTTCATATTCAGAAACACATGGAATGTATGTTTTATACATCTAATTATTGTTCTCTTCTACCTTGTTGTGGAATATTAATTTTTTACTATTCTCGCAGGCATAGTCATGTAATTTCACAAGCAAATTCACCTTTAATTTTCAGATTCTTTTCTTTACTATTTTGGGTCTTTGATTCAAGTTTTGTAGAGTATGCTGCTCCATTCTATTAGGTATGAGTCTATATATGAAAATGGGTTTTTTCTTCCTTATGGGAAATATTTCTATGTTTGCCTTAACCATGATTTTTTGATATTAGGAGGCTGACTTGTTTGATCTCCTTAATAGTATAGGTCTTTTTTGCCTTTTGTTTGGTGCAAAAGGGATTTGTTGTACTTTTTGCTTAATAACTCTTTTAGGTGATGGCAGAAGAATGGTGCTTGTAAAAGAAGTTGTGAGTGAAGGGTGCAAACCAACTGATACAACCCTGAACATTTTGCGGTTAGGACTATGCCACGAGAATATGGAGGTGGAGCTTTCATCATTCTAGGAGACACCATTGTCTTATCAAATTACAAGGATCAAAGACTCCACAAGCAATCAAGTTCATCTACAGGTTCATATCTTCCTCTGTCTCTTCCATTAGGATTATAATAGGCTATTTCAATTTGAATTTCAGTTGCAATATAATGCTCAAATGATATCAAAATTTTGGTTTATGCCTACCAATGAATGTATATGTTGCTTAATTGATTATATTATCAATTGAAAAAATACTCTCTCAGTCCTCTTCAACAATTTTCATTTTTCCTGCTAATTTAGTTTATGATATGAGCAGCCTTATGCAATTTCTATTACATTATATGTGTGTAGCGGATTCAGCTCTGGAGCCAGATCCACTCACGCCACATTACAGTGTTAAAACCCAGTGCAACCTGTTCATTTATATTCAGTTGTTCAACATCATAATTTCCGCTCTCTCTAAAACATTATTTATCAGCAGCCTTTTTTTTTTTTTTCAAAATATTAGGAGCCTCTAAAATTGTAATATCCTTTTGGGATGATGACTAATCTTTAGCTTGTATTTTATATGTTAGGATTATAATCATGTATATATATGTCTATATGACTAACAATAAAAGGGATCAACAAGAACATTCCAAATTGTCGCATTGAAAGCGCATGCCATGCCTATCAAGTCTCAGCTTCTTTTGACCATTTCTCTACCATGTAACTTGCCAAAGTACACTAAGATGTCTATCGCTTAGTTTGTTAAAAACCTGTATAGTAATCATTTTGACAGGTTACAAATAAGAAAATTTGTAGAACAAAGAACAATAGACAATTGGTTCAGGGCTAATTTATATTTTTAAACCATGAGGTTGCCTTATTACTAAATACCTTGTTCATATGATTTGCTTGTGGAATGCAGAGTAACGACCATGTAGCTATTTTCTTAGTTGTGGCTAGCTTTGACACTAGCATACTCTTGTTGAGTTCCGTGAAATTGGCAAAATCCTTACATTTTTTCTATAAAACTATTTACACTTGAAGCATTTGTATCTACTGGATGGGCCAAGGTAGGCTATGAATGCATGAAATAGGTAAATGCTTAGCATGTTCCCCTAATTTGGTTTACTTCGTAATTTTCGCTTTCTTAAATATTAAATAGTAATAAATATAGTGGAACACAGATGGATTCCTGGACTGAGTTAGTACAAGACTCTAAGTAAGTGTTTTTAATGCATTTTGTGCTTTGCATGTGTATAATGACCATAAGTTTCTTAAGCATGAAAGCTTTAAATATCTCATCAAAATTCTAGAAACCCATTGTTTTGTGGATATTTTCTCCCATTCATTAAATTCATTTGTAACTATACAAAGTTAACAATAACATAGAATTTGGATGTATAATTCTAAGGTTCTGCATTATGCTTAATCATACTAAAACCGGAGTGATATTGCAAGGTCAATGGGCTCTTTGGCCAAATACTTCTCCATCAAGAATGGAAGCTCTCCTATTTTTTCAAATATCTGATGTTAGGTATATGCTCGGATGTAGGGCAGGACACGTTCCTTATATTTGGTCAAAATAGTACAATTAGATTCTGATTGTGTTTTATTTCTAAAAGCTGAAATATATAAATTAGTGCAATTTCTTCTTCTTGCTGATTCAAGAATTGAATTCTAATAGTCTTTTACAAGTCAAGCTGGTTTTGGATAGCTTCATGAATGATGTTGCAGAATTTTTGCATCTTTGGTGAGTTTATATTTCATCTTGAGCAGTTTTCTTTTGTGTTAAATACCTTTAAAATGCTTGTCGACGATAATGTTAGACCCTCAAAACTTATCTTGACGATCTTGTAGTTATATTGTGATTGGTGAATCAAAATTGAGGCTAAAATCCAATTTGCAAAGCAAAAGACAACCATGCTTTAATTTAGCTATATCTCATGATTCGGTTAGTACACAATGGCTTTTTTTCTTTTCCTTTTGCCATTGTACCTTTTTTTCCCCTGTTTATTAATGTAATGGTGTTGATTTAATCATTTTACACTAAAAAGATAACCATGTTTTTAACTTGTCTCTGCAGCTAGAGTGCTTACTGGAGAAGCTTTCACTCTCTATGTTTGGAACCAGTGTATACTACGCACCATGCGGATAGCCTAAATTTCTCCCAACTTTTTGGCGGTACATATAAACAATAATGAAACTAAGTAGCTAACCAAAGGAGTATGCAAGTTATGCCTGAATATATTGTTTTATGACGTCGTTTGTTTCTTTGCACTGGCCTTCAAGTGAAGCATTAGCATTAGCCAAATCTTGAGAAAGTATCATATCCTAAATAGGTGATTGTTGATTGTACTCATTCTTACTCTCAGATTATTGATTGACTCAATTGAATTTGTTTATATAACATCAGATAAAATGAACATTTATGATTGCTTTCATTTATTAGTTCATGAATTTACCAAGTTCAGTTTATCATTTTCTACTTATCTTCTATTGCGTATCCGAGTGATTCTCAGAAGTAGAAGCTTTCAACAAACCAACTTTGTCCATTCATCCGCACATACAATGGGCATCAGTCACCGCGCCTTGCGCGGTGCAATCCACCTAGTTATTAATAATACTATATAATAAATGCTATTTGAAATTGGTTTTAATTTAATACTAGAAAAGTGCACGTACGTTGTACGTGTCTAGTTTTAATTTTATGGGTATTTTTGGTAAATTAGAATTAAATTATCCATTTTTATGTCATAGAATATCATATATTTATGACTGATTAATTTATTTTTTCTGAAATTTATTTTTATTAATTATTATTGATTTATAAAAAAAATGATGGTTTTGAATAGTTGTAATAAATATAAAATGATGATTTCTTTAGTCATTACATCTTATAAAATTGGTTCTAAAATAAGATCATAAGAATATAATTTAATTCATTCTAAAATAAGATCTTATGATGTAACATGTTTTCACGGACTACAAGCTTTTTGACTGGTTTTATTCGTTTCTTTACAAATTTCACCAAAATTTTCATTGATTCATATGTTTTCACTGTTTAATATTTTTTGCCGGTTTATTTTTTTTAGCGATTTATCCCTTTATTTTATTGGTTATAACATTTTTCATTGTTTTTCATTTTTGATCGATTTCTTTTATTTCTTTTATTCAGTTTAAATCATTTTTCTACGGATTATTTTAGTTAAACTCTTTATGTCATGGGAACTCCTTCAACTATGAATGATGATATTGTGGTTGGCTTTGAAGATGAAAGTGCTAATATTTCGAATGATCTTCTTGGAGGATCAAGAAATCGACAAATTGTTTCAATTGTTGGTATGCACGGACATGGCAAAACAACTATTGCAAATAAATTATATATTGCTCGCTCAGTTCCTGATCACTTTGATGAACGTGGATGATGTGTTGTTTCTCAAACGTATCAAAAGAGAAAGGTGTTGATTGAAATCTTGACGTCTTTATCAAAAATCAAGGTAGAAGAAAAGAATAGCATCTTAGAAATAGAAGATGAGAGTTTGTCCTTAAAGATTCATCAGTGTCTAAAGGGCCGAAGATACCTTGTTGTCATCGACGACGTCTGGTCTAAAAATGTGTGGGATGATTTGGAAAGATTTTTCCCAGATGACGGATACGGAAGCAGAATAATATTAACTAGTCGAATTAAAGTTATAACACCAACTAATAGTATTGTGCACTCACTTCCTCTTCTTGAGGAAGAGCAGTGTTGGAGTCTATTAGAGAAAAAGGTGTTTCCTGAAGAACCCTGCCCTCGACAATTACAAGACATTGGAAAGAGAATTGCTGCTAAATGCGGTGGACTGCCGCTTGCACTAGTTGTTATCGCTGGAGTTTTGACAAATTTGGAGAAGAAAAAAAGTGTATGGGAAAAAGTGGAAACAAACTTAGACTCCTATTTGTTTGATGATGATACAAATGACTACGTGAAAATACTGGAACTTAGCTTCAAACATCTGCCAGATTATTTAAAGATGTGCTATCTCTATTTTGGAGCATTTCCTGAAGACACACAAATACCAGTAAAGAAGTTAATATGGTTGTGGATTGCTGAAGGATTCATTCAGAGAGAACAAGAGAAGAGCCTAGAGCTAGTAGCAGAAGAATATCTTTATGACCTAATTAATAGAAGCCTCGTACTCATTGCTGATAGGAAATATGATGGTGGGATCAATCATGCATTATTCATGATCTATTGCGGGACATGTGCTTAAGAAAAGCTCATGAATGGAAAAATTCAAAGTCAATTGATGAGTAAGTTTACTTGCTATCCTATTATTCAATCCAAGTCAGTTTGTATTTTATATTCTATTTATTATGATTGTATTATTTATGGAAATTAATAATCTTGGTTCTTCTTAATTGTCACTTTATAGATGTTCGTCACTCTACGAGAATCATCATCGCATCTTTGTTCAATCAGAGGCATCAGGCGGCGGGAGACCTTTTGGCCTATATTATCGTTCATTTTCTGGCCATCTTTCACATCCCTCGTCCAAATTTCCGCAAATGAAACTTCTTAGAGTTATGAATCTGAAGCCAATTTCTGATAGTTCCTATGAGCTGAAAAGTATAGATCTTTTAGTTCAGTTAAGGTACTTGGCCGTCGATCGAATGCCGGAACCACTAGTAGGCAACTTTGTTAACCTGGAATTTCTTATAATTTATAGCGAGAAAACAATTTAAATACCCTTAGTCATTCTAAAATTGGTGAAATTGAGACATGTCCATATAAAAGATGATGCAGAATTCGAAAAGGATTGCTACAGCTGCAAGACCACTAATTTAAGGTCCCTTTCAAGTATTTGGATTAATAATGACAAGGATGATGAAATTTTGAGATGTTCACCACATTTGCATAAACTCGAGTGTTGGTATTATGATGACACACTATTTCCCGATCTCCATTTCCTCACTGATCTTCAAATACTCAAGTTGTTATTCTCTACTAATTTCATTGGTGAATTAACAAAGGTTAACTTCCATCTACTATCAAAGATCTGACATTATTTGATTTGGGCTTGCCTTAGGAGGAGATGTCGATTATAGGGAGATTGCCAAACCTTCATGTTCTCAGATTAAGGGACCATACCTTTGTGGGAGAAGAATGGGAGACAAGAGATTGTGAGTTTCAAGAGTTGAGGGTCTTGCACCTTTCATATAATGATTTAATAAAGCAGTGGATCACATGTAGTGAACATTTCCCCCTAGCTTCAGTGCTTGTTAGTGAGAGAATGCTTCAATCTTAAGGAGATACCTAGTGAGATAGACGATATTCCGACGTTGCAAAAGATTGAGGTGTACAATAATAGGTATGGGGTTTACAAATCAGTTGTTCAGATTGAAAAGGTGCAATGCGAAAATGGAAATGAAGAACTTGAAATCTTATGCAGCAACAAAATGAAAATGGAGGACCTGGTACAATTATCCCAGAAGCGAGCGTAAGTTTAGCTCTTTCGAATATATATATATATATATATATATATATATATATATATATTTCCATCTCGAATATTTGATGGAATATTTTGAAACAAATTAGTATTCACCATGTTGGTTAACATTTTGTGGTTTCCTTTTCTCTTAGTTTGTCAAAGCAGACGATAAAGGAACTCAAAGAGAAAGAGAGAGAGAGATACAAATTAAATGAAGATCCAGTTTGTTAAGTTTCGATTTCATAATGCATTGTTGTATGAAACCATGAGACGATCGCGCGAGTTTCTTATTTTGCAATTTTTAACTTGAGTTTTATTCTCTGTACAAGTGAAAAAAATAAACTAATCTTTGATGCTTACCATTGATCATGACCCAATTTTCTTGTGGTTTATCATATTTCGAGATAATTACATCTACACGCATTTTCAGGGTATAATTATATAAATACCTCATATATGTTTTCAATAATTATTAGTATGATTTATCATTTTGTACTCCCAAATCACTGCAGTTAATATTTCTTATTATGTTCTTCATTAAGCTAATTGATGTCTCCATACACATTCCTTTTTGAAAATTACAGTATGTGCTTTTTGATAAAGCGTATGCATCAAACATTTGGCATAAAGATTAAAAAGAATTGCGGCTGGACTCAGGCATATTGTCTGTTTTTCTAATGATGGTGATGTTTATATGGAACGACTTTCTTTTATTGTATGAATGCAAAACTTTAGAAGAGGCATATTGATTATGTCAGGTTACGAAATTTAACCAAGTGGTGGATGAGGATCATAATCAATGTTTTGAAAATCGGACCGGATCGATCAATTGATCCGGTTTAACCGCTAATCGAAAGGCGATCCGGTCCGATTTGACATTCAAAACCAGCAGTGTCAAAAACCAGTATAAACCGGCGAAAACCGGTCAAAAATCAACAAAACCTGTGACCCGCTCGACCGGATGAACTGTCGGTTCACTTCTTTTTTCCTTTTTGCCCTTTTATTTTTGTTACACTTCTTTCCCCTTTCTTTGTTGCACTTTAATGATTTTCGATCTGTTGCTGATTTAATACTAATAGTTTTGTACTTTGTTATATCCATAAGAATAACCAAATAATTCTTTTAAAAAATGAAATGGAAAAAAAGGGGAAAGTGGATTGTACAAAAGAAAATGCGGAGAAGGAGAAAAATGTATAAAGATGAAGGTGGTTTTGAATCGAATGTGGAGATAAGGAGGAAAAACAGAAGAGGAAGAAGATAGGGAGAAGGCCAAAAAAATAAAAAATAAAAAGGCTGCTCGTTGATACAGAAAGAAATAGGTGGAAATTACTACAAGAATTACCAGTATTGGCCACGACTCTTAACCGTGGTCAATACACATCTAGGGTGGCCAATGCAAATTGACTATGACCTTACTACGGCTAATTGACCGACTTTTTAGTTAGGGTGGCCAAAACTTTGGCTTCGGCTAAATGGCGTGGCCAATGCATTTGGCTACACCTAATGGCCTTGGCATAGAGATTTGTAGCCAAAACTTGCCTAAATGGTGGGAGCCGTGGCCAAAGTATATCAGCCAAAGATGTGTAGCCTAAATTCTCCCATACAAACCGAGCTATTTTTTCATATTTTTAATTGATGCTTTTTTTTTTTTTTTTGATAATTAGGCTTTTTTCAATACAAATTTAAAGAAAATAATATGATATATAATTATTAGAACCACACATACTCGTACCATTTACTAAAGCATCCCATACAAACAAAATATCTCAAAATATAATTATCAGTCTACTTCATGTTATTTTCTAGTCCAATAACCAAAATGTAAATATTGGATTAAAACGAGTAAAAACCTCCAACTGCAAATTAAATAACAAAAATGGTATTAATACTTTAAGTGATAATTATTAATCAACTGCAAAATATAGCTAAGTAGACATTTTTAAATGAAATCAGAAAATAAGATTGAAATTAGTTAGTTAAGTTATCACCTGTTGGCCCCGTGAAGAAGGCGATTTGCCTGCATTTATTAATACAAGGAGAAAGGATAAGCTATTAGCTAGTAATCTGATGGGTATTGCTAGCATAACAGCCCTCAACCGGCTGTACATATGTACAGCCGGTTGAGGCATTTTATTTCTGAAAAATAAATTGTAAAACAAAATTGCAAAACAAAGCCATAATTAATCAATAAATTAAAATAAATCCTATTTATAAAATAAGTTCTAAACCATAAATTCTAAAACCCTAGACCCAAAGATCCTAAAACCCTAAACCCTAAAACACTAAACCCTAAAACCTAAAACCCTAGAACCCCCATAAAATAAAATTAAAAAAAAAACCATAATTAATCATCATATAAAAATAAATCCTATTTATAAAATAAAACCTAAACCCTAAAACCCTTAAACCCTAAATTAAATATTATGTCATAAACTCTAAATTATATGCATTGCAAATACTTTTAAATTATGAGTTTATATTTTTATGGTAATTTTCAAAATATTTATATTCAAATATTGAAAAATGATAAATTAACATTTTGAAAGTAATGAAATAATTTTTATATGAGTAATATCGCATAATTCAGGTGTTCTGTTGTAATTTTTTAAAGTTGAGATTTTTTTAAACTTTTTTAATGTATTTTAAGATTTTAAAATTATAGAATGTCACATCATAACAAAATCTAAATTTAGTGTTAAAAGTTGCAAAAGATTTCCACTATACAAATTTGTGAGAGTGAAAATTGCAAAAGTCTTTCACAAATCAAAATTTTGGGGGTGAAAATTGAAAAAAAAAAAAACTACTAAACAAGTTGCCACATGTAACAAAATTTCTCCAACCAATTAGATTTGGCTATGCATGGACTGTGATATAATGTGATGTCATATTCTCATTTTCCTAATCTGATAATAAAAAATTTGTTTGAAGATGTATAATATATACTAGTACATTATTAATATTATTTATTTCTCAAGTGAAATGCAAAAGTACCCCTTCTACTTTGTTTAATTAATAAAAATACCTCGAGTTATTTTAATTAACAAAAACATCCCTTTATTCTTTTTTATTAGCAAAATATATCCTCCCAAGCCGAAACGATAAATATACCCTCACCATATGATACAAAATACCTATGTTAACCTAAAACAATTATCGATAACTCCCCTATTAATTTTAAAAATTGACAATATCCCCACTTTCACTTAAACAAGTAACAAAACCTCCCTACGATCACTACAAAAAATGTAGAAATTTCTGACGGACAAGAATCCGTCAGAAATTTGCAATGGCGAAAAAAAAATCGATCGGAATTCCGACTGAGGTTTTGAGTTTGGATAAGTGTAACACATGAGATGAAATATCAAAATTATCCCTTTAAAAGTCATGCAAATGACACATGGGATCAATATGACTAAAAACTAACAAAAAAATATGGTTAATGTAACAAATATTTTTATAAAAGGAATGCAAGTGTAAAACTTTTGACTCGAGGGACAAGAACGTAAAAAATATAAAATTTGAAAAACGATTAAGTTAATATCATTGCAAATATTACTAAATCAAAATGTGACGTTGTAAAGGGAACACTTCCAATGATTTTATTGGAAATGAAAGATAAATATAAAGAGTAAATATTGCTGCGAGAAATTGTTGGATAGAGATGAAGATGAAAGCACTGAAGATAATTTGTAAAGGGTGGTTTTGATGATTTCCAAAACCTAAGATCAACTAAGTATGGAAAACTTAGTTTTAAAAGTCCCTTAGAAGAATTTTGACTAAGTAAGAAGACAAAACAGACGAGTCAAAATTCAAGGTCCAAAAGACTACTGATCTGCTGAAACTGAAAGAAAGAAATCAGACTGGTGAAGATCAGCCGACTCAAATCAGATTTGTTCAAGTTTGGAATCATCTCTGTTCATCATCCGACTTGCACTTTCGATCAGCCAAGTGGAAAAGATCAAGAAGTCATCTCAACGGTAATAAATGCCCCTGGAAGTAATAAATGCTGAAGTACAAGGTTATTAAAGACAAATGATTGAAGAAAGACTTCGTATCAGCTTGGTGCATTTAATGCTGCCTGCAGAAAAGTACTGTTGACAGTACGGACACTGTGCAGAGAGCCGTTCGCGAAAATTAAGGACCAGTACCCGAGGATTTTGAATTCTGTCTCACTTCAACAGACATTTTTCAAACCTACGAGTATAAATAGCTGAAGAGACAAAGAGAAGAATAACAACACAATCTCTGAGAAGAAATCCGAAGCAAAATCTCTTAAGTCTCAAGAATAGCTCACTCATCAGCTCTGTCATTTGTTGACTGAAGCCGAAGTTGAAGATAAAAGACAAACACATTTTCTGAGTGAAAAACTGTTTGAGTGTTGTGAGAAGTGTAGATCCATCTTTGTGAGTGATCTAGTGTCAGAGGATAGGTTTTCTCAGTGATTTTCTACTGTGAGCTTACGACCAGATTCAATTGTTGTTTTAGCGTAAGTGGAGTTTGCTAATTACTTTGTGTTCTTAGTATAACCCAAGATCTTTGTGACTTGGAAGAGTGGACTAAATGATATTTAAATCCATATAACCACTATAAAAATTACTTGTGTTTTTACATTTGCTTTCAACTGGCATATTTTTAGATTGCATAAAACACATTCAAAACTGTTTGAAAAGAGTTTAAAGGAGTTTACAAAACTGGGGATAAAATTTTCAAACTACTAAGTTTACTTGTGAAAAACACTTTGAAAATCCGCTGCAAGTACTCTAGTATTAAAACTGATTTTAACTAAATCAGCTAAGTAACTATCAGATTAGTGGTCGACAAAGCTGTTCAAAGATTTGTTCGCGATTAGCCTTGTAAACTTACTGTTCTATATTAGCTTAGTCTATTCAACAGTTAAGTAAAAATTTTAAAGTTAAAATTTTTTAAAAAGTTTAGAGGTCTATTCACCCCCCTCTAGACCTCATCTGACCACTTGGGACCAACAAGTGGTATCAGAGCGGGTGGTTCATTAGAATCAGCTGCCTGATCAACGAGCTTGATCCGAGTGTTTTTCAAAGGTTTTCAGAACTTTTTCAAAAGAGCATATTTTTAAACATTAAAATTTTTGAAAAATGGATTGTATTAGCCACGTTCCCCACATAGCTGGTATGAGCTTTGAAGACTGGAAAATCAGAATGGAGATTTTCCTGGCTGCCTACAATGATAACATGTACACATGTATCATCAAAGGTCCATTCAAATTCACCAAGACTATCACGGTTGATGACGCTGATATAGTGGTGGAAAAAGACTTAACAGAGATGACAATCGAAGAAATAAAGCTGTTCAATCTGGATAAAGTTGGCCGTTTCATCATGACCAAGGCCCTTGACAACGACAGATTTGATAAAGTCAAGCATTGCAAGACTGCCAAAGAAATGTGGGATAAGGTTCGTGACATGAGCGAAGGAAACGACGCCATTAAAGAGCATCAGCTAAGTGTTGCTCTGGAAAAGCTGGACAACTTCAAGATGAAGTCTGCAGAAACCATTGATCAGATGGATACAAGGTTTACAAGGACGCTGAATGAAGTTTTAAAGCTTCGAAAAACCTTCACTGATAAGGAGATAACTGTCAGAGTTCTGAAGGCTCTACCTATTGATAGGATAGTGCCCTGCAAGCCAACAAAAAGCTTGTAATAGGAACATTATTTTATCTTGACAGAATCTTTGATTTATCAATTAATACGAACTGTTTATTTTATTGAGAATTCATAATATAAACAAATGGCCATCTTCATCTTTCGTGAACACATTTAAGCGATTGGTTGAAACCCTGAGATCACTCATGACTACGGGACTATTCACTTCAGTATTGGGTGCGATTAATCATGAAACAGTCTCAAAGGTCGTGATCTCAAAAATGTTCCAAGTCATAGATTCATATCGAGACGGGGTATCGAATGAATCGTTAAGACTTGTAGGATTATGCATGATTCACTAAAAGTGAATTTGTTGTCGTTTCATGAACAAGACATTGTTAATGTCAGTGCATATGACTAGGTGGTTCGATAGGGGATCGGACGCATCGAACGACCCGAACGAAGAGACCCATTGTGGAAGTGCTTAAAAAGCATATCGGTGGTGGGATGTCTCTCAAGACTTATAACAGTGTACGATTTAGTCCTTAGACTTGAGGTGCTAGGGCGAATTCGGTATACGGGTGTGCATACTTTGATTTAGGAGCCGGGCACATAGCCTGTCCATTGTGCGCCTACGTTGGGTATGCATAGTCGTATGCGCGGATGGTTAGCATCAATATAGGATCTACCGACTCATTGTAATGGATGAGGGAATTTCCTGTACATTCTTCGATTATACATTCCGAGAAATCCATGGCCATGGTCAGTGACGGATTTGGAAAGGGGTTTCCAGATTTAGCAGTCACACTGGAAGTATTATCCTGAATTAGAAAGTACAGAATCGAGATGATTAGAGGTGCCGACCAATTCACACACCCTAGGTCTCGATCGGGAAATTAGTCGTTAGAGGGACCGTATGTACATGGTACTTATAAGAGGTTTAAGGTTCACTAAAGTTAATTCACCTGAAGTTGGGCCTCATGGGCTTGTGGCTAGACATCGACCATGGGGTGTGGGTACTCCCGAATTAATAGTGGATTAATTCTGGAGTGGTCAATTGAAAGTAGTTTGATTGATCGGAGCAATTAATTAAATAATTAATTGCTACTAATTAAATCACAGAAATGTGAGCCTGCGGCCAATTGATGGTGAACCTAGAGGGTCACACACAAAAGCTGGAACTGTGATAGTCAGTGGCAGAACGAAATGATTTAAAGTAGTTAAATCAAGATAAGGAATTAAAAGGAATAATTCCTGGAGAGAAATTAATTAGATTTATCTAATTAATTAAATTGAATCTTTAATTAGATTTATTGGATTATTTAATTAAAGTGTTAATTAAATAAATGGGCCATTTAATTAAAGTGGTTAATTAAATGACTTGGGCTATTTAATTAAAGGACTAATTAAATAGAGAGGGATTGTGCCAGACTTATCTGATAGCCCATTAGCTAGGAGATAAGATTAGGGATAGGGTTTGAACTCTCCTATAAATAGGAGTCTTCAAGAATCAAAACCCTAAGCAAGGAAAAAGCAAAACCCTAATCTCCTCTCCTCACTAGCCGCCGCCCCCTCCCCAAGAAACCCTAGCCCCGCCGCCGCCGCCGCCCCTGGTTGTAGATCGGCCGTGCAGCAACTCTCTCCCTCTTCCGTTCTGCATCTAGAGTTGGATCCAAATCCAACTCTTGAATCTGAGCTGCTTTTCTCCTAGTTCTGAGCCTGAGGATTAAAGTGATTGCAGATCCAGCCGGTGTGGACTATTCTCTAGAGGCACAACATTTGGGGTGCTCTAGTGACCCAAAAGAAGACCGGAGAAACCACCACCTTTGCCTGTGGTGAGGTAAAATGTTAATTTTACCAGCTTTTCGTTTTAGTATACGTGCTGAAATGAATTCATACTTATTTATATGTGCTAATAAGAACCCTGGATTGTGGTGTATAAAAATTTTAAATTCCGCACCGTTGTAGTTGACAATTATACCCACGAAAACCCAACAGTGGTATCAGAGCCTAACTTATTATGCGCATATAAATAAGGCATGAACGCATCAATTTATGTGTTTTATATATGATTGCTGTGTTCTGGTATTTGATTCTTGCTTGTTATGATATATTGAGTGTTCGGATTTTTGCACTTTTCGGTTTTTGGGCCTAAAATGTAATTTCCGAAAATTGGAGGGCTTGTTTGCAAATTGCGATTTTTTATAAATCTGGACAGAAATTGAAATTTCGTTTTTATGCAATTCTGGACCAAATTGTAAATTCTGAAATTTTTCAAATTTTGGGTCATTTTGCAATTTACGAAAGGTTAGGGGTGTTTTTGCTATTTTCCGTAAAACTGGGGTCTGTTTTGCAATAAACAAAAGTTTCTGGAAATTTTATCAATTTTCTGCTTTCTGGTCCAATTTGCGTATTCTGGAAATTTTGGGGCTATTTTGTAATTTCCAAAAGATGAGGGGTCAAAGTGTAATTTTCGAAAATTCAGGGGCCGAACTGCAATTTTTCAAACTTGAAAAACAGAAACTGTTTTGTGCACTAAAGGTGTTTAGTAAATCCGGAAAGTCAATTTTATCATAATTAGTAGGGACTTAAAGTGAGAATCAAAGGGTCATTTTAAAGGGGTTTAAAATGATGTTAGGGATTGTTTTAGAAGGGGTTTTAAAACTAGAATCTAAATGTTTTAATAGGCTGTTTTAAAACATGATTAGAAATAAGGAAAAGGGGTTTTTGCTTGTTTCTTGCTCTACGTGAAATTGTTTACGTGGTTTTTGATCGCGCCGAGCCTTGACCCTTAGGGTAGATGTGATTGGTTATTTTTATCTTATTGGTTTTATTGGGCCTGCGAGCCTTAAGTTTTGGGCCACTTTGAGCCATTGTAATAGATAGGGCTTTACTGTTTTATTAGTTTAGAATGGAGGCCCGTTACAAGCAAGGTGGGAGCCCATGAAGACTAAAGGCCATGTATGCATGGTAAAATGTGTAATAGAGTAGGTCTCTTTGAAACCTAATAGATTGACCAATAGGACCATCGTCTTTGGCTCGATGGTGGTCCGCATAGGAGGCTCCCGATCGAAAACATACTGTGGTAGCATGCATGCTAGGTGTGTATGTATTTATTTACGTATTTATATCTGAGCTTGTATGGTGATACGCGCTAGTTATAATTAGATCGTAAATAAAAAATAATGCATAACTGGAACGGTGAGATCTCGAGGAGAGTTACCTCAAACTCTTAAACCCGAAAATCCCCTCTTGAAAATAATATTAAGTCATATTGGGTACATTTAAAATGATGTTTTAAGGATCCAAGCCTTCCATCAATAGGGACTAGTGTATGTTGTCTACTTATCGTTGAAGGTGATCCAGAGTCTGGCACCCTAGGCGAAGAAAGGGACAATGCACGAAATTCCTTGATTCTCGTTTTTAACTAAACTAGACAAGGGTGGGGACTGGTCGGGATGTGATTATCGACCGATAACTAGTTACGGGGACTTCACGACCGGGCCAGTTGCTCATCATGATTGATGGGTTAGACTTAACGATTAGTACCACTTATGATGTAGCAGTGCTAGATAAGTGCGAAGACCGAGGCAAAATAGCTTGAAGGTTGTGGAGGAACACAATTGGTAAAAGTATACCTACCTGGGGAGTTAATTGTATGGCCACGAGTCGTGGGTGCAATTAATGTCTGCTGGGACGTCAAGACCTACTAGGAGATTAGATTTCCCGAACAATTAAAGGGGTAATTGTTTCGAGAAAATAGTGGGAGAACTTTTTCGATAACAAGTCCAACATCGTTAATTATAAGTATTAATATAGATCAGTCAGCTAAACGTTATCATTTACTTTTGTAGATCAATTCTGCAAAAATGTCTAAGAATCCATTAGCTATCATCCTTGACTCTAACAAACTGAACGGATCAAATTTTATCGACTGGCTTAGAAATCTGAGGATAGTCCTCGACTCCGAGAAAAGGGGTTACATTCTCGATGCACCCATGCCTGGTGCACTTCCGGAAGGGGTTTCGGAAGAGGAACGAGCTACCCATCAAAGGTGGGTCGACGATGATATTCAGGTTCGTTGCCTCATGCTGGCATCAATGACCAATGAGCTGCAGAAACAGCATGCAAGGATGTTGCATGCTGCTGACATAATTCTTCATCTCCAAGAGCTATTTGGAGAGAAGTCTAGGACCGAAAGGTTCAAGACTACAAAAGAATTATTCAATCTGAGAATGGCTGAGGGTTCAAGTGTGAAAGATCACTGTTTGCGCTTCATTAATCTGGTTGAAAAACTGGAGAACTTGGAGGTAGACCTGCACGCTGATCTCTCCACTGACCTGCTCCTCCATACTCTGCCGCGCTCATTTGATCAGTTCGTGTTGAACTACAACATGGAAGATAGAGCACACGCTCTACACGAACTGACCAATTTATTGGTCACGGCAGAATCAACCCTGAAAAGGGAGAAGTCTGTCATGATTGCTGAGCAACCCAAGGCTGCAAAGCCTAAGAAGGGCAGGAGAAAGAAGAAGAAAGAAATCTCTTCTAAAACAACCAAGAAGGTTGTCGAGAAGAAAAGAAAAAGCCCAGAAGATGAATGTTTCCACTGCAAGAAAGTAGGGCACTGGAAAAGGAACTGCCCAGACTACCTGAAAGAGGTGGTCAAAGGTATTTTCTTTATTGAAGTTAATATTTCTATTAACTGTGCATCTTGGGTGTTAGACACCGCAGCCGGTTCTCATATCTGCAATGATTTGCAGGTGATGGGAGCAGTAAGGCCTCTTAAACCCGGGGATAGAATCCTGCGCTTTGGAAACGGAGCTAGGGTTGCGGCAGAGGCCATAGGAGACGTTGAATTAGTTCTAGGAAATTTTCTTTGGTTTTGAAAGACTGTTTGTACGTACCGACAATTATCAAAAACATTATTTCTATTCCTTTGTTGGATAATGATGGTTTTTGTTTTTCCATTTCAAATGGAAGTTTTAGCATAATAAAAGGTGGTTTTACTTATGCTTGTGGTACTTTGATAGATGGTCTTTATTCCTTAGAACCTGCTAATTCTAATGTCATGCACATTCAATCAAAGAAAAGAAAACAAGATGAAAACAATCCACAACTTTGGCACGCTAGGCTTGGACATATTTCCAAGAGTAGAATTCAAAAGTTGGTCTCCTCTAGGGCTCTTGAAATAAAGAACCTAGATGATCTCCCAACTTGCGAATCCTGTCTCAAGGGAAAAATGACCAAAGCGCCTTTTACTGGGAAACCGGAGCGAACCAAACAAACCTTGGATTTAATCCATACTGATGTTTGTGGACCACTGAGTATCAGTGCGAGAGGAGGATTCTCATACTTCATAACCTTCACAGACGACTTCAGTCGTTATGGGTATGTATACCTGATGAAGTATAAGTCCGAAGCTTTTGATAAATTCAAAGAGTTTCGAATGGAAGTTGAGAATCAACTTGGACATAGTATCAAGGCACTTCGGTCGGATCGAGGTGGTGAATACTTAAGTCAAGAATTCCTCGATTATCTTGTAGAGAATGGAATTCTCTCTCAGCGAACTCCTCCTAGGACACCGCAGTTGAATGGTGTGTCTGAGAGAAGGAACAGAACTTTGTTAGACATGGTTCGTTCCATGATGAGTTTCGCTGACCTTCCTTTTTCGTTTTGGGGCCAAGCCCTATTAACTGCTTCGAAGATACTTAACATTGTACCTTCAAAGTCGGTGCCGACGACGCCATACCAAGAGTGGTTTGGTAAAGCACCCATATACTCATATCTACGAGTATGTGGATCTCCTGCCTATGTAAGAAACAAGAAAGGAGATAAACTAGATAGTAGATCTAGTTTGTGCAAATTTGTGGGGTATCTAAAGGAATCCATTGGATACCTGTTCTACGAACCTAAGGAACAAAAGATGTTTGTGTCCAGGAACGCCCACTTCTTGGAGGATGACTTCCTCACTAAAAGAAGCGGGATATCCGTAGAACTTGATGAAGTCCAGGAACTGGACCCATCCCCACAAACAGTGGGAGTTGATCCTGAACCTGTTGAACCATCTACTACACCAGTACTTCGTAGGTCCGATCGAGTTCGTAGAGAGCCTGAAAGGTATGGCTTTATTCACGAAAACGATCAATTGGACATTGATCCAAGGACATACGAAGAAGCTATGTCAGACATAGATTCGGGTGCGTGGCAGGAAGCCATGCAATCCGAAATGGATTCCATGCATTCCAACAAAGTATGGACTTTGGTTGATCCACCTGAGGGAACCATCCCTGTAGGCTGCAAGTGGATCTTCAAGCGCAAGCTAGGAATGAATGGAGAGGTCTTAACTCATAAGGCTCGCCTCGTGGCAAAAGGTTATTCTCAAAGGCCTGGTATAGACTATGAGGAAACCTTCTCGCCAGTAGCGATGTCTAAATCCATTCGGATACTATTAGCCATAGCCGCGTGGTATGACTACGAGATATGGCAAATGGATGTAAAGACCGCCTTTCTCAATGGCGACATTGATAAGGAAATCTATATGCAACAGCCAAAAGGCTTTACATCTAAAGGAAGTGAGCATAAAGTTTGCAAACTTCAAAGGTCAATCTATGGCCTAAAACAGGCGTCCCGAACCTGGAACATACGTTTTGATGAGACAGTCAAGGGGTATGGCTTCATCAAGAACGTTTATGAGTCATGTGTGTACAAGAAATTCGATGGGAGTTCGGTACAATTTATTGTGTTATATGTCGATGACATTCTGTTGATCGGAGACGATATCAGAACGTTGACGCAGACGAAAGCGTGGTTGTCCACGCAATTCTCCATGAAGGATATGGGAGACGCATCTTACGTACTAGGCATACGTATCTATAGAGATAGATCGAAGAAGATGTTAGGTCTCTCCCAATCCCAGTACATTAACACTATACTGAAGAGATTCAGTATGGAAGAATCCAAGAAAGGATTGCTTCCAATGAGACATGGAATCTATCTTTCTAAATCAATGTGCCCTACGAGTGATGAAGAAAGAAAGAGAATGTCTCTCATACCTTATGCGTCTGCCATTGGCAGCATAATGTATGCAATGTTATGTACTAGACCTGACGTAGCTCACGCTCTCAGTGTAACGAGCCGCTACCAGTCAAATCCAGGGGAGGAACACTGGACCGCCGTAAAGGCTATCCTAAAGTACCTGAGAAGGACTAAGGATATGTTCTTGGTCTACGGTGGGAGTGGAGAATTGAAACTCGAAGGATTCACTGATTCGAGTTTTCAGTCTGACGTGGATGATTTTAAATCCAATTCTGGATATATATTTTGCCTCAACGGCGCAGCGGTGAGTTGGAAGAGCTCCAAACAGTCGACCACTGCAGACTCAACCACTGAAGCAGAATATATCGCCGCATCAGATGCAGCAAAGGAAAGTGTTTGGATGAGAAACATCATCCAAGAGCTGGATGTGGTACCTAGCATTGCAAATCCCATAGTAGTCTTCTGTGACAACAATGGGGCAATTGCTCAAGCGAAGGAGCCGAGATCACACCACAAATCCAAACACGTATTGAGGAAATACCATGTGACCAGGGAGATCATAGGTAGAGGAGACATTCAAATGGAGCATGTCGACTCAAAGGATAACGTAGCTGATCCACTAACTAAGCCATTATCGAAAAAGGTGTTCGAAGAGCATCTGACAAGGATGGGTCTTAGAAACGTTTGTGATTGGCTTTAGGGCAAGTGGGAGATTGATAGGATAGTGCCCTGCAAGCCAACAAAAAGCTTGTAATAGGAACATTATTTTATCTTGACAGAATCTTTGATTTATCAATTAATACGAACTGTTTATTTTATTGAGAATTCATAATATAAACAAATGGCCATCTTCATCTTTCGTGAACACATTTAAGCGATTGGTTGAAACCCTGAGATCACTCATGACTACGGGACTATTCACTTCAGTATTGGGTGCGATTAATCATGAAACAGTCTCAAAGGTCGTGATCTCAAAAATGTTCCAAGTCATAGATTCATATCGAGACGGGGTATCGAATGAATCGTTAAGACTTGTAGGATTATGCATGATTCACTAAAAGTGAATTTGTTGTCGTTTCATGAACAAGACATTGTTAATGTCAGTGCATATGACTAGGTGGTTCGATAGGGGATCGGACGCATCGAACGACCCGAACAGAGAGACCCATTGTGGAAGTGCTTAAAAAGCATATCGGTGGTGGGATGTCTCTCAAGACTTATAACAGTGTACGATTTAGTCCTTAGACTTGAGGTGCTAGGGCGAATTCGGTATACGGGTGTGCATACTTTGATTTAGGAGCCGGGCACATAGCCTGTCCATTGTGCGCCTACGTTGGGTATGCATAGTCGTATGCGCGGATGGTTAGCATCAATATAGGATCTACCGACTCATTGTAATGGATGAGGGAATTTCCTGTACATTCTTCGATTATACATTCCGAGAAATCCATGGCCATGGTCAGTGACGGATTTGGAAAGGGGTTTCCAGATTTAGCAGTCACACTGGAAGTATTATCCTGAATTAGAAAGTACAGAATCGAGATGATTAGAGGTGCCGACCAATTCACACACCCTAGGTCTCGATCGGGAAATTAGTCGTTAGAGGGACCGTATGTACATGGTACTTATAAGAGGTTTAAGGTTCACTAAAGTCAATTCACCTGAAGTTGGGCCTCATGGGCTTGTGGCTAGACATCGACCATGGGGTGTGGGTACTCCCGAATTAATAGTGGATTAATTCTGGAGTGGTCAATTGAAAGTAGTTTGATTGATCGGAGCAATTAATTAAATAATTAATTGCTCACTAATTAAATCACAGAAATGTGAGCCTGCGGCCAATTGATGGTGAACCTAGAGGGTCACACACAAAAGCTGGAACTGTGATAGTCAGTGGCAGAACGAAATGATTTAAAGTAGTTAAATCAAGATAAGGAATTAAAAGGAATAATTCCTGGAGAGAAATTAATTAGATTTATCTAATTAATTAAATTGAATCTTTAATTAGATTTATTGGATTATTTAATTAAAGTGTTAATTAAATAAATGGGCCATTTAATTAAAGTGGTTAATTAAATGACTTGGGCTATTTAATTAAAGGACTAATTAAATAGAGAGGGATTGTGCCAGACTTATCTGATAGCCCATTAGCTAGGAGATAAGATTAGGGATAGGGTTTGAACTCTCCTATAAATAGGAGTCTTCAAGAATCAAAACCCTAAGCAAGGAAAAAGCAAAACCCTAATCTCCTCTCCTCACTAGCCGCCGCCCCCTCCCCAAGAAACCCTAGCCGCCGCCGCCGCCGCCCCTGGTTGTAGATCGGCCGTGCATCAACTCTCTCCCTCTTCCGTTCTGCATCTAGAGTTGGATCCAAATCCAACTCTTGAATCTGAGCTGCTTTTCTCCTAGTTCTGAGCCTGAGGATTAAAGTGATTGCAGATCCAGCCGGTGTGGACTATTCTCTAGAGGCACAACATTTGGGGTGCTCTAGTGACCCAAAAGAAGACCGGAGAAACCACCACCTTTGCCTGTGGTGAGGTAAAATGTTAATTTTACCAGCTTTTCGTTTTAGTATACGTGCTGAAATGAATTCATACTTATTTATATGTGCTAATAAGAACCCTGGGTTGTGGTGTATAAAAATTTTAAATTCCGCACCGTTGTAGTTGACAATTATACCCACGAAAACCCAACACCTCTAAAGTTCAACATGAAGGTGACAGCCATGGAAGAGTCCAGAGATCTGGGAAAGATTTCACTCACCGAGCTGTTCTCAGTACTCAAGGCGTACGAGTATAAACTGCCAAGAATGGGTGTTGAAGAAACCTCTACTTCAAGTCCCACAGCTGCACTTGTTGCTGCTGAAAATCCCAGAAGACCAGCTTACAAAAGCAAAGACGTGGACTCATCTGATGAAGCCACATTACTCAACAAAAAGGAGTACACTGCTGGAGACGTTGCATTACTGATGAACAACTTCAAGAAGTTCTACAGACGAAAAATGAAGAACAAATATAACAATGCTTCTACTTCTAACCCTACTTCTTCTTCTCAAGATAAGGATCTTATAACCCAAAATGATGTGCTATAATTGCAGGAAACTGGGTCATTTCATCAGAGATTGCCCATATCCTAAAGCTGAGAAGTATATAGAAGAGGAAAAGAGAATCAGAAAGGAAAGAAATCATCAGAAATACAAGGTGCTGGTAGCAGAAGCAGAAAAGCTAGCTGTTGTCTACTCATCAGATTCAGATTCAGACACTTTTGATGAAGAGAGTCCTGCTCTTCTCTGCCTGATGGCTCCGAGGATGAAGAGGTAACTCCTCTCGATAATGAATTATTTAATTCATTTGAACAAATGATGCTTAACAATAAAAGTATTGTTGATGCATTTAAAAAGCTTAAGGAAGAGATGATATTGCTGAAAGAGCAAAACAGTTCACAGAAACTTAAAGCTGAAAAGCCAAGAGAATCAACTGAATACAAACTGCTTGAGCAAGAGAATGAATCTCTGAAAGCTGAATGTGAAGTTTATAAGGGTAAAATCATGGAGCTTGAGAAAGTCATTGAGCCTCATGATAAGTCATCTGTTGCATCTACTCACATGTCTAGTAAACAGAAGACACCTTTAGAACAGGATAAGCTAGAACTGAACCATACTGAAAAATTTATATCAGCTGACAACAGTAAGGTCATTTTGTATGTTCAGACTACTAAACCTGCTTCATCTGAGAAAGTGTTAAAGGAGACAAAAACTCCTAAGGCTAAAAAGAGCAAAGAGCCTAGTGTAGGAAAACAGACTGGTAAGCCCAAACAGAAGAGTCTTAGGAAGTCTTCTAATAAGGTCAAAACCAATCAGACTAGTGATAAGACTAAGTCTGTAAATGAGCAAGCATCTAGTAAACCAAAGAGGCATAAAAACAAGAAAAATCAAAATTCTTGGTATGGAAATGAGTCATATTATGTGCAACCTGCTGCATATCCTCATATGTATCATGCACCTCAATTTCCAACTTACTATGCACCATATCCTACTCATTCAATGTATGCATACCCTCCTTATCATGTATCTTATTCTACTTATGAGCATTATCCTTATCATGCTGATTATCATCAACATAGCAAATCTGATAAATATGATGAAGATGAAACTGCTCATGCTCCTGCCAAACAACAGAAGCCTAAGAAGCCTAAGACTTCATCATCTTGGGTTGTCAAAGGTGGAACTAATCCTTCAGGACCCTCTCAATAAGGGTACCTAAAAAAATTTTATTTTGTTTTGTAGGTTAGGATTAGGAGTAGGAGTAAAGTAGAGAAATTTTGGTACTTGGACAGTGGATGTTCAAGACACATGTGTGGAAGCATACATGAGTTGACTGATGTTGTTGTTGTGGATGGTCCTAAAGTTACTTTTGGAGACAGCAAGGAAGGCAAGATTGTAGCAACTGGAAGACTAATCAAAGGCAACATTGAGATATCTGACGTCTCTTATGTTAAAGGCCTCAAATACAATTTGCTGAGCATAAGTCAATTTTGTGACAAAGGATATTCAGTCATCTTCTCAACAGATAAGTGCTACGTTGAACAGATAGGTACAAATAAGGTTATTTTATCTGGAAGACGACAAGGAATGATCTACATAGTGGACTGGAATTCTGCTGACAAGAATTCAAGTATTTGTTTGGTGGCATCAACACCAAGTGAAGTCAATTGGCTGTGGCAAAAAAGAATGAACCATGTGAATTTCAAGACCATAAACAGACTTATCAAGAACAATCTGGTAGAAGGAATTCCAAAAATAGTCATGAGCAAGGACAAGCTTTGTGACGCCTGTCAGAAGGGTAAACAAATCAAGTCATCATTCAAAAGCAAGAAGCATCAATCTTCTAGAAGAATATTGGAGCTGCTACATATGGACTTATTTGGACCTATTGATCCAATCAGTAACGGTGGAAAAAAATACTGCCTAGCTGTTGTGGATGACTATTCAAGATATACTTGGGTGATTTTCATGAAGAAGAAAAGTGAAACCAAGGAACATCTTACAAATCTGATGGAACTTATTCAGAATGAAAAGAGCATGAAGATATTGAAGACCAGATCAGATAGAGGGACTGAGTTTACAAACTCTACTGTTGAAGAGTATTGTAATGTCAGAGGAATCAGCCATGAGTACTCTGCAAGTGAAGTAATGCTTGTCAGCTTCCTATCTCAAATTGAGCCCAAACAGATTGAAGAAGCTCTTAGTGATTCAAACTGGATTGAAGCTATGCAAGAAGAGCTAAATCAATTTGAAAGGAATGAAGTCTGGTACTTAGTTCCTAGACAAAGTCATCAAAGAGTAATTGGAACTAAATGGATATTCAGGAACAAAATGAATGAAGATGGTGTGGTCACCAGAAATAAAGAAAGATTAGTTGCCAAAGGCTATTGTCAAGAAGCAGGTATTGACTTTGATGAAACTTTTGCACTAGTGGCAAGATTAGAGGCTATCAAACTCTTTCTTGCCTATGCTACTCACAAGAATTTCACAGTCTATCAGATGGATGTGAAATCAGCTTTTCTCAATGGAGAATTGCAAGAAGAAGTTTATGTTGAACAACAACCTGGATTTGAAGCTTATCAAGAAGAAGACAAGGTGTATCGTCTGAAGAAAGCCCTCTATGTACTGAAACAGGCTCCAAGAGCATGGTATGATACCCTATCTGATTTTCTTTTAATTAAAGGATTTTGTAAAGGTAAGGTAGACAAGACCTTGTTCACTATTGAATGGGAAGAACATATTTTGCTTGTGCAAATATATGTGGACGACATCATTTTTGGTTAAACTAATCAACAAATGTGTGATAAGTTCTCAAAGTTGATGCAGAACAAATTTGAAATGAGCATGACGGGAGAACTCAATTATTTTCTTGGCTTGCAAGTAAGACAGTTGCCTGATGAAATATTCATCAGCCAAGTAAAATACACAAATGATCTGTTCAAAAAATTTGGTATGAAAACTAGCTTTACTGCTAATATTCCAATGTCTACTAGTCTACGTTTGGATAAAGATGAAGATGGCAAATCAGTGGACATAACCAAGTACAGAGGAATTATTGGGTCTCTGTTATACTTAACAGCTAGCAGACCTGATATTATGTATTATGTTGGGGTTTGTGCAAGGTATCAATCAAATCCTAAAGAATCTCATATCCTAGCTGCCAAAAGGATACTTAAATATCTTAAAGGTACTGAAGATTTGGGATTGTGGTATCCTAGGGAATCTGGATTTGAACTTGTTGGATATTCAGATTCTGACCTTGCTGGCTGCAAGATTGACAGAAAAAGCACAACAGGTGCCTGTCAGTTCTTAGGTAGTCGTCTGATCTCTTGGATGAGTAAGAAACAGACTTCAGTATCCATATCAACTGCTGAAGCTAAATATATAGATGCTGGAGCTTGTTGTGCACAAATATTATGGTTGAAGCATCAACTAGAAGATTACAACATAAAAATCAGTGGAATCCCTATCTACTGTGACAATACAAGTGCAATCAGCCTTACTCAGAATACTACAAGTCATTCAAAGACTAAGCATATTGAGATCAAACACCATTTCGTTAGAGATCATGTGGAGAAAGAAAATGTCATGATAGAATATGTGTTTACTGAAAATCAGATTGCTGACATCTTCACAAAACCTCTAAGTGAGACAAGGTTTTCAACTATAAGAGCTGAACTAGGTCTACTAAAATTGGATGCATAAGCTGAGGGGGAACTCATCAGAAGACTGAAGTTCAATAGCTTACTCATCATATTATCTTCAAGGATTAACTCTCAACATACTAGTTAACTTATGAATTCTTAAAGTCAGAGGGAACGTGTAAGACTAGCGGTACTTCTGATTAAAAGATGAAATTTGTTGATGACAGTTAGTTGAAGTTATGTTTTCATCAGAAGATTAAAGTCTTGAAGATTGAAGATTAATTATCTAGCTGGACTGACAAACAGCCGAGGAAGGTTATCAGTTATTGGCTTTCACTGATAACAGCTCTGTCATCAGGACAGTAGTCCAATCAGATAAGTATTTATTTTACTCATCAGATCACATGCGTAAAAGCTTACTGTTTAAAATGTTTTAATTAAAAACACGCTTTTACAAGTGAGAATAAGGCGGTTCAAATTCCTGCTCCTTATTAAATGCGATTTGAATTTAAAAAGGCGTAATTGACGCCGCACGATCGAAACTGACAGAAACGGATCTAACGGTTAGCTGGTATCATGGAAACCGAAATACCTTAACTCTATAAATCCAGATTTGATCAGCTTAGTCGCTCTTTACACACCCAAATATTCAGAGAGCACTTGTGAGAAAAATACTTGCTATTTTCTGCAAAAATTTCTTCTTTTTCACTAACAATCAACAGAATCGAGATGGCTTTCGGACAAGAATCAAAGGCTAAGGGTATGTACTTGGTGTACGAGACTTATTACCAATCTGGTACCAAATTAATGAAGGAACTACTGGAGAAGTTCAAATCTGCTTCCTTAGTAAATTTCATGGAGTATCATAAGGGTTTGGTCTGGACTGATCAAGTTTTGGAGTATTACCGTACAACGACAGTTGATTTCACTACCCAGGAGATCAAGGCAACTGTCGGAGGTAAATCTGTTATCATTACCCCCACTTTGCTTCATGAAACTTTTGGACTGCCCAACAGTGGACAACATGACGTCACTGTTCTGACTGAGGAGAGGCATCAAGATTTCTGGGCAATCTGTGCCAAGGATGGTGAAATGTTGACTGGCAACATTAAGAAGAAGCAGCTGAAGGATGAATATTAGCGTATGGCTGATATGGTCTCCGAGCTGATAGAAAACTGCACTTTTTCGTTGGATGCTGTTACAATGAAGAGATTCAGCATCATGGCGGTAATTTACTATGGATTAGAGGTCAACTGGTCCGTGGTTATTTGGTATATCCTGGCTAACTTCCACAAGAAAAAGAACAAAAAGAGTCCCCAGACGAAGCATAGAATCACTCTAAGTTATCTGCTCTTTCACATGGGTTGTGATGTGACAAATAGGAAGGAGATCCATGCTGCTAAGGCAATGTCCAAGTACTTGTCTGTTCTTAAGAGGAAAGCTGATGAAGCTGACGTGGAAGAAGAAGCTGAGGAATCAAATGAGGTTCCTGCCAAAAGGCCAAGGAAATTGGTTAAAACAGCTCAGCTGGCTGTTGAATCCAAAAAGCAAAAAGCTGATGAGCCTAAGGAGAAGACTCCTAAGAAGATGAAGAAGGTGTCTGATGCTGAAGTTGATAAAATTATAAATCAGACCACTGCTGATGTCAGGAACATGTCTCCTGCATCATCTTCAAGAACGCCATCTGCGGAGCGTCCTGATGAGAATGTTGCTCACAGGACAAGAAGTCAAATTCGGGACACATGAGCTTCTATGCCTGTTCCAGAAAGGGCAAGAAGGACTGTGAGAAAGAAAATGACTTTCATTGACTCACCCACTGAGTTAATTGATTTGGTCAGAGAAAGTCCTCAAACAGCAGAGAGGCCTGTTGGAGCTGTTGAAACGTCTGCTGCTGAACAGATTGATGCGCAACAGAGTGCTCAAGAAAAACCAACAGCTGAGGTTTCCAAACCTCAAGATGATCCAGATGTGATGATCATCAATCCCATAGCAGCTGCACCTCTTGCATCTGTTGGTCCCGCTCCTGCCCCAGCTGATAAAGGAAAGAGAAAAATACTTTTCAAAATAAAGAAGATTTCAGCTACAGACAAGAAAAAGAGGGAGGAGGCTGAGCAAAGAAAAAGGGACGAGCAAGAAGAGAAAAGAGTTCTTGAACTTAGCAAGGTTCAGGCAGCAAAGGATGAAGAAAGGAGAAAAATGTCTGCAGAAGAAAGGAAGGCTGCTGAAGCTGCTGAACTTGCAATGGTCATTGAGCTGAGCAAGACTGATGCTCATGGACCTGTTCATGGAGGAGGGATTAAAATTTGAGATTCGAAAGAAGCTAAGCCAAAGATGCCTGCTGGCGAAGTCAAGCCAAAAGCAAAGTTTGAAGTTAGAAGATCATTTGACATTGTAAATTCTGATAAATCTAACTTCAACAGGTTTGAGAAGGCTTTAGCTTACTTTGATCAAAAACTGATGCTGAAGACTCTGTTCACCCATGATAAGCCTAGATACATAAAGTGGAGAGACTATAGACTGAACAAGTCTATTGAAGTGCTTCAGAGTTGGAAGGAGTTAGCTGATGAAGAAAGGTGGGTTCTGAATTGGTTGAAGACTGACTCCATTCAACAGGCTTTGGATCCTGATTATGTAAGGGATGCTATGCATCAATATGCAAAAGAGTTTGCAACAGGGGAGGCCAAAATAATTGAAAACACTTTGCCTGCAAAGAAAAGAAAATCTGACAATGCTGTTGAAAGGGCAATTCAGATTGCTGTTATGACTGCCTTGAAGAGATCGGTTGCTAAGTCAAGATATCAGCAAGGTTCGTCAAGTGAGCTGCCCTCACTGCCAAGCATTCAACAGATCATGTTTGGCAAAGAAGTTAGAGATTATTATGAGATGCCTAAGGTAAAGGCCCGTACTCCAAGTCTGTGGCCTGTTGTAAGACAAATCCGTCAAACAACAACCTTTACTGATGATGGCAAAACCATAAGTAAGATTTTTGAAGACGTTACTGATCAGCCCAAAGCTGCTGAAGAACCCTTAGCACTTGAGTGGAAAGCTAAGGAGTCCGAAGCTGATCAGGATACTGACTTGAAGGATGCTCCTGTCCACCAGGAGAATGAAAATGATCAACCTGCTGCTCATTCTGCTTCATCAGATGATATGCATTCATCACTGATGGAAGCCTTCCAGCTATTAATGGAAAATTCTATGGAGGAACTGGAAGAAAGGAACAACACGCAGTTGAAGAAGTTGCAGCAAGAATTGACTGAATCCAACAGATTACAACTTGAGAGCATGCAACTACTTACTGCAAGGATGATCAGGAATGCAATTGATAATTTTCCTCTTCCTGAAGATCATTCTAAGGCACTGACTCAGAGTGTTGTAGAGATGAACAGACATATTGAAGATGTGAAGGTTGATGTAGACCATCTTCACACTGCTCTGAAGAGAGCTGAGAACAACATTGCTGACCTCACTGCTGCCTTCATCGACGTCAGTGAAGAAGAAAAGAAAGTTAACATGATGATTTTGCAAGGAGTTCAGAAATCTGGAAAAGTTATTGAAGAAGAACTTGCTACAATGCAACTGAATGTGGACTGCTTGAATGACAAGACTGATATCATCAGCACAACTCTCGATCATTTGACTGCCAGTCATGATGTGGTTAATCAGAACATCAAAGCTTTATGTGCTGCTATGAAGATTCCTGCTGTTACACTTAACCCGCCTGCTGAACCTGAAATTGTCACCAGAACTGATGATGACAAAAAGGGGGAAGAGAAAGGGGAAGAACCAACCAAGGAAACTGCTGCTGCTGATGAAGCTAAGAAGACTGATAATACTGCTGAAACTGGAATGGTTGAAGGTAAAGAAAAGTCTGCTGAAGTTTCTAAGAAAAAAGCCAAGTCTGATGAAGAAAAGGTTGCTTCCAAGGATTCTGAAGAAGATAAATCAGAGCTCTTTACCAAATTCAAGGATGAAGAGAGGATCAAAAGGAAGATGGACGAAATAGCTAGAGAAGAAGAGATCAAAGCTAAAATGGAAGCTGTTAAGTCCAATCTGCTTTTGGATGAGGAGGCTGATGAAGATGAAGAAGAAGAAGATGATGAAGAATCTTCTTATGAGTATGAAGAAGTGCTTGAAGGAGACGATGAAGAAGCTGATGATTAGTATAGGCAAATTTTGATGTATCAGTTTTCTTTATTATTTCTTTTTCAGTCATCTGATTCCAACAGAATTGTACTTGTAATAATTTTCAAATATCAATAAAAAGTTCAAGTTCTGTTTCCAACAAATCTTTTCTATCTCAGAAAATTTTGAGGATCAAAATTTTAGTGTAGGTTAACAGGTACTTAGCTGAAGTTTTGTCATCATCAAAAAGGGGGAAATTGTTGGATAGAGATTAAGATGAAAGCACTGAAGATAATTTGTAAAGGGTGGTTTTGATGATTTCCAAAACCTAAGATCAGCTAAGTATGGAAAGCTTAGTTGTAAAAGTCCCTTAGAATAATTTTGACTAAGTAAGAAGACAAAACAGACGAGTCAAAATTCAAGGTCCAAAAGACTACTGATCTGCTGAAAGAAAGAAATCAGACTGGTGAAGATCAGCCGACTCAAATCAGATTTGTTCAAGTTTGGGATCAGCTCTGTTCATCATCAGACTTGCACTTTCGATCAGCCAAGTGGAAAAGATCAAGAAGTCATCCCAACGGTAATAAATGCCCCTAGAAGTAATAAATGCTGAAGTATAAGGTTATTAAAGACAAATGATTGAAGAAAGACTTCGTATCAGCTTTGTGCATTTAATGCTGCCTGCAAAAAAGTATTGTTGACAGTACGGACACTGTGTAGAGAGCCGCTCGCGGAAATTAATGACCAGTACCCGAGGATTTTGAATTTTATCTCACTTCAACGGACATTTTTCAAACCTACGAGTATAAATAGCTGAAGAGACAAAGAGAAGAATAACAACACAATCTCTGAGAAGAAATCCGAAGCAAAATCTCTTAAGTCTCAAGAACAACTCACTCATCAGCTTTGTCATTTGTTGACTGAAGCCGAAGTTGAAGATAAAAGACAAACATATTTTCTGAGTGAAAAACTGTTTGAGTGTTGTGAGAAGTGTAGATCCATCTTTGTGAGTGATCTAACTTCAGATGATAGGTTTTCTTAGTGATTTCCTATTGTGAGCTTACGGCCAGATTCATTTGTTGTTTTGGCATAAGTGGAGTGTGCTAATTACTTTGTCTTCTTAGTATAACCCAAGATCTTTGTGACTTGGAAGAGTGGACTAAAGGATATTTAAATCTATATAACCACTATAAAAATTACTTGTGTTTTTACATTTGTTTTGAACTGACATATTTTCAGATTGCATAAAACACATTCAAAACTGTTTGAAAAGAGTTTAAAGGAGTTTACAAAATTGGGGATAAAATTTTCAAACTACTAAGTTTACTTGTGAAAATCCGTTGCAAGTACTCTAGTATTAAAACTGATTTTAACTAAATCAGTTAAGTAACTATCAGATTAGTGGTCGACAAAGCTGTTCAAGATTTGTTCGCGATCAGCCTTGTAAACTTACTGTTCTATATTAGCTTAGTCTATTCAACAGTTAAGTAAAAGTTTTAAAGTTAAAAATTGTTAAAAAGTTTAGAGTTCTATTCACCCCCCCCCCCCCCCCCCGTAGAACTCATCTGACCACTTGGGACCAACACACACAAACAATATAAAAATGCTAGTATATAATTTCTTACTAATTAGTTATTGTGTAAATCACCTATACTCCTGACGTAAAGTTTAATTATTAAAATCTCCTCCACGTATTGGGTATTACAAAAATCACCTTCAGGTTTGTCACCTTCTTATAATTAACACCTTGCACATTAAAAATTTCAATTTTACCCTTAGGGATTAATATATATAATAAATTATAAAACATGGATGCTAATTGTTATATCTTATAAATTATAAAAGTGATAATTATATATTTACTATCAAAATTAATTGCTCATAATTTTCAATAAATATTGCAAAAAAAAAAAAGAAAAAAAACTTATTAACATATTTATTAACAATTTAAATTTTATAACAAAAACTTAAATATGATTTTAAGAATAATATCTTGTAAATAAAAAAATTGTTTTCACATTACATAAATGAATTAATTTTTCTGTATTAGTAATAAATATGTAAATAAATGTAAATAATTAAATTATTAATAAATATAAAAAAATAATTATTATTTTCTGCAATATTTATTGAACCTTATGGACAATTATAAAATTTATCAATTATTTTGGTAGTAAATATATAATTATCACTATTACAATTTATAAGATATAACAATTATCACCCAATTTTTTAAATTTTGTATATTACGAATACCCACATGGGCAAAATTGGAACTTTTGAAAGGTAATGGGTTAATTATAAAAATGTGACAAAACTGAAAGGAATTTTCGTAATACCCAATAGGTGAGGGATTTTTGTTATTAGGCCTTACCTCAATGACTATCCTTAATTTACCCTTAGTTAATTAATCATATCTTAATTTGTTGTTGTAATACTAAAAAAGTTAGAGCTAAATGCAAAAATATTCCTTTTATTTTGTTTAATTGACAAAAACTCTCCTATATTAGATTAATTAGCAAAAACGTCCCTTTTTATTAACAAAAACTGCCATTTGAATAGCATAGGGGTTATTTTTGCACTTCAAAAAAATAGAAAGATCCGATCCATTGACCCAAAGCACACCATGGGATATTTTTGCTAAGTAGGCTGTAGGCATAACATAGTGGTACCATGGGATATTTTTGTTAATTAGGCATAGCATAAGGGCATTTTTATATTTTACTTAGAAAAAAATAGAAAGATCCGATCCATTGTCCCAAAGCGCACCATTAGATATTTTTGCTAATTAGACATAGCACAGGGATATTTTCGTATTTTACTTAAAAAAATATATTAAGGTCCGATCCATTGACCCAAAGCACACCACCGTAGATGGTGATGATGGATTTGCGGCCATCCTCACGGTCAAAGGGAAGGAGAGGTGCAATTGAAATAAACATCACATCTAGTTGTTGAAGGTTTTCCATATGATAATTTTTAACGGAAATTTGTTTTTTTTTATTAACCACACGATAGACAACTTTGCAACTTTATTTCTAGTGGATACGAAAATGCAAATTTGATATAATTTAATAGGTTTTCATTGTAACTTTCATACTAAGTCTATTTTTTTCTCTAGATTAAATGGCAATTTATTCCCCCATGAAATGCACAATGTTCAATTTACCTTCGTGTGATTTGAAAATGAGCATTTTACCCCCTATAATTTTATAAAAGTTTCGCAGCGCCGTCTCCTTGACATTTTTAAAGGTGGCACTTTATCCCTTTTGATTATGATAATGTGACAATTTATCTCGTGTGTTATGATAAATGTAGCAATTTACGCCCCTATGTTATAAATTATTTTTCATGTCACTCTCAATTTCAGCAAGTGAGATAAATTTTTTGACTGAAAGGGGTAAATTGCTTATTTATATTTTTTACAGGGGGCGTATTGCTCTTATTCAAATCATAGGGATACATGGAATATTATGTATTCTATAGGTAGTAAATTGTTATTAACTTTGAAGAAAAATTAGGCTTAATATGAAAGTCGAAATGAAATAGTTGCACAATAGGCATATTACCCTGTCTTATTCTTTCTGTTTAAAAATTAGCAAAGAAAGTAGCTGGCCTTGTACCTTTATTATATATTCAAGTAAGCAACTTGCGTCGTGCAATTTAATTACATTACATTACCAAGAGATGTTGAAGTCTCAACTTTTATCACATGCACTAAGCTTCATCGACAGGTCATAATTTTATTAGGTCAAACATGAAGCCTAACTGTTTATTTTGTTTTTTCTAAAAGTGTTTTCCGTTTTCATAATAATAATATTCTTTGTTTGATTTTTATTAATTGAAATAAATAGTATGTATAACTTTTAAAAATGAGTTTTTTTTTTTTTTTTTTGGAGATTATGAAAAAAATAGAAATATAATAATAAAAAGGTTAGTTTATATCAAAATCATGTTTGTTATGTGAGTTGTGAGATAAGTAGAGTAAAAAATAAGTTATGCTTTATTTACATTAAAATAGAATTTTTAAAGTTTTTTTTTAATATATAATAGAATTTTTCAAAAAATTTAAGAAATAATAAATTTAATTTTAGTTAAAAAATTATTAGAGAGCCCTAATTTTGCATATTTAATAGGAAAAGGATGAATGAACCTATACAACCTTGGGATAATAACCCCTCTTCTAGAATATTAATGATGTCAGTAAATTAAATATTTAACTAGCATAGATTAATACATATTTTAAAAATATTTAATATCTAACCAATAGAAATCAAAGTACATGCTTAGCAGCTGGACTGGGTTGCAGTGAGACTAATTATTAAATAGTAGTAAGACTTATCAAGGCAAATTCAACCAACAATAGTGTGAAATCGACTGACAAATGGTTTAAACCGAAAAAATAAAAAGAAATTGACAACATAAGAGGGAAAACAATGAAAAATAGGTTATATAGTAGATAAAAAAAAAAGTAAACCAGTAAAAAAGAATTACAATGATAAAAATCGATTAAAAAAAGGGTTAAACCGGTGAAAAGCATATAACATAGATGAATTAAATAGTAAAAAAAGGGTTGGGTAGGTAAATAAATTCATTTCAAATTGATAACAAGAGAAATAATTTGAAATCTACTTTATTTGTCGAACAATCCAAAAGATTTAGAGAGAATTGCATTTTTTACCAATCTTTTTGCATATTTCAATTTTTGGTATCAAATACAGGTCAACTTGGTATCATATTTTAACAAATCATTCCACATTTTGTACCTCTGTTAATTAAATAAGAAAAACACCGCTAAATTTGTGGCATAGGCGTTAAGTCAGTTTCAAATATGGCAAAATTTGTGTCATAACTTATTCTAGCTGGCAATTCAACCTGGCCTATAAAATTTCGGGTTGGCAAAATAAAATTTCGATAAAATTGTCAGCTAGTATAAGTTATGGCACTAATTTTTAATATTTGAAATTGACTTAGCGCCCACACAATAAATTTAATGGCGATTTTCAAATTTAGTTTACGATTGTACCAAATGTGTTGACCAACATTTGTTTGATATCAAAAGTAAAAATTGACAAAAATTTCGATACCAAAAATGCAATTCTCTCAAAAGATTTGAGCAACAAATTTCAAATTAATTCAATCCAAATCTATCCATCAAATGGGCATTAACATATACATCAACGTAATTGTCATTATTGTATCATAATTGTGTCACATCCATTTTACAAATTTGTATTGATACGAAGACAAATAATATTAGTTTTTGTACTTTACTGTATTGAAAATTTCAATGATTTATTTAATCACTTTGTATTGGTTAAATAAGAGATTTAAAGACGTTCAATGATATAGCCTTTAAAACGAATAAATCGAGCACTTAAAATGAAAACTATTGTATTATGAAATGAACTAAATAATCTTCTTATGATCTTATTTAGAATAAAATTTACAAACTAAATCAGTCATTGATTTATATTTGTTTACAAATTGAAAACCATCACTATTTTAACGAAATAATAATTATAATGAAAAATAAATTTCATAAAAATAAAGAATTTCTATTATTAATAAATACTATGATATGTTATAATAAAGTTAATTTTAATCTACTTTACAAAAACTATCGATGAAATTAGCTATACACGTACAAAATAAGTGTACTTTTCAGGTCAAATATAGATACTCTCTAATTTTTTTCTTTATTACTCCTTATCCCAATTCATCTTGATGGACAATGCTGGACAAATTAACAAGAGAACAATGAAATATGTTTTTTTTTTTCAAATAGATAGAGGTACAATGTTTAAATCGTGATTTTTTTCCCTAGAATTCTTTTGTTTTATTGGTTATTCATCTTGTTGTCATATTTATGTAACTCTCTCCTCTATTTCTTTCAGGAAATTAAATACCTCTATTTTTCTTAGTCCATCAACTTTCATATATTTCCAATCTTACTAGATCAAATTGGGAAAGAAATATTAATGGCTCCTACTCTTGAATTTCTGTCAAAATATTTGAGCTTTGAAGGGACGGGTAGATCTAAGGAGTTTATTTTGTCTGATGATGAGGATAATGATCAAACCTCTCCTTTGAAATGTGATGAAGAGTATATGAGCTATAATGACTTGAACGAAACAGTGGAGTTGACTTTGGATGAAACAGAGGAGATTGATCAAGCACTCTCTTCGAAAGGAGGGCTTCCTTGGAATGGTCAAACTTGTCTAGCAGTTGTCTTGTATGTAATAAAATTAGACAATGATATATTGTATCACGTAATAAAGAATCTCGAACTTTTAGCCCGTGAATATGATGAATTAACAATGAAGAATCCGGAAGAAAGCCAACAGAAGTTGGAAGAGTTTTCCAGCTTGTTTGTGTACTCTTTCATGCTAAAGGTGCGAAACTTGTTCACAGTCCCAAAGCTACACGAGGTGTCTTGATAAGAATAATTCACTCAAGAAAAATGAAATATTGGCAAGCTTTATGGACATTCTTCTTCAAATATTGATTTGTGAAGCACATGTTAGTTGGACTAAGGAACAACAATATGCAGTTCTTCAGAAGGAGCTAACATTTCTTCTTAGTCTTCTTGGGGATATACCATTTCAGTTCACTGAACATGAGGAAGTAAAAAATATATTGGCAGAATTCGAAACATGGGTCAACGAAGCAGGAAGGTTCATTTATTCTTGTGTTTTTTCAATTTTTCGAGTTAAGGCCAAGAGGTTTATTGAGGGGAGAAATTCACTTTTGAAAATGGTTGAGGTTTCGAGAACTTGATGAATAACCAAATCCACTTGATAAATAATGAGATGAAGGTTCAAATCATAGCACTTTATGAGGAGCTTACTATCTCACGATCTTTGCTCAAGGATATCAGAATGCCACAAGAAACATTTCATATGGATGAATAGAATGAATCTCTAGTCCACATTGGAGATGTGGCATATGAAGTTGAGGCTCCCTAATGATATCCCTAAGTTTAAGCTTATTAGGAACAGACTTCAAGAAATATGGATAATTTATGACATTAAAGCCTTGAATATCAAGAAAGGTTTTAGTAGAGAGGTACCAGCCCAATCTATGAGAACTCATACCACTATGATCATTGATAATATGGTTGGCTTTAATGATGAAAGTTCTAGTATTTTGAATGATCTTCTTGACGGATCGAAAAATTGAAAGATTGTTTTGATTTCTGGTATGCCTGGACTAGGTAAAAAAACTATTGCAAATAAGATGTATATTGATCGCTCAATTATTGATCACTTTGATGAGCATGGATGGTGTGTTGTCTCTCAAACATATCAAAAGAGAAAGGTTTTGATTGATATCTTGATGTCTTTATCAAAAACCAGGATAGATAAGAATAACATCTTCGACCTAGAAGATGAGAGTTTGTCCTTAAAGATTCACCAATGTCAAAAGAATCGAAGATACCTTGTTGTCATCGACCATGTTTGGTCCACAAATGTGTGGGATGATTTGGAAAGATTTTTCCCAGATGACGAAAACGGAAGCAGAATGATGTTACTAGTCGGATTAGAGGTATATCACCAACTAATAGCATTGTTCACTCACTACCTCTTCTTGAGAAAGACCAATGTTGGAGTCTATTAGAGAACAAGGTCTTTCGCGAAGAACCCTGCCCTCCACAATTACAAGGCATTGGAAAGCGAATTGCATCTAAATGCGGTGGACTTCCGCTTGCAGTAGTTGTTACCGCTGGAGTTTTGGCAAATTTGGAAAAGAAAATAAATGTATGGGAAAAAGTGGAAACAAACTTAGTATCATATATATTTGACTATGATACAAATAACTACTCGAAAATACTGGAACTTAGCTTCAAACATTTGCCAAAAGATGTGTTTTCTCTATTTTGGAGCATTTCCTGAAGACACACAAATACCAGTAAAGAAGTTAATATGGTTGTGGATTGCTGAAGGATTCATTCAGAGAGATCAAGAGAAGAGCCTAGAGCTAGTAGGAGAAGAATACCTTTCAGACCTAATTAATAGAAGCCTCGTACTAATTGCTGAAAGAAAATATGATGGTGGGGTCAAAGCATGCAATATTCATGATCTATTGTGGGACATGTGCTTAAGAAAAGCTCGTGAAGAAAAAAATTCAAAGTCAATTGACGAGTAAGTTTACTTGCTATCCTATTATTCAATCCAAGTCATTTTGTATTTTATATTCTATTTATTATGATCGTATTATTCATGACAATTAATAAACTTGGTTCTTCTTAATTGTCACTATATAGTTGTTTTGTGCTCTACGAGAAGCATCATCGCATCTTTTTTCAATCAGAGGCATCAGTCGGCGGGAGATCTTTTGGCCTATATTATCTTTCATTTTCTGGCCATCTTTCACATCCCTCATCCAAATTTCCACAAATGAAACTTCTTAGGGTTATGAATCTGTGGCCAATTTCTGATAGTTCCTATAAGTTGAAAAGAGTAGATCTTCTAGTTCAGTTAAGATACTTGGCCCTTGATCGAATGCCAAAATCACTAGTCGGCAACTTTGTTAACTTAGAATTTCTTATAATTGATAGTGATTGTGAAATTTACATACAATTAGCCATTCTAAAATTGGTGAAGCTGAGACATGTAAAAATAGAAGAGGACGCGACATTCGAAGAAGATTGCTACAACTGTCAAACCACTAATCTAATGTCCCTTTCAATGATTCAGATTAAGAATGACAAGAATAATGAAATTTTGAGTTGTTCACCACATCTACGTAAACTCAAATGTCATTATGATGATAAAACATTATTTCCCGATCTCCATTCCCTCACTGATCTTCAAAAACTCAACCTGAAATACTTCATTTATTTCAGTGGTGAATTAACTAAGGTTAATTTTCCTTTCACTCTAAAAAATCTGAGTTTAACTGAATTAGGTTTGCCTTGGGAGGAGATGTCGATTATAGGGAGACTGCCAAACCTTCATGTTCTCAAATTATGGTTCCATGCCTTTGTGGGAGAAGAATGGGAGACAAGAGATGGTGAGTTTCAAGAGCTGAGGGTCTTAGAAATTTCATATAATGATCAAATAAAGCAATGAATCACATGTAGTGAACATTTCCCCCAACTCCAGTCATTGTTAGTGAGTGCATGCATCAATCTTACGGAGATACCTAGCAAGATAGGCGTCATTCCGACATTGCAGAAAATTGAGGTGCACAATAATGGGTACGAGGTTCACCAATCAACTGTTCGGATTGTACAACACGAAAATGGAAATGAAGAATTTCCGTTCTTAAACATCCATGGAAAGAATATGGAGGAAATGACACTTTATTTCCAGGAGCGAGAGTAAGGAGATATATATATTTTTACATTTCGAATATTTGATGGAATATTTCGAAATAAATTTGGATTCACCATGTCGGTCAACGTTTTTTGATTTCCTTTTCTCATAGTTTGTTAAAGCAGCATGATGGGGACTATTTCGCCCCCCTTGTAATGTTCGGATCGACTAAGGGAAATAAGATCGGTTCGACCAGACGAGCCCGTTCGGGATCATTTAGCGACCCAGTAGAATACTACTCTTCTTAACAAGCAGACTACAATCCGGACTCAAGAAGGACGATTGGGCCGAGTTCTATTAGAATTATGTTTCCTTGTAAAATTAGGTTAATTGTGATATAAATACCTAGTTAATCATTGTATCAGACACGCTTGACTTACTCAACTTACGCCTGCATACTAAAATAATCTAAGATTATTGAATAGAAAAGCTTTTGCTATACTATTTTATTCATTTATTGTCTTGATTACTAATTGTTTCATCTGATTGTTCTTCCTTGAGATTGATCCATCCTGAATAAAGTAACAAAGCCCTTTAATTCATATTGATTGAGAACTCCTAATCACACTCCTTACTGATTTAATCGTACCCGACGAAATTCGGCTTAATCAGTTGGTGAGGGGCTAGGTTAATTATTCGATCGACATATGGCTCGCCCAAGGAAGAGCGCCTGTAATGGGGCAAGAAGTAACACAACTAACCCCCATAACACGTCTGAGGATCCACAGGGCAATACTGATAATTACGCCCCTGAGAACAACGACAATTTACAGGGACATCTTCAGAACCAACATGAACCACAAGGGATCCCTACCGGTGCGATACCGGAAGAACCTATAGCTCCAGCGATCCCTGTTCCCCTCTCAGACGCTCATGAGAAATTGCGACAGATTGCTATGCTTTTTAAATCACTCAGCCCGGAGGAACTACTCGTACTCGAACAGGTTCCTCGAAACCCTAGAACTACTAGGGCAAATCCAATTCACAGGACGCCGAGGCAGAATGATCAAATCTCTCAACAAGCTGATAGCCCGGTAAGCGAGCAGCGCTCATTACACAGTCCGCAAAGGGGGAACTCAAAACCCTCCGATAACAATCTCCGAAGAAAACCGGGTCAAAGGAGACCGCAACCGGGACGCAGCGGATCCAAGGAACATACCATAATCCCCATCGAGGATGACGTAGGCGACGCAATCCCAGATCGACCACGAACTATGCGGTTCTCGGAAAAAGAAATCGAAAAGATGGTACATGAACGACTTGAGCAATGCTTACGATCTATTCAAAACCAATGGGCCAGAACCACGGAACTCCAGGAGAGCTTAGCGGCCTGCTCTCCCTTCTGCAAAGAAATAAAAGAGGCACAGTCGACCGGACAGGTTCCAGGTAGACTACCCAGATACGATGGAACCACTGATCCAGATGACTATATTTTTAGCTTCACAAACATAATGAACTTATATGCTCACTCGGCTGAATTCATCGCTAAGTTAATGGTGACCACGTTAGAAGGACTTGCTTTGGACTGGTTCACCAAGCAACCAGCCAACTCCATATTCAGTTTTCGGGAATTATGCAACAAGCTGACACAGCAGTTCTCTAGTCAGAAGAGACAAAAACTTCCAATGAGCTATTTAGGAACCATTTATCAACAAGAGGGCGAATCCCTAAGGAACTGGTTGGCAAGATTTAATGTGGAATTGCTAAAAATCGATTCCCCAAATATCGATTACATAATCTCCATTCTCTTCGATCTCACGAAAAATAGGCAGTTCGGAAATGCCCTCAGCCGAAAGCAACCAAGAACGTTCGCCGACATCATGAGCTTGGCATCAAAATATATGACCCAGGAAGAGATGAATTCTTTTAAAGATAAGAACAAAAATAAAGTTACGGCCTCAGGCTCCAAACGGCAAGATAGAATTCCTGCCCAAAGATCCATGGACTATGAACGGTCTTTTAGAAAAGGCAACGTGTTCCAGCGATTAGAATACAATAAAAATGACCAGGACAGACGACCTAACATCTATCAAAGACCGAGAACCGCCGAGCCGGCAATCCGGGGAAGGGTTAATCAAGTAGAACACCCAAGGCTAACTGTTCCGATAGAAGAAATCTTGGCTGTACTAGAAAGGAATAATTGGATCCCGGAAGCAAAGAGAATCGCTCAGCCCAGACCAGGTGGACGAAACTATGAGTTATACTGCAAATATCACCGGGCACATGGGCATCGCACTGAGGATTGCTTTCACCTTAAAAGAGAGATCGAAAAACTGATCGAACAAGGAAAACTAGATGACTATTTGGAGCGGGATAACCGCAAGCGAGGAAGAAGTAGGAGTCCTCGGTATAACAATCAAAGAAGAAATTCCCGTAGAAGGTCCCCTAATGATGGTCCCCCACAAGAATTAAACAATGACAGATTAACGGAACCATCCATACAATCTGAGGAGGACCCGCAGGCGGGGACAGTCGTAATGCTCGCCGAAGGACCACCAAATCCATAATTGGAAGCTTAAAATACCCGAAAGAAGTATGGACTCTAGAAAGTAAACCAACAAACAATCTGCTAATTAGTTTCAACGAGGGCGAGGTACCCAAAAACCTTGTTTGGGACACGAAAGAGGATAGCCCAGACTTCCCGATGGTGGTATCACTAGAAGTAGCGAATTATAACGTCAAAAGAATCCTAATCGATAATGGAAGTTCAACGAATATCATCTCTAAAGAGGTCCTAGCCCAGATGAACTTGGGACAAATAACATTCCAAAAAGTAGCCACGCCTTTAGTAGGATTTGGGGAATCCGAGATTATCCCTAGTGGCATGATAACTTTAAGTGTCTCACTCGGGAAGAAACCATATCGGACGGTGAAACTAGTAAAATTTTTAGTAGTAGAAACGCCATTTGCCTACAATGCGATTCTAGGACGACCTGCACTCAACTTATTCCGAGCTATTGTCTCAACATACCATCAGAAAATAAAATTTCCAACTGATGCAGGGATCGGAGAAATAGTGAACGATCATTGTATGGCATGGGACTGCTACAACACGTCACTAACCTTGGGAAATCGCCCTAAATCGATTACCCCGAGCAAAAGAAAGCTTGAAGACGATGCTGATATAAACGAGATTGAAATCCCTAGCACTGACCGAATAGATAAAAAGGGAAAAGAACCAGTGGATTTAGCTTTAAAACCACCGAAACATAATGATGTCATACTGGTACAAGGGTACCCAACAAAAACAACAAGAATAGGTACCGAATTAAGCAAGGAAGGGAAAGTAATGTTGATCGACTTTCTCAGAAATAATGTAGATGTCTTCGCCTGGAGCGCGAACGACATTGAAGGGATTGACCCCCGAGTAATCAGTCATTCGCTAAAAATCGACCCTTTGGCAAAACTTGCTAGACAAAAGAAGAGGAATCATGGGCCAATAAAGGATAAAATCATCAAGGCAGAAGTAGAAAGGCTACTCAAGGCGAAACAAATTCGAGAAATACACTTCTCGGAATGGCTATGTAATGTTGTGCTAGTAGTAGAGGGTGACAGAAAGGATAACAAATGGAGAATGTGCAACGATTTCACCGACCTTAAAAAGTTATGCCCGCGCGATCCATACCCTCTCCCAAGGATCGACTTATTAGTCCACTCAGCCGCTGGCTTTGCAATCTTCAGCATGATGGACGCTTTCCAAGGTTTTTATCTAATATACATGGATGAGCGAGACAAAGAGAAAACTGCATTCTGTTGGGATAGTGGTTGGGTTGCCTCGATTGTCAGAACAACAAAAGTGCGGAATTTAAAATTTTTCGAAGCACCCAAGGTCCCATATAAGATTCTCCATATTATTTATACGCAAGCATGAAACAAAAACACACATTGAATTAAACAAGGGGGTTTTTGCGATTTACCTCACCACAGGCAAGGTGGTGGCAACCTTCAGTTCTGATTCTGAATCTGGATCTGGATCTGGTTCACAGAAGTGATCCAAGCGTCTCACCTCCAAAGATAGTCCACACCAACTGGATTCTGGTGACACCTCCTAGTCTTAGGCTCAGAACTGGATCTAGGAGATTTGTTGTTGTAAGACTGTGCAGATCAACTTGGTAAGGCATGATCTAGCACGATGGAACAAGGGAGAGGCAGCGGCGGCGCTTGGGCAGCTCACGGCAGCAAGGTGGGCGGCGGCACTAGGCTTGGCGGCGCAAGGAGAGGGGCGGCGGCTACTAGGTCAAAGGAGGCTAGGGTTTTGCTTAGGGTGTTAGCTTTTTGAGCTCTAGTAGAACCCTATTTATAGACTCCCTTTTGGCCTAGGTTTGCAAGACTCCTCATGGACTTTTAATTAAAGGCTCATGTCTTGCAAGCCTTTCATTTAATTAATTACTTAATTAAATGCCCAATTCAATTAAATCAATATTTCTTTTATATAATTAATTAGCAACTCAATTAAGTATTTAATTAATTAAGTCAGCCAATTAATTAATCTCCCACTTGAATTAAATACTTTAATTCATTTAATTGATTTAATTACCTTTAAATCAATTAATTTCTTTAGTATCCTTTTTCAACAGTCACCGTTCAATTGTATTGTGTGTGACCCTCTGGGTTCACCATTAATTGGCAGCAGGCCCACGAATTCCTCGTGATTTAATTTATGAACAATAAATTGCTCCGGTCAATTAAACAACCTTTAATTGACCACTCCTAGAATCAAATCCTCTATTAACTCAGGAGTACCCACACTTCATGGTCCATGTCTAGCCACAAGCCCATGAAGCCCAACTTCAGGTGAATTGATACTTGCGAACCTCGTCTCATATAATTACCATGTACATACGGTCCTTCTATTGACTAATATTCCCGATCAAGACTTAGGGTGTGTGAATTGATCGACACCTCTAAATATGTCTCGATAACTATACTTTCTAATTCAGGATAATATTCTAGTGTGACTGCTAAATTTGGAAACCCCTTCCCAAATCCGTCACCAACCACGGACGTGGATTCCTCGGATATATTATCTAAGAATCGTATAGGAAATTCTCTCATCCATTACAATTAGTCAATAGATTCCATATTGGTTCTAACCACCCGCGTGCATGTCCATACGCACCCAACCTAGGCATGTTATGATCAAGCTAAGTGACCTATACCTAGATCTAAGTACGCACTTTCATGCACCGAATTCGCTCTAGCACCTCAAGTCAAAGGACTAAATCGTACACTATTATAATCCTTGAGAAACATCCCATCACCGATATGTGACATGCGCTTCCACAATGGGTTTCTCTGTTCGGGTCGTTCGATGCGTTCAATCCTCCATTGAACCACCTACTCATATGCACTGGCCTCAAATGCCTTGCTCATGAAACGCTATAAATTCACTCCATGTGAATCATGCATACTTGTACAAGTCTTGGCGATTCCTACGATACCCCGTCTCGTTTGGAATCTATGACTTGGAACAGTTTTAAAATTACGACCTTTGAGACTGTTTCAGGATTGCACTCAGTACTGAAGTGAATCGTCCCATAGTCAAATGTAATCTAAGGATTTCATCCAATCGCTTAAATGTATTCGCGAGAGATGAAGTTGGCCATTGTTTATCCTTATACTCGTATTAATAAACATGCGTACCAAGTCATTTATACTAAAGAAAGATAATGATAGTTCTAGTACAAGCTAAATGTATTGGCTTGCAGGGCACTATGCCATCAATTCATAACCGAGCATGGAGTGTATTGCTTCATAGTTATGCCATTTGGGTTGAGGAACGCCGGGGCCACTTACCAAAGGTTAGTTAACATGATGTTCAGAGAATTAATTGGAGAAATAATGGAAGTATACGTAGATGATATGCTGGTCAAAAGCATGAATGAAGCTGATCACGTAAAGCATCTCGATCGATGCTTCCAAATATTGAGAAGGTATAGAATGAAGCTAAATCCTGCAAAATGCACTTTCGGTGTTAAGTCGGGAAAATTTTTGGGATATTTGGTACATCAACGAGGAATCGAGGCCAACCCAGAAAAAATTCGAGCCATAACTGAAATGAAGCCTCCGAAAACGATCTCCCAAGTACAGAGCTTGGTAGGCAAAATCGTGGCATTAAATAGATTTATATCCAAGTCGGCTGACATAAGTTTGCCGTTCTTCCAAACCCTTCGGAAAGCAAAAAACTTTGCTTGGACCGAAGAAAGCGACCAGGCGTTTGAACGGTTAAAGGAATACCCAACAGAGCCCCGCTATTGGCCAAACCAACCGAAGGAGAACCATTATATGTCTACATATCGATCTACGACGTGGCCATCAATTCGGTTTTAGTTAAAGTGGATGGCTTAGAACATAAGCCTGTTTATTACTTAAGCAAATTACTAAAAGGGGTCGAGAAGAACTACTTGGAAATAGAGAAATTCGCTTTGGCTTTAGTGGTAGCAGCACGAAAACTCCGACCTTATTTTCTAACTTACAAAATTGTGGTCTTAACGAACCAACCACTAAGATAGGTCCTAGCGAAGCTAGAAGCCTCTGGAAGATTGATCAAATGGGCCATCGAACTCGGTCAGTTCGAAATAGAGTACAAACCAAGAACTGCGATAAAGGCCCAAGTCTTAGCCGATTTCCTGTTAGAAACTCCAAACCAGGCAACCGAACACACCGAATCAACCAACCATAACAACGATATCTTGATCGTAGAAAATCAAACCTGGTTAATGCACGTCGACGGTGCTTCATGCCGAGAGGGAGGAGGTGCCAGAATCAACTTTACCGGACCTAATAAGGAGGATATAAATTATGCTATAACGTTGGACTTCATCGTAACAAACAACGAAGCAGAATATGAAGCGCTGATCGCGGGAATGGAAATGGCGATCAAGGCCAACATAAAAAGCCTTAAGGTATTAACCGATTAAGAGTTAGTGCAGAGACAGATAAAAGGTCTGTATGAGGCTAAGGAATTTAATATGGTCAAATACCTTGCCAAAGTGAAAAAATTGGCTGAAAAATTCGAAAGTTTCGGTATACAGAACATTCCACGCTCGAAAAATAAATGGGCCGATCAACTGTCTAGGTTCATAGGATCCCACGACGGAAAAACTGAAAGGGTGATCAACTGGTTAATCTCCAATACGCCGGCAATCGATATCGATGAGACACCGGTAGCCGAAATGATGGAAATCAAAGAAGCTGAAGAAAACTGGATGACTCCAATGATAGACTATCTTCGAGAAGGAAAATTGCCGCTTGACCAAAACGAAGCTCGGAAAATAAAATATCGGGCTCCAAAATATACATTGATAGAAGAAAAACTTTACCGAAGATCAGTATCAGGAATTCTCCTGAAATGCGTCTCCGAATCTCAAACCAACGATATCCTCCGGGAGGTACATGAGGGAGATGCAGGGAATCACAGCGGAGCAAGGGCCTTGGCTTTAAAGTGCCTTCGAACAGGTTATTATTGGCCTACCATCTACAATGATGCCGTCCAATATGTCCATAAATGTCATCATTGCCAAGTTCATGCTAATATATGTCATCAACCAGCCGAAAACATGCACCCAATACCAGTATGTTGGCCGTTCGATCAATGGGGAATGGACATCGTGGGACCTTTCCCAGCAGCTAGATCCAAGAAAGCATATGTTCTAGTCGTTGTTGAATACTTCAGCAAATGGATAGAATGCATCGCCCTTGCCCGAATAACTCAATTCCAAGTGATCAATTTCTTATGGAAATTCATAGTATGTTGATTTGGCATCCCGAGAATTCTGATCTCTGATAACAGAACCCAATTTGCGGGAAAACAGGTAATGGAATGGTGTACAAAGCTAGGAATTCAGCAAAATTTCACTTCAGTTGGGCATCCTAGAGCGAACGGACAGACTGAGGTGGCGAACCGAGAAATAATAAAATCCCTGGAGAAAAGATTAGGGGCAGCCAAAGGAAAATGGCTAGATGAACTCCCAGGAGTACTATGGGCTAATCGAACCACGGTCAGAACTTCAATCGGGGAGACCCATTCAGTCTAGTATATGGCTCGGAAGTTGTTATTCCAGTCAAAACGCTAATTCCAACACCAGGAATTGAAATGTATGACGACCAGGAAAATGGGAAGACAAGAGAAAATGATATTGATTTAACAGAAGCTTTAAGAGAAAAAGCGGCCGTACGTTTGCAAGTCGCTAAATCAAATATGGAAAGGGCCTACAATCAAAAAGTACGCGTCCGAATCTTCAAAGAAGGAGACCTGGTCTTGAAAAAGGTAGAGGTATCCAAGCATGTGGGGAAGTTACAACAGAATTGGGATGGACCATACATCGTCATCGGTGTAGGAAAGAAAGGTTCATACAAGATTGCACACTTGGACGGAACAGCCCTACCAAGGACATGGAATGCAGTCAACCTTAGAAAATACTATGGTAAATAAATCATAATAGATTATGCTGCTTTATTTTCTTTTTAGTAAGTTTTATTCTTTGTAATAAAGGCCTTGGCCTATGGTTCGATTTTTAAAGATTTTATCAATTTTAAATATCAAATCAAAGCTCGATTAAAGAAAAATGTCGAAACGAGTTGAGTTTTAAATCGATTGATTCGGTAAACGCTCCTCGGAAATCTACAATCATCTTGGTTAAGATCCAATAAAGATATGACGAGTCGAGTATAAATTGATCCGCTCAATAAACGCTCCTCAATCTAACAATACAAAGAGTTGAGTATAAATTGATCCGCTCAATAAACGCTCCTCGATCTAAAAATACAAAGAGTTGAGTATAAATTGATCCGCTCAATAAACGCTCCTCGATCTAACAATACAAAGAGTTGAGTATAAATTGATCCGCTCAATAAATGCTCCTCAATCTAACAATACAAAGAGTTGAGTATAAATTGATCCGCTCAATAAACGCTCCTCGATCTAACAATACAAAGAGTTGAGTATAAATTGATCCGCTCAATAAACGCTCCTCGATCTAACAATACAGAGAGTTGAGTATAAATTGATCCGCTCAATAAATGCTCCTCGATCTAACAATACAAAGAGTTGAGTATAAATTGATCCGCTCAATAAACGCTCCTCGATCCATGTTAAACGATTAGAAGGCTTTGGTATAAAAACCTAAGTCTAAATGAAAAAAAGAGTTGAGTATAAATTGATCCGCTCAATAAACGCTCCTCGATCTACATCTAATGATCAAAAAGATTTGGTAAAAATAACCTAAGTCTTAACAAAGAGTTGAGTATAAATTGATCAGCTCAATAAACGCTCCTCGATCTATTTTTAACGATTGAAAGGCTTTGGTATAAAAACCTAAGTCTAAATGAAAAAGAGTTGAGTATAAATTGATCCGCTCAATAAATGCTCCTCGATAATAATAATAAATAAGATCGAGACGAAATCAACAACAAGAAAAATGCAAGGAATGATAATAAAGTTTTATTCATCTGTGTTCAAGGAACGTGTAATAAATTACATACAAAAACTTTGATCAGATTACAAAGGTCTATATACGATTTACACATCGTTACAATTATTTAGATAAAATGATCCTATCCTATAGATCAATGATCTTCACGACAATGTCCAAGGAAACATCAATCTCCTCTCTAGTACCTCGACGATCGGAATTAACCACCTAAGAAGCATGCTGCTCAGGATGGTCGACTTCTTTAGTTCAAATGTTCTTCCAGACGAAATGAGCATTACCAGCCAGATAACCGGCAATACGCATTCACTGTTGGATGAAGATGAAGATAAAGTGCAAAGAAGTGAAGAAAATAAGGGAAGGTTTTGATGATTTCCAAAACGTCAAAATCAGCTAAGAATGGAAAACTTAGTTCCCTTAGAAGAATTTTGAACAAGTAAAAGAAGACATCAGAAGAGTTCAAAGTTCAAAGCCCAGAAGACTACTGATCTCGTGCTGAAACAGCAATCAGAAGGGTAGACCATCAGCTGACTCAAATCAGATTAGTTCAGTATTTGATCAGCAGAGTATCTATCAGCAGAGTTGCTTCGATCAGCAGAGTAGAAGAGATCAAGAGATTAGTCCAACGGTAATAAATGCACTTGGTGTAATAAATGCTGGAAGAGAAGGGTAGTAATGGCAAATGATTAGAATTTACTCTCGGATCAGCAGAGTGCATTTAATGCAGCTACAGGAAAGTACAGCAGAGAAAGGACTGTAGCAGGGAGTCGTTCTGAATCGGGCTAAAGCTATGGATTTGAGATTTGATTTCCTTCAACGGTCATATTTTCAAATCCAAGTATAAATAGAGCTGATTTCGAAGAGAGATACACACAACAACATTCTGAGATTTCGTTTTTGAAGCAGAAATTTTCTAAGTCTCAAGAAGCTCGAACAGCTCACTCGTCTGGTGGAAGTCATCTGTTGACAGAAACCCAGTTGAAGAAAATTAGAAAAATACAATCTGAGTGAATTTGTATTAGCTGAGTGTTGTGCGAAGTTTAAATCCGTGTTTGTGAGTGATTTAACTTCAGAGGATAGGTTTTCTTTGTAATTTCCTATTGCGAGCTTATAGCCTTCTCATTTGTTGTTTAGGTATAAGTGGAGACATATTGTAAACTTTGAGTTTATAGTATAACCTAGAATCTAAGTAATCTGGAAGAGTGGACTAAAGGATTTTTATCCATATAACCACTATAAAAATTCTTTGTGTTATTCTTGCATTTAAAGTTTTCTTGCATATTTTGAAATTGCATAAGTTTACACTTTGAATTATCAAAAGATTTTATAAGGAGTTTCAAAACTGGGGATAAAATCTTTTAAGGACTTAGTCTACTTGTGAAAAACACTTTCAAACATCCGCTGCAAGTATACTCGTGATAAAACTGTTTTGCTGAAAAAAAGCTAAGTAACTGTAAGAAGAGTGGTCATTCTGCTGTTCAAGATTTGTTCACGATCAGCATAGTCATCTGTTCTTCATCAGCTTAGTCTGCTGACAGAAGACTGAAAAGTTTTTAAGTTTAAAAATTTTCAGAGGTCTATTCACCCCTCCCCTCTAGACCTCATCTGACCACTTGGGACCAACAAGTGGTATCAAAGCAGGTGGTTCATTAGAATCAGCTGCCTGATCAACGAGCTTGATCCAAGTGTTTTTCAAAGGTATTCAAAACTTTTCAAAAGAGCATCTTTTTGAAAAATTAAAACTTTTTGAAAAATGGATTGTATCAGCCATGTTCCCCACATTGCTGGTATGTTTTTTGAAGACTGGAAGATTAGAATGGAGATCTTCTTAGCTGCCTACAATGACAACATGTATACATGTATCATAAAAGGTCCATTCAGATTCACCAAGACGATAAAGATAAATGAAGTTGATACCGTGGTGGAAAAAGACCTTCATGAGATGACTCCAGAGGAAATAAAGTTATTTAATCTGGACAAAGTCGGAAGATTTATCATGACTAAAGCCCTGGATAATGATCGATTTGACAAAGTCAAACATTGCAAGACTGCAAAGGAGATGTGGGATAAAGTCAGAGATATGAGCGAAGGCAATGATGAAATAAAAGAGCATCATCTCTCTGTTGCTTTGGAGAAACTGGATAACTTCAAGATGAAGTCTGGAGAGACCATTGATCAGATGGATACCAGGTTCACCAGAACACTCAATGAAGTTCTAAAGCTGGGAAAGACTTTCACTGACAAAGAGATCACTGTCAGAGTACTAAAGGCCTTACCCCCAAAGTTCAACATGAAAGTAACAGCAATGGAAGAATCAAGAGATTTGGGGAAGATTTCTCTTACAGAGCTGTTCTCCGTACTCAAGGCATTCGAGTATAAACTGCCTAGAATGGGAATTGAAGAAACCTCAACTTCAGGACCCACAGCTGCACTGGTTGCTGCTGAAAATACCAGAAGACCAGCACAGAAAAGCAAAGAAGTGGACTCATCTGATGAAGCCACATTACTCAACAAAAACGAGTACACAGCTGGAGATGTAGCATTGTTGATGAACAATTTCAAGAAGTTCTACAAGAGAAAAATGAAGAACAAATACAACAATGCTTCTACTTCTAAACCTAACTCTTCTTCTCAAGAAAAAGATGATTATAAAGCAAAACTAATGTGTTATAACTGCAGGAAATTGGGACATTTCATCAGAGACTGTCCTTATCCAAAAGCAGAGAAGTAAATTTAAGAAGAGAAGAGAATCAGAAAAGAAAGAAAACATCAGAGAGGCAAGGCAATGATGGCTGAAGCAGAAAAGTTGACTGCTGTCTACTCATTTGATTCAGATTCAGATGCGTCTGATGAAGAGTCGTCTGATGAAGAGAAACCTGCTCTACTCTGCCTGATGGCCAAGGAATCTGATAACTCTGAGGATGAGGTAACTCCTCTTGATAATGAATTGTTTAATTCATTTGAACAAATGATGCTTAACAATACTACTATTGTTGAAGCATATAAAAAGCTTAAGGAAGAGATGATATTGCTAAAAAAGCAAAATAGTTCACTGAAACTCACAGCTGAAAAGCCAAGAGAATCAACTGAATATAAACAGCTTGAGCAAGAACATGAATCTCTGAAAGCTGAATGTGAAGTTTATAAAGGAAAAATCATGGAACTTGAAAAAGTTATTGAGTCTCATGAGAAATCATCTGTTGCATCCACTCACATGTCTAGTAAACAGAAGATGCCTTTAGAACAGGATAAGCAAGAATTGAATTATACTGAAAAATTTATATCTGCTGACAATAGTAAGGTCATTCTGTATGTTCAAACTGCTAGACCTGCTTCACCTGAGAAAGTGGTAAAGGAGAAGAAATCTCCTAAGGCTAAAAAGAGCAAAGAGCCTAGTGTAGGTAAACAGACTAGTAAGACCAAACAACAGAGTCCCAAGAAGTCTGCTGATAAAGCTAAACTGAATCAGACTAGTGGTAAAACAAAGTCGTCTGTTAATGAGCAAGCTACTAGTAAACCAAAGAAGCATAAGAATAAGAAAAATCAAAATGCTTGGTATGGAAATGAGTCATATTATGTGCAACCTGCTGCATATCCTCCTATGTATCATGCACCTCAATTTCCTAGTTACTATGCACCATATCCTGCTCATCCAATGCATGCTTATCATGCACCTTACCCTGCTTATGAACATTATTCTTATCATACTGATCAACAACATGACTTATCTGCTAATTATGATAAAAATGAAACTGTTCATGCTCCTGCCAAAACTCAGAAGCCTAAGAAGCCTAAGACATCAACATCTTGGGTTGTCAAAGGTGGAACTAATCCTTCAGGACCCTCTCAATAAGGGTACCTAAAACAATTTTATTTTTGTTTTGTAGGTTAGGATTAGGAGTAGGAGTAAAGTAGAGAAGATCTGGTACTTAGACAGTGTTTAATCAAGACACATGTGTGGAAGCATACATGAGCTGACTGATGTTGTTGCTGTGGATGGTCCAAAAGTTACTTTTGGAGACAGCAAGGAAGGCAAGATTAAAGCTAAAGGAAGACTGATCAGAGGAAACATAGAGATATCTGACGTCTCATATGTTAAAGGCCTCAAGTATAATCTGCTGAGCATAAGTCAATTTTGTGACAAAGGATATTCAGTCATCTTCTCAACAGATAAGTGCTACATTGAACAGATTGGTACAAAGAAGGTAATTTTATCTGGAAGACGACAAGAAAATGTCTACATAGTCGATTGGAATTCTGTTGACAAGAATTCAAACATTTGTTTGGTGGCATCAACACCAAGTGAAGTTAGCTGGCTATGTCACAAAAGGATGAATCATTTAAACTTCAAGACCATAAATAGATTGATAAAGAATGATCTGGTAGAAGGGATTCCAAAAACAGTCATGAGAAAAGATAAGCTTTGTGACGCCTGTCAGAAGGGTAAACAAATCAAGTCATCATTCAAAAGCAAGAAGCACCAATCTTCTGAAAGAATCTTGGAGCTGCTACATATGGACTTATTTGGACCCATTGATCCAGTCAGCAATGGTGTAAAGAAATACTGCCTAGCTGTTGTGGATGACTATTCAAGATATACTTGGGTGATATTCATGAAGAAGAAAAGTGAAACCAAGGAACATCTTACTAATCTGATGGAACTGATCCAGAATGAGAAAAGCATAAAAATATTGAAGATCAGATCAGATAGAGGGACAGAGTTCACAAACTCTACTGTTGAAAAGTATTGTAATATCAAAGGAATACATCATGAATATTCAGCAGCAAGAACCCCTCAACAGAATGGTGTTGCTGAAAGGAGAAACAGAACACTGAAGGAAGCTGTCAGAACCATGATAGCTGAAGCTAAGCTGCCTCAAAGATTTTGGGCAGAAGCAACAAACACAGCATGTTTTACCCAGAACAGATGCATGATCAACAAAAATCAGAACAAGACTCCATATGAAGTTTGGAACAACAGGAAACCAAACATTCATTATTTTAAGATTTTTGGTTGTAAATGTTTTGTGTTAAATAATGGGAAAAATCACCTTACTGCATTTGCAGAAAAGGCTGATGAAGCTGTTTTTGTAGGTTACTCTACTGTTAGTAAGGCTTATAGAGTTTTTAACAAAAGAACATTACTAATAGAAGAATCTATTCATGTAGTATTTGATGAGCCAAGTCAATCTTCTGAAAAGAATCAAAATATTAATCAAGATCTGTCTACTGATTTACAGAAGTTGAATGTTGGAAAGAATGAAGAATATGTTCCCATCATACTACCTGATCTCAACTCAGCTGCCAACTCAAGTGCTGTTCAAAATCAGATCACTGATTGTCTAACAGACGAGTTACAAACAGCTGACAGACCAGAGACTGTTCAACAGACAACAAATGTTCAACAGACTACTACTGGAACTCCAACAGTAGTGTTGCAAGATCATAATCAAGGACAACATCCAGACCTGCAACCTGATCTCAGATGGCTCAGGAATCACCCTCCAGAGTTAGTGATTGGTGATCCTTTGGATAAAGTGAAAACAAGAAGAGCTGCTGCACAAGATGCTATGTTTGCTAGTTTTCTATCTCAAATAGAGCCTAAACAAATTGAAGATGCTCTCAATGATTCCTTCTGGATTGAAGCTATGCAAGAAGAGTTGAATCAATTTGAAAGGAATGAAGTCTGGTACTTAGTTCCTAGACCAAATCATCAAAGAGTAATTGGCACTAAATGGGTTTTCAGAAATAAAATGAATGAAGATGGTATTGTTACCAGAAACAAAGCAAGATTAGTGGCCAAGGGTTATTGTCAAGAAGAAGGAATAGACTTTGATGAAACATTTGCACCAGTAGCAAGACTTGAAGCAATCAGACTGTTTCTAGCCTATGCTGTTTACAAGAACTTCACTGTCTATCAGATGGATGTGAAGTCTGCATTTCTCAATGGAGAACTGCAAGAAGAAGTATATGTTGAACAACCACCTGGATTTGAAGCTTATCAACAAGAAGACAAGGTGTATCGTCTAAAGAAAGCCCTCTATGGACTGAAACAGGCTCCAAGAGCATGGTATGACACTTTATCTGATTTTCTTTTAATTAAAGGATTTCGCAAAGGTAAAGTTGACAAAACCTTGTTTACAATTGAATGGGAGAATCATATATTAATTGTGCAAGTCGGCAATAGTCCACCCGATGGCTTTCTTATGACACTTGAGAACTCTCAACAATTTTCCCCTTTGAGTATCCGTCAAGTCGGCCGCAATGATAACCGGCAAAGTAGAAGAATCTCCCAAATAAGCATAGTTCAAATGAGATGGAAGCGGTTTCAACTCCAAGATTGGAGGCTCCTCAATAGAAGATTTCAATGGCTTGGGGTTTGACAACGGCAAGTCAAGAGATTCAAATCTTTTTCTATAGTTCTCCCCAACCGAATTAGCTTCCAATTGTGAGATTACTTGAGCCATTTCCTCGATTTCTTCATCAAGTTTATTCAAGATAGCTCCCTCAATTAGATTTTCGTAGTGATTCTCCTCGAATGTAGTAGCTACCAATGAATCAATCATACAAATGGAAGAGATTTATTCCTCATCATCCGGGTATCTCATATCATTAAAGACATCGAATTTCACTTCTTCATCATGTACTCTCATGGTGAGTTCACCTTTTTGCACATCAATCAAAGCTCTACCCGTAGCTAAAAATGGTCTCCCATGTATGATAGGCACATTGACATCCGCCTCATAATCAAGAACAATAAAATCGACGGGGAAAATGAATTTATCAACTCTTACCAAGACATCGTCGATTTTTCCTTCCGGATAAGTGATGGAACGGTCGGCAAGTTGCAAAGAAACCGTAGTAGGTCGTGCTTCTCCGATTCCATGCTTTTGAAAGATAGATTTAGGCATTAGATTAATGCTAGCTCCCAAATCACAAAGAGCTCTTCCAAAGTATTTATCACCAATAGTACACGGGATAGTGAAACTCCTCGGATCCTTGAGCTTTGGAGGTAATTTGTTTTGCAAGATAGCACTACATTCCTCGGTTAGTGCAACCGTCTCAAATTCCCCCCAATCTTCTTTTCTTTGACAACACGTCTTTCATAAACTTGACGTACTTAGGCATTTGCTCGAATGCTTCCACTAGAGGGATGTTTATATGCAATTGCTTCAAGATATTTAAGAATTTTTCAAATTGCTTTTCATCCTTTTTCTTTTGGAATCTTTGAGGGAACGGAGGAGTTGGTATACTTGCCGGAATTGGCGTTGAAATGATTGGTTCTTTAGATACCTCCTTTCCCGAATCCACTTCTTCAACCAAAGACTCCTTACTTCCACTTTGAGTCTCCTCGGCTTCCATTGGATTTTCATTAGGCATAGCCGGACCTTCATACCTCTTTCCATTCCTTAAGGAAATAGCCTTGCAATGTTCATTCGAGCCTTGACTAGGTGACTCGGTTGTGCCTGGCAAAGCTCCTTGAGGTCTTGTACTTAAGGCTTGTGAGACTTGCCCCTTTTGAGTTTGAAGATTTCTCAAGGCAACCGAATGTTCTTGTTGATTTTTAAACACATCTTGCAACTTAGAGTCATTAGTTACCGTATATTTGGTGGTATGTTTCATGAAATCACCAAATGCATCTTCCCACGAAGGCTTTGACTCTACGGGTTGCTTTTGTCGATATTGAAATCCGGGGGGAGCGGAGGATTGATGACGTCCTTGATATGGTGGTTGTTGGGCATTGTTTGGATTACTCCAAGCGAAATTAGGGTGCTTTTGCCAATGAGGAATGTAGTTGTTGTTTTGATAGGGGGCATGTCCTTGATTGTTTCGATAATTGTTCCCAAGGTAATTCACCGCCTCGGGATTTCCGGGACACATATCATAAGGGTGAGCTCCCCCACACGTCACATAACTAGGTGGCATGGATTGTACTTGTTGTACTACTTCCGACTTTTGGCCAAGCTTGTCCACTTTGTTGCTCAAGATCGCCATTTGGGCACTTAATGCCGTGATAGCATCCAATTCGAGTCTTCCGGGAATAGATTTAGCGGAAGTTCCTCTTTCGGACGTCCATGAATGATTGTTATAAGCCATGGTGTCAAGAATTTCCCACGATTCATCATAGGACTTGGAAAGCATAGCACCCCCCGCGGTGGCATCAACGAGAGCTCTAGTAGATCCGTGCAAGCCATTATAAAATGTTTGCATCAAAATATACTCGCATATGCCGTGGTGTTGACATTTCTTTAACAACTCTTTGAATCTCTCCCAAGCTTCATATAAAGATTCTTGATCTAATTGCCGGAAGCCTAGAATATCATTCCTCAATTTTGTAGTCTTCGGGGGAGGGAAAAACTTCCTCAAGAACTTTCCCGTTAGATCTTCCCACGAAGTAATAGATTGGGATTGAAGAGAATCCAACCAATCTTTTGCGAGGTCTCTCAATGAGTATGGAAATAGCATCAACCTCAACGCTTCCTTTGTTACACCCGCAATGATGAATGAATCACTAATCATCATAAACTTCTTCAAGTGAGCATGAGGATCTTCGCTAGAATGACCTCCAAATTGACCCGCGGCATTTAGCATGTTGAACATAACTGGCTTAAGCTCAAAGTTAGGTGCCGTAATTGTAGGTCTAACGATGCAAGAGCCGAGCTCATCCAACTTAGGTGTGCCATACTCATTAATAGGCCGATTCCTATTATTTAGTTCTTCGGGAGCAACTTGTATAGGGTTTACCATAGCTGGATCGATTCTTTGATCTTCCATTTGTAGAGATTTACCCTTCTTTTTCCTTGCTTTTCTTCGCTTTCGAAAAGTCCTCTCAATCTCCGGATCAACAAGAGCTAAGGGTGATGTCAAAGCTCTTGGCATACACTAAGAGAAAGGTACCTATGAATACAAAGATCACAAGGTAAATAATAAATTCAAGCTAAGATACACAAGAATATAAATTGGCAATAATCGTTACTACTCCCCGGCAACGGCGCCAAAAACTTGTTACGCTCCAAATACGAGTGCGTAGAAATGCAAGTATATGGTCGCTTTCAAGTAATAAAGTGGTAAATGGTGTCGAACCCACGAGGAATCTAACGAATAATTATTAAGATCTATTCTAATATCTTACGCGAACTTATGTGATTAAAAGTAGTAGGTTTGTAGTTTGTTTGAACACATAAAAGTGAAATGAATAAAAAACACAATACTTTGATTCGATTAGATAAAGGTTCCTAGATTTCCATGTCACTAAGAGTGATTCAATCTCGAACGATTCACAAATTAACGACTATACTTATGTTTGTTGTTCAAGGTTTCATAATTTATTCATAGGTATCTTTTGATACCGTACGAACCTACCAAAGTAAACTAATCCAATTTATGTCTAAAAGTATTAAGCTTAAATGATGCTTTAGTTCCCAAACCTTAATAGAACATGAAATGACCTAGGTATAATCCTATCTTAAAATCAAATCACAACCTAGTTTCATAATCTAATCTTTAATCAACTATATCTGGCAATTAAAGATCAATCCATTTCATCCTATGGTTGGCCTAACCACAAGTTGACAAAGGCTCAAACTAGATTAACAAACACATGTAAGCATAGCAACAATCATAAACTCATCATTCAATCATAGATCCATCAAAGCTTCATGAAAACCTTGGAGTTAAATTCTTAGCTACTCATATTTATCAATAAGACATTCATTACATTCAACATATTCATAAGTACAAGATAAATATAAAGGTTAGAGATAAGCTTATGTAATGGAAGCCACTACAACTCTTCTCTCAGGCTTCTTTAGTCTTCCAACCAAAGCTCCAAGCAAGAACTCTTCTTCTTTTCAATGGAGGCAAGAGATATTTTCTTTTCTTCAAGTGTAAGTAAGTTGCAAGAGTTGTGTAATGAATTCCAACTTCTAACCATATAACCTAGCAAACTATCACCCACTCATGCCTAAATTACCCCAAAAACTATAGTAACAAAGGCCAAAAGATCCCTAAAGGATGTTGTATTTACAAGTGGGAGAAGGGCTATATACAAAAAGGCCCTCAAAAGTCGCTGAAAAACAGAGTAGACCTCGTCGCGGCGAGGCTCCACCTCGCCGCAGGCAAACTACCTTTTCTGCTACCGCCTCGCCGCGGCGAGGTGAGGTATGCCCATCTACTTGATTTCTTTTCACTTTTAATATCGTTAGGCACTTCCCGCGGTCGATAGTGACTTGCAATTCGGGCACGAAATGTTCCGGAAGTGCTTCAATGCGTCAAATCCTGCAAATCACCGACAAACAAGGTAAAAACACGAACAAAACACGAAAAACGAACAAAGGCCAAACAAAGGGCCAAGAGCACAAAAGACGCGACAAACACGCAAAGACATACGAAAACTCGGATCAAAACATGATGTTTTGGGCTTAAAGAGATAGGTAATAACGACGTTTTCACGGCGTTATCAACACCCCCAAACTTAAACACTTGCTCGTCCTCGAGCAAAGAAAACAAAACAAGAACAAAACAAGCATGCTTGAGATCAAATCACCAAAGCTTAACACGTTCGAATTATTCTTAAAACAAGCTCCACTTGTGTGTGTGATGGCTTTTGGCTAGATTCTATCTTAAGTGATTAATTCCCGATAGGTCAAAATCATCGGTTCTATTTGCATGGGCTTCTAATGCTTAACAAAGAATCCTTCCTAGCCGTAGACTGCAAACTTAATGCTCAAATCACTTCACGGGACTAAGTTATAGGTAATTTAAGAGTGTTGTCCCTATTCTTGAGTTAATTGACGATTTTAGCTCCTAACTCTTTTCTCACCATTCTTTGCTTTGCTTTTGATTTACAATAATAACATAGCACTTTGTGCTTTACAAGAATATTGCGATACGAAACTTGCACTAATGGCGAACTTTATGCAATTTTGCTTTTGTGGGCTACTAGCTCCACTCTTTTCTTTCTATTACAACTTTTGCACTAAAGCAATGAAATAGAGTAATTACCAAAAATGATCAATGAAAACTAGCAATTGAAGGCTTAGCCTTTCTTTTATCTCTTAGAAGTGCGTACATTTTAGCAACTTCTCTACTCATTTCTTTTAAGAGTTAGGTGTTTAAAAGTCTTTCATTCTCGAAAAGGGTTTACTCCCCCAAACATAGGCCATTTATGCTCTTTTTACATTTAATTTCCAAGCTAAAGATTGGAGTGATTTTAAGTTAAGCAAAAGGAGTCCTAGATCCTATTATCGCTAAAGTTCGTTATCCACTTTAAATATAATCATAGCCATTGCCAATGTGTCTTTGAACTTTGTAGAGCATGTTCAAAAAATAATAAGAATTTAAAAAATTTTGGCGGGTCGACCTAGCATGCAATAAATGACCTTACTCCCCCAAACTTAAAATGCACAATGTCCCCATTGTGTGAATTGAGAGTGACGGAATAAGGTACGACACGACAAAACAAAAGCAAAACGAAACAAAACAAAACGAAACGAAACGGTAAACGAGCGAGCACGGCTCTAAATAAGTTCAACAAGTACAAATTGTAAGTTGAAACAAGTAAACAAGCTAATGTCTCAAAAGAGCGAAGTAGCAAAACAGTACAAGATGAAAAATAGAATAAAACATTGTAAGATCAATTGAAACCGACGGGACTGCGTAAATTTAAAACCAACATCCCTTTTTGTATGCATCCCGTGGTTGCTCTTGTCTTCAACGGTTTCGCGCATTGAGTGCACGCTCTTCTGCATCATCAAAATGTAGCTCGTTTCCTTGATCCATCGGAGGCTGTGGAGGCAAATTGATACGCTCAGGAAAAGTATTCTGGGGAAGGGCATTGTACCGGTCATCTCCGAGCAATGTTCGGTACACAGCATCATCCCTATCTTTCATAGCATAAACATACCGAGCCAGCTGGTCTTGCCTATCAATCATGACATCTTGCCTGTTACTCATGGCTTGAACAAGCTGAATCAATCTGCCAATATCATCTCTGGTTCCTATCTGCGCCTGACCGCTTGGTTGCTCATCAACCTGTGCCTCTTCCTGTCCATCCCTACCCTCTTGATCCGGTTGATCCTCATGTTCTGCCTGATCCTCTGGTTCAACCTGACTGTACAAGGAAGTTTTATTGTTGTAAGCACTCGTATAGTCCAACTGCAAGGTCGTGCAGATAGCTAATGTGTTGATCGGGGTAGGCAACTTAATGACCTCACCAACTTCTTCAAAGTCAACCCCTGCCTCTCTACATAATCTGTCTATGAGGTGCGGAAACAAAAAACTCCTGCTGTTATAATTCGTCCTCGAAATGGTTTCCTCGAGTACCTCATGTATTACCCGACCTACATTGAGGGAACGCCCCCGGGTGAGTGAATAGAGTAAGGGGATGCGATCCTCACCGTAGCTTGTGTTAAACGTGGCAGGACGGAAGTGCGAAAGCAAGACTAATGTCCAAGCTTTTGCTTCCGGAGTTAACCGGTTGCGTGCCACCTTTGGTATACCACGAACTACTGTGCCTGGCAGGGTAATGTACTCTTTCATTTGATCCAAAATATACCCCCGCTTATCTTCAACATATTCATCCCTTCGGTTAGCAGGCCATTCTATCCCGTAATAAGCGTTGATAGTGTCCGGATCGAACCTGACCTCCGTACCCCTCACGTATGTGATACCGTTTTCTCTAGTCCAACTGGCATTTACGTAGAATTCTCTAACAATATCGCCGTCGAAGGTATCCTGAGATGGTCGTTTCAGGAATTCTGTCCAACCCCTTGCTTCAATTTGATCCTGTAAATACGGAAAAGCTTCCTTTTCGTAGTCGACAAACCTTTCCTTAACAAACGACCAACTTATGGCTTTCTTATAAGCATCCCAGGCTGATTCATCTCCGAACTTGTAGGTGTCGTATTCTGCCTCGACCACCTTTTTCTTTCCCTTCGGCTCCCTCTTCCTTTTCGGAGGTGCACTTGAACTTGCGCCTTTTGATTTTTTCATCATTGTGTTTAAAAGCGTTCTTCCCTTTTTGTTATCAAAGTGCACCAATTTCCCCAAACTTCAAGTTGTAACCACCCAATATCAATGAATCAATACTCCGACAACACCAAAATCAAGAACTAGCAAAATGAGCAAGAACTTCTCACACACATTTCATCAAACACCTTTTGTGCACTTCCCACTCTACTAATTCTCTTTAAAATTTGTAATTACTTCCACCCAAAAATTCAATACCAACAATTCAACAACAATACACCATATCAATACGAATCAAACAAGCAAAAAGGTCGAGCCACACATACCTTTGTTGAATTTTCGAACCCTTGTTGAATTTTTCGGATTTGATGTAATGGTGAATATTTGGGGATGTTTTAATTGATTGAAAGGAGAGAGGGATTTGTTTGAGGGTGTTTGAGTGAGTAGATTGAAGATTGAGAGAGTTTTATGAGAGAGTGAGTGAGAGGCGAGCGGAGAGAGTGGATGAGTGAGGATTGTTTTTGAGGGAGATGGAATATAATGAGGCAATTAGCGGGTGAGGGTGTTTAAAAAAAAAAAATTCTGGGCACGCCTCGCCGCGGCGAGGTCTGCGAGGTTTGTGCCGTAAGTTTCTGCCAACGCCTCGCCGCGGCGAGGTTTGTGCCGTAGCTTACGGCCAATAACTCGCCGCGGCGAGCATACAGCTCGCGGCGGCGAGGTTATTTCCCTCTTCTCTTTTTTTTTTTTTTTTTTTTTTTTTTTAAATTGAACCACTCACCGTACGACTTTCGCGGTCTATAGTTCATTCGCTTGACCTCACTCGATTCGTGCTTGTCAATCTTTGATCTTTCACCCGTGCTCGTTTACCTACAACACAAAACGCAAAACGAAAACAAAAACGAACAACAAAAACAAACACAAAAACAACACACAAAATAATAGGCTCGGGTTGCCTCCCGAGAAGCGCTTGTTTATAGTCATGAGCTTGACTTGGATACGGGATGATATCTTCACGATAGGATCACGGAAGTCCTATTCCTTTCGAATTCTCCGCCCCAATAGTGTTTGAGGCGCTGACCATTCACTTTGAATTTGTTTCCGGTTGAGGGATCGGAAACCTCCACGGCTCCATAGGGAAACGCTTCAACAACTTTAAAGGGTCCCGACCAACGAGACTTGAGTTTTCCGGGAAATAATCGAAGCCTAGAATTAAAGAGTAGCACTTGTTGGCCTGGTTCGAACTTCCTTGCCACTATACGTCGATCGTGCCATTTTTTCATCTTTTCCTTATAGAGCTTGGCATTCTCATAAGCTTCCAAACGAAATTCATCAAGTTCATTTAGTTGGAACAGCCGTTTTTCTCCGGCTAGACTTGCATCCATGTTTAGCTTCGTGACAGCCGAATAAGCCTTGTGTTCCAACTCCAACGGTAGATGGCAAGATTTTCCGAACACAAGCTTATAAGGAAACATCCCGATTGGTGTTTTGTATGCGGTACGATAAGCCCATAGAGCATCATCAAGTCTCAGCGACCAGTCTTTTCTGTTAGGAGCTACCGTCTTTTCCAAGATACTTTTTATTTCACGGTTTGATATCTCGGCTTGCCCATTTGCCTGCGGGTGATACGCAGTCGTCACCTTGTGCTTCACTCCATATTTCGCCAAAAGAACATCAAGCCAACGGTTACAAAAGTGAGAACCGCCGTCACTTATTATTGCTCTTGGTGTGCCAAAGCGACTGAATATATTCTTCTTTATAAAACCCATGACTGCTTTCGAATCGTCCGTGGGAAACGCGCTTGCCTCGAATCACTTGGAAACATAGTCTACGGCCACCAAAATGTATTGGTTCCCTTTAGAAGGTACAAAAGGTCCCATGAAGTCTATTCCCCATACATCAAACAACTCCACTTCAAGAATGGTGGTTAGTGGCGTCTCATTTCTTTGGGAAATACTTCCTACCCTTTGGCACCGATCACATTGGGAAACGAACCTGTGCGCATCTTTGAATAAGGTAGGCCAATAGAATCCCGATTGCAACACTTTTGCTGCCGTACGATCTCCCTTGAAATGTCCTCCATAAGGTGCGGCATGGCAATCATTTAGAATTGCGTGTGTTTCCTCCTCGGGAATGCATCTCCTAATGACCCTGTCTGCACAAATCTTAAAAAGAAACGGCTCATCCCATACAAAACTCTTTACATAATGTAAAAACCTTTTCTTTTGTTGATAAGTAAAGTCAAGAGGTAGTAAACCACATACCAGATAATTAACATAGTCGGCGTACCATGGGGTTGGAGATAGTGCAAGGGCAAAGAGTTGTTCATCCGGAAAGACTTCATTGATGAGTTCGGGATCTTCCTAAGCTTTTGCGTTCTCGAGCCTTGATAAGTGGTCGGCAACTTGATTTTCGGACCCTTTCCTATCTTTGATCTCCAAATCAAATTCTTGAAGCAATAGGATCCAACGGATTAGTCGGGGTTTTGCATCTTTCTTCACCATCAAGTATCTAATGGCCGAATGATCCGTGTAGACTACCACCTTAGTACCAACCAAATAAGCTCGGAATTTATCAAAGGCAAACACCACCGCTAAAAGTTCCTTTTCCGTAATTGTGTAGTTCAGTTGGGCATCGTTCAAAGTCTTGCTAGTATAATATATGGAATGGAAAATCCTGTTTTGCCTTTGTCCCAGAACAGCCCCAACCGCTATATCACTCGCATCGCACATTACTTCGAAAGGTAAACTCCAGTCCGGTGCCACAACAATTGGTGCCGAGATTAGCATTTGCTTCAAAGTTATGAAGGCTTGCAAGCATTCATCCATGAAGAAAAAGGGAACGTCTTTCTCCAATAAATTGCATAACGGTTTGGAAATTTGTGAGAAGTTTTTGATAAACCTTCTATAAAAACCCGCATGCCCAAGGAAACTTCGAAGTCCCTTCACGGATATAGGTGGAGGTAGCTTCTCTATTGCTTCAATTTTTGCTCTATCAACCTCGATACCCTTGCTTGAGATCTTGTGGCCCAAGACGATGCCTTCTTTAACCATAAAATGACACTTCTCCCAATTCAATACCAAGTTCGTTTCTTCGCACCTTTGAAGCACTTTGCTTAGATTACCCAAGCATTCATCAAATGAATCCCCAAAGATAGAAAAGTCATCCATGAAGACTTCTACGAACTTCTCGATCATATCGGTGAAGATAGTCATCATACACCTTTGAAAATTAGCGGGAGCATTACACAAGCCGAAAGGCATTCTTCTAAAAGCAAATGTACCATACAGACATGTGAAAGTTGTTTTCTCTTGATCCGCAGGGGCGATGAAGATTTGATTGAAACCCGAATATCCATCCAAAAAGCAATAGAAAGCTCTTCCCACTAGTCTATCCAACATTTGATCAATGAAAGGCAACGGAAAATGATCTTTCTTCGTATTTTGGTTCAGTTTTCGGTAGTCCATGCATACTCTCCACCCGGTAACCGTTCTAGAAGGTATTAACACGTTCTTTTCATTGGTTATCATCGTCATACCACTCTTCTTTGGAACACATTGAACCGGACTCATCCATTTGCTATCGGAGATAGGAAAAACAATCCCGGAATCTAACCATTTAATTATTTCCTTTTTAACCACCTCTTTCATAATTGGGTTCAATCTTCTTTGGTGCTCAACGGACTACTTGAAATTGTCCTCCAAGTTGATCTTATGCATACAAAAGGTGGGACTAATCCCTTTGATGTCGGCAATAGTCCACCCGATGGCTTTCTTATGACACTTGAGAACTCTCAACAATTTCCCCCTTTGAGTATCCGTCAAGTCGGCCGCAATGATAACCGGCAAAGTAGAAGAATCTCCCAAATAAGCATAGTTCAAATGAGATGGAAGTGGTTTCAACTCCAAGATTGGAGGCTCCTCAATAGAAGATTTCAATGGCTTGGGGTTTGACAACGGCAAGTCAAGAGATTCAAATCTTTTTCTATAGTTCTCCCCAACCGAATTAGCTTCCAATTGTGAGATTACTTGAGCCATTTCCTCGATTTCTTCATCAAGTTTATTCAAGATAGCTCCCTCAATTAGATTTTCGTAGTGATTCTCCTCGATGTATTAGCTACCAATGAATCAATCATACAAATGGAAGAGATTTCTTCCTCATCATCCGGGTATCTCATAGCATTAAAGACATCGAATTTCACTTCTTCATCATGTACTCTCATGGTGAGTTCACCTTTTTGCACATCAATCAAAGCTCTACCCGTAGCTAAAAATGGTCTCCCAAGTATGATAGGCACATTGACATCCGCCTCATAATCAAGAACAATAAAATCGACGGGGAAAATGAATTTATCAACTCTTACCAAGACATCGTCGATTTTTCCTTCCGGATAAGTGATGGAACGGTCGGCAAGTTGCAAAGAAACCGTAGTAGGTCGTGCTTCTCCGATTCCAAGCTTTTGTAAGATAGATTTAGGTATAAGATTAATGCTAGCTCCCAAATCACAAAGAGCTCTTCCAAAGTATTTATCACCAATAGTACACGGGATAGTGAAACTCCCCGGATCCTTGAGCTTTGGAGGTAATTTGTTTTGCAAGATAGCACTACATTCCTCGGTTAGTGCAACCGTCTCAAATTCCCCCAATCTTCTTTTCTTTGACAACATATCTTTCATAAACTTGACGTACCTAGGCATTTGCTCGAATGCTTCCACTAGAGGGATGTTTATATGCAATTGCTTCAAGATATTTAAGAATTTTTCAAATTGTTTTCATCCTTTTTCTTTTGGAATCTTTGAGGGAACGGAGGAGTTGGTATACTTGCCGGAATTGGCGTTGAAATGATTGGTTCTTTAGATACCTCCTTTCCCGAATCCACTTCTTCAACCAAAGACTCCTTACTTCCACTTTGAGTCTCCTCGGCTTCCATTGGATTTTCATTAGGCATAGCCGGACCTTCATACCTCTTTCCATTCCTTAAGGAAATAGCCTTGCAATGTTCATTCGAGCCTTGACTAGGTGACTCGGTTGTGCTTGGCAAAGCTCCTTGAGGTCTTGTACTTAAGGCTTGTGAGACTTGCCCCATTTGAGTTTGAAGATTCTCAAGGCAACCGAATGTTCTTGTTGATTTTTAAACACATCTTGCAACTTAGAGTCATTAGTTACCGTATATTTGGTGGTATGTTTCATGAAATCACCAAATGCATCTTCCCACGAAGGCTTTGACTCTACGGGTTGCTTTTGTCGATCTTGTAATCCGGGGGGAGCGGAGGATTGATGACCTCCTTGATATGGTGGTTGTTGGGCATTGTTTGGATTACTCCAAGAGAAATTAGGGTGCTTTTGCAAATGAGGAATGTAGTTGTTGTTTTGATAGGGGGCATGTCCTTGATTGTTTCGATAATTGTTCCCAAGGTAATTCACCGCCTCGGGATTTTCGGGACACATATCATAAGTGTGAGCTCCCCCACACGTCACACAACTAGGTGGCATGGATTGTACTTGTTGTACTACTTCCGGCTTTTGGCCAAGCTTGTCCACTTTGTTGCTCAAGATCGCCATTTGGGCACTTAATACCGTGATAGCATCCAATTCGAGTCTTCCGGGAATAGATTTAGCGGAAGTTCCTCTTTCGGACGTCCATGAATGATTGTTATAAGCCATGGTGTCAAGAATTTCCCACGATTCATCATAGGACTTGGAAAGCATAGCACCCCCCGCGGTGGCATCAACGAGAGCTCTAGTAGATCCGTGCAAGCCATTATAAAATGTTTGCATCAAAATATACTCGGCTATGCCGTGGTGTTGACACTTCTTTAACAACTCTTTGAATCTCTCCCAAGCTTCATATAAAGATTCTTGATCTAATTGCCGGAAGCCTAGAATATCATTCCTCAATTTTGTAGTCTTCGGGGGAGGGAAAAACTTCCTCAAGAACTTTCCCGTTAGATCTTCCCACGAAGTAATAGATTGGGATTGAAGAGAATCCAACCAATCTTTTGCGAGGTCTCTCAACGAGTATGGAAATAGCATCAACCTCAACGCTTCCTTTGTTACACCCGCAATGATGAATGAATCACTAATCATCATAAACTTCTTCAAGTGAGCATTAGGATCTTCGCTAGAATGACCTCCAAATTGACCCGCGGCATTTAGCATGTTGAACATAACTGGCTTAAGCTCAAAGTTAGGTGCCGTAATTGTAGGTCTAATGATGCAAGAGCCGAGCTCATCCAACTTAGGTGTGCCATACTCATTAATAGGCCGATTCTTATTATTTGGTTCTTCGGGAGCAACTTGTATAGGGTTTACCATAGCCGGATCGATTCTTTGATCTTCCATTGGTAGAGATTTACCCTTCTTCTTCCTTGCTTTTCTTCGCTTTCGAAAAGTCCTCTCAATCTCCGGATCAACAAGAGCTAAGGGTGATGTCGAAGCTCTTGGCATACACTAAGAGAAAGGTACCTATGAATACAAAGATCACAAGGTAAATAATAAATTCAAGCTATGATACACAAGAATATAAATTGGCAATAATCGTTACTACTCTCCGGCAACGGCGCCAAAAACTTGTTACGCTCCAAATATGAGTGCGTAGAAACGCAAGTATACGGTCGCTTTCAAGTGATAAAGTAGTAAAGGGTGTCGAACCCACGAGGAATCTAACGAATAATTATCAAGATCTATTCTAATATCTTACGCGAACTTATGTGATTAAAAGTAGTAGGTTTGTAGTTTGTTTGAACACATAAAAGTGAAATGAATAAAAAACACAATACTTTGATTCGATTAGATAAAGGTTCCTAGATTTCCATGTCACTAAGAGTGATCCAATCTCGAACGATTCGCAAATTAACGACTATAGTTATGTTTGTTGTTCAAGGTTTCATAATTTATTAATACGTATCTTTCGATACCGTACGAACCTACCAAAGTAAACTAATCCAATTTATGTCTAAAAGGATTAAGCTTAAATGATGCTTTAGTTCCCAAACCTTAATAGAACATGAAATGACCCAGGTATAATCCTATCCTAAAATCAAATCACAACCTAGTTTCATAATCTAATCTTTAATCAACTATATCTGGCAATTAAAGATCAATCTATTTCATCCTATGGTTGGCCTAACCACAAGTTGACAAAGGCTCAAACTAGATTAACAAACACATGTAAGCATAGCAACAATCATAAACTCATCATTCAATCATAGATCCATCAAAGCTTCATGAAAACCTAGGAGTTAAATGCTTAGCTACTCATATTTATCAATAAAACATTCATTACATTCAACATATTCATAAGTACAAGATAAATATAAAGGTTAGAGATAAGCTTATGTAATGGAAGCCACTACAACTCTTCTCTCAAGCTTTTTTAGTCTTCCAACCAAAGCTCCAAGCAAGAACTCTTCTTCTTTTCAATGGAGGCAAGATATATTTTCTTTTCTTCAAGTGTAAGTAAGTTGCAAGAGTTGTGTAATGAATTCCAACTTCTAACCTTATAACCTAGCAAACTATCACCCACTCATGCCTAAATTACCCCAAAAACTATAGTAACAAAGGCCAAAAGATCCCTAAAGGATGTTGTATTTACAAGTGGGAGAAGGGCTATATACAAAAAGGCCCTCAAAAGTCGCTAAAAAATAGAGCAGACCTCGCCGCGGCGAGGTTCATGCCGTAGGCAAACTGCCTTTTCTGCTACCGCCTCGCTGCGGCGAGGTTCATGCCGTAGGCAAACTGGCATTTTCTGCCACCAGCTCGCCGCGGCGAGCCTCCACCTCGCCGCGGCGAGGTGAGGTATGCCCATCTACTTGATTTCTTTTCACTTTTAATATCGTTAGGCACTTCCCACGGTCGATAGTGACTTGCAATTCGCGCACGAAATGTTCCGGAAGTGCTTCAATGCGTCAAATCCGGCAAATCACCGACAAACAAGGTAAAAACACGAACAAAACACGAAAAACGAACAAAGGCCAAACAAAGGGCCAAGAGCACAAAAGACGCGACAAACACGCAAAGACACACGAAAACTCGGATCAAAACAAGATGTTTTGGGCTTAAAGAGATAAGTAATAACGACGTTTTCACGGCGTTATCAGTTTGCAAGTTAGACAGTTGCCTGATGGTATATTTATCGACCAAGCAAAATACACAAGAGATCTGTTCAAGAAATTTGGTATGGAAACTAGATCTACTGCTACTGTTCCTATGTCTACAAATCTTCGTTTGGATAAAGATGAAGATGGCAAATCAGTGGACATGACCAAATACAGAGGCATTATTGGGTCACTGTTATATCTAACAACAAGTAGACCTGATATCATGTACTCAGTTGGGGTTTGTGCAAGATTTCAATCAAATCCCAAAGAATCTCATCTCTTAGCTGCCAAGAGAATACTGAAATATATTAAGGGTACTCAAGAATTGGGATTGTGGTATCCTAGAGAATCTGGATTTGAGCTTATTGGTTATTCAGATTCAGACCTTGCTGGCTGCAAGATTGACAGAAAAAGCACAACAGGTGCCTGTCAGTTTTTAGGTAGTCATCTGATCTCATGGATGAGTAAGAAACAGACTTCAGTTTCTATATCTACTGCTGAAGCTGAGTATATAGCTGCTGGAGCGTGCTGTGCACAGATACTTTGGTTGAAGCATCAACTAGAAGATTACAACATCAAGATCAGTGGAATTCCAATCTACTGTGACGACACTAGTGCAATCTCACTTACTCAGAACACTACAAGTCATTCAAGGACTAAACATATAGAGATCAAGCATCACTTCATTAGAGATCATGTGGAAAAAGGAAATGTTATGATTGAGTATGTTCATACTAACAATCAGATTGCTGATATTTTCACTAAACCTTTAAGTGAAGTAAGGTTTTCAACTCTTAGAGCTGAACTAGGACTACTTAATTTAGATGCATAAGCTGAGGGGGAACCCATCAGAAGACTGAAGTTCATCAGCTTAGTTATCCATTATTATATTCAAGGATTAACTTTCAACAGACTAGTTAACTTATGAATTCTTAAAGACAGGGGGAACGTGTAAGACTAGCTGTACTTCTGGTCTAAAGATGAAATTCATTAATGACAGTTAGTTGAAGTTACGTTATCAGAATATTTGTTCTTAATTCTTGAAGATTGAAGATTAAATTATCTTGCTGGATTGACAAACAGCAGAGGAAGATTACTAGCTATTGGCTTTCTCTAGTAATATCAGATAACAGATCATTCGTCTGTCAGATAAGTTAAACTCTACTCATCTGATACATTATATAAGCATGGTTATAAATCGCATCTTTTGAAACACGCTTTTATAAGTAACAGATAAGTGCCGATTGAGTTTCCCGCCCATCTGACATTAAAATAATCAATTTGAAGTCCGCAATTCTCACCCGCACGATTTAAAAAATTTAAGATCAATCTTACGGTTCATATTTATCACGATAATCAACAACAAAAGAAACGTATAAAATCCGATCTGAACAGACCAGTCGTCTTACGCACACAAAATTCCTAAATTCTCTAACTATCTAAGCTCTCTGTTCTCTACAGATTCTAATTACTTAATCTCACAATGGAGGTTGTTGAAGGAAGATACCTGAGCTATGAAAAATTTTACAAATCTGGCACCGATCTGATGCGAAATATCATGAAGAAAATCAAAGAGGCATCACTAGTACCAGTTCTGGAAGCTCACGAGGAGCATGTGTACCTTGAAGATGTTGATAATTTCTACAGCACCAGAAAAATCAACAAGGAAAGAACTACTATGACTGCCACTGTCGGAGGGAAAAGATTTGTATCTCAGCTGCTGTGTTAAGTGAAATCTACAAGCTGACTAATGAGGGAGGAGATGTGACAGACCTAGGGTCTGAAAAAGAAGAGGAATTCTGGGCAATTTGTGCTAAGGAAGGGGAGGAGATGACAGGAACTCTGATGAAGACTCAGTTGAAAGATGAGTATCAGAGGTTCGCTGACATTATTGCGAAAGTACTGGACTGCAGTACAAGTTCTTTGGATGGTTTACCAAGAAGAAGATACTACACCATGATCAGCATCTACTATGGATTGAAAGTAAACTGGGCTGCTCATGTGTTTGATCTTTTGTGTGATAAGAAGGTCAAGTATGCTATTCTATTAAGCCATCTGTTCAAAAGCCTAGGATGTCCAATGGGAGGTGGAAAGAACATCCATGGTGGAAAGGAATTTAAGTTGTATGAACCTGTTAGAAGTGTGGGCACTTCTAAAAGAAAAGCCCCTGCTAAAGCTGCTAAGGGCCCTACCAAGAAGGGAAAGAAGGCTGGACAGACTAGTATGTCTGCTGATCAAACAGCAACCCCTGCTGTTGAAGCTGGATCAGCACAGCCTGAAGTTGTCATTCCTGAAAAGATGATTGATGACTTCACCAAAGAAATTGAGCAAATGGAGACTAGATCATCTCCAGAAAGAACAGACTCTGAGGAAGCTGTTCCTATTCAAACCAAGAAGAGAATGAGGACAAGGAGTGCTGCAAAAGGACCTCCTAAGTCCAAACCTGAATCATCAAAGAGAATTGCCAAGTCTAAGGCAAAGAGAAAGGTGACATTCTCTGAGGAAACAACTGAAACAGTAAGGGAAACACCAGCATCAGCAGAGAGACCTATCATTATTGAAGAACCTTCAAATGAAGCTGCTTTAAGTCTGCTAAAGACCTTGCTGTTGGAGTGTCTGCTGAGGAAAGAGTTGAACAGCAGACTGGCACAACAGGTGAAGGAGAAACACTCATTCTGCATCCTACTCCTGTTGCTGCAACTCCACTTCAAGTTGTTGAAAGTACTGAATCAAAGAAGCAAAGGACTGGTAAGATTGTGATTCCTTATGTCTCTGCTGCTGCAAAGAAGAAGCAAGATGAAGCTGAAAGACAAAGGAAAGCTGCAGAAAAGGCTGAGGAGGATCGACTGAAGAACATTGAGCTCAAAAGGCTGGAAGAAGAAGCCAGCAAGATGACTCAAGCATAAAGGGATGCTATAGAAGCAGCTGAGTTAGCTGCTGCTATTGAGGCAAGTGCTAAGGACTCTCATGGTCCTAAGCATACTGGAGGCATTGTAATTGGTGAACAGATAGATCCTACCAAGCCCAAACCAGTTATGCCTACACCAGCAACACAACCTAAAAGAAGAGAAGAAGTTAAACTGGCTTTGGAGATTGTCAGGGATGACCCTGATGCCTTTGAAGAATATATTAGGAGGATGGATGCTGAGAATGAAAGGATTACTCGTCTGACGATGTTCAACAAAGAAAAGATCAGATATAACAGATGGAGAGACTATCGTCTGACAAAGAGTAAAGACCAGATTGCAAGCTGGAAGATTTTTGCTGATGAAGAAGCTTGGGTACTAAAGTGGCTTGAGACAGGTTCTATCACTCAAGCACTAGACTCAGAGTTCTTCTTGGACAAGTTGAGACTGAGGATCAGTCAAGTTGTGAAAGCAGAAGCAAAGAAAATTTATGAATCTATTCCTGAGGAGTTTGCTGATGATGAAGACCTCAAGGAAAGATCCATTAAGTTGGCTGTTTCCCAGACAATGGAAACATGGGCCAAGAAGACTAGAAAGATGAAGGGGCAACCAAGCTCTATGATCCCCCTTCCTAGTATGAAGTAGATTGTCTATGGCACTAACATTAGGCCATATGAAGAACTACCAGAAGATCATATCTCACCCTTTGTTCTTATTGATGATCTAACTTGGATTACTCACAGGACTGCTTTGGCTGAAGCTGGCACAAGGCGCACCATTATAAATGTCAAGAAGATCCAAGCACCCCCTGCTGACCAAGGCAAGGAGAAGGAAGTCTCTTCTGATCCTGCAGATCAAAACAAAGAAAAAGAGGGCACTGCTGACCCTGCTGATCAGGACAAGGACAAGAGAAGGAAAATAACTCTGCTCTGGTAAACCAAGAAAAAGACAAGGAGGATACCTCTGAGCCAGCTGATAAAGAGAAGGAAAGCACTCCAAATAAAGCTGATAAGACCAAGGAAGATGAGCCTGCTTCTGGTCCAGCAGATCAGACAACTGAAAAAACAACTCAAGTAGCAGATCAGATTGCTGAAGAGGTAGTTCTTGCCTTACCTCCTACTACATCCGAAGTTGCTTCTACCTCTCAGAACTTACAACAAACATCTTTGTTGGATTCAATTTAGCAAATGATATCAAACTCAATGAAGGAGATGGAAGAGAAGTTAACCGCCAATCTGTTGACTGTTGTAAGTCAACCAACTCAGAAAGCTGCTGCTGTTCCAACCGATCTGATAGAAGATACTGCTCAGAATGTTAAGTCCATCTGTCAAGATATGGACATACTCAGAAAAAGGACTCAGAGCACTGCTGCTGGTTGGAGATAGATTGAAGAAACAGTTGAGATGGCCATTCATGCTGAGGATGAAACAATGCAAAATATGATGAAGGACTTCAAGGCATCTGCTGATTGGATTCTGGGAACTCAAATTCAGTTAGGTGACCAAGGAGAAGTTGTCCTAAACAGAATGAAGGCATTTGAGGCCAATCAACTTAGACAACAAGCTCAACTGGATGCTATGGAAGAGAACATCAAACTTCTCTGTGACTCACTTCAAATCACACCAATCTTGCCACAATATCCAATCAACCCTGCTGATGATGACAAAAAGGGGGAAGATAGGGTACTTAGGGAAGATGAGGTACCTTGTGATGAAGAAAATAATGCTGAAGTAGAAGGAACTGAAGTGTTGGAAGAATCTGTTGATAATGAAAAGACTGATGAAGAAAATGAAAGCACAAGCAGACCAACAGATGAGAAGACCACAGAAGAAGAAGGTGAAGCTGATGAAACAGAAGCTGAAGCAAAAGCTAAGTCTGATAAAGAGATAGCTGCTGCTAAGGACTCAGCTGAAGAACAGCTTGACCCTGATGTTAAACAGAAGAAGATGGAGCTGTTGAAACAAAAATTCTCTAAGGAATTGGAAGCTGAGACTTCCAAACCTGCTGAAGAAGAAGAAGAAGAAGACAAGGAAGCACAAGACAAGATAGTAGACTAGTTTAAACTAGGTTACTTATGATTGAAATCCTTCTAATTTTTTTTTGCATATCTCATCTGAACAAGACTTGCAATATGTAATACCTTTCAAATCTATAAAATGTTCAAGTTTGATTCCAACAGATTATTTCTATCTCAGAAATTTTTTAGGATCAAAACTTTAGTTTAGGTACAGGTACTTAGCTGAAGTTTTGTCATCATCAAAAAGGGGGAAATTGTTGGATGAAGATGAAGATAAAGTGCAAAGAAGTGAAGAAAATAAGGGAAGGTTTTGATGATTTCCAAAACGTCAAAATCAGCTAAGAATGGAAAACTTAGTTCCCTTAGAAGAATTTTGAACAAGTAAAAGAAGACATCAGAAGAGTTCAAAGTTCAAAGCCCAGAAGACTACTGATCTCGTGCCGAAACAGCAATCAGAAGGGTAGACCATCAGCTGACTCAAATCAGATTAGTTCAGTATTTGATCAGCAGAGTATCTATCAGCAGAGTTGCTTCGATCAGCAGAGTAGAAGAGATCAAGAGATTAGTCCAACGGTAATAAATGCACTTGTTTAATAAATGCAGAAATTTTCTAAGTCTCAAGAAGCTCGAACAGCTCACTCGTCTGGTGGAAGTCATCTGTTGACAGAAACCCAGTTGAAGAAAATTAGAAAAATACAATCTGAGTGAATTTGTATTAGCTGAGTGTTGTGCGAAGTTTAAATCCGTCTTTGTGAGTGATTTAACTTCAGAGGATAGGTTTTCTTTGTAATTTCCTATTGCGAGCTTATAGCCTTCTCATTTGTTGTTTAGGTATAAGTGGAGACATATTGTAAACTTTGTGTTTATAGTATAACCCAGAATCTAAGTGATCTGGAAGAGTGGACTAAAGGATTTTTATCCATATAACCACTATAAAAATTATTTGTGTTATTCTTGCATTAAAGTTTTCTTGCATGTTTTGAAATTGCATAAGTTTACACTTTGAATTATCAAAAGATTTTATAAGGATTTTCAAAACTGGGGATAAAATCTTTTAAGGACTTAGTCTACTTGTGAAAAACACTTTCAAACATCCGCTGCAAGTATACTCGTGATAAAACTGTTTTGCTGAAAAACAGCTAAGTAACTGTAAGAAGAGTGGTCACTCTGCTGTTCAAGATTTGTTCACGATCAGCATAGTCATCTGTTCTTCATCAGCTTAGTCTGCTGACAGAAGGCTGAAAAGTTTTTAAGTCTAAAAATTTTCAGAGGTCTATTCACCCCCCCCCCCCCTCTAGACCTCATCTGACCACTTGGGACCAACAAGATACTGCTTTCACATTAAGAGTTAAAACATTTTACTCTGAAGCAGCATCTCGTGGGACCGACGACGTGAGCATATTTACCAAGCACACCCCGGTGGTCTATCACTCCGGAGGTAACATCGAAGAGCGAGGGTGACTGGTAAATATGAACCCTCCATGTGCAAACAGAAACCACGGACCTCAAACCTGTGAAGACAAAGGTTGAGGCCTCATGGGACCCGTTAGTACAAGGTAGGGCTTCCATGGGACCCATCAGTACAAGACAGAAGAAATTTAAGATATTAGGATATGAATCACGATAATGTGACTTTTTGAATATTATGGGATTAGAAGGCAAAATGAAATTCAAGGAAACTGAGACCTCCATCCTTTTTGAGAGTTACAATTAAAATATGGAAACTACCTCCCTATTTATAGGGATAGATCTGATTAATCCTACGACTGGATGGAGATTTGATCAAGGGACAGAAATGTGACCTTTTGACTTCCCCTAATTAATGCGAGTAAGTTGGAACGGCACCTCTCTGACCGACTCAACGAATCGATGATAAAAGAAAATCCAGATCGAAGCAATCAATGCACAATAAAAGCGGATCTAAAAGAGCTCCTGACCAGAAAACTTTGCACGCTCACATATGCTAGTCGCACGATAAACAACTTGAGATCCTCAACAAAGGCGTGCAAGTTTTCACCATTATGAAAAATTACTGGTTCGCTTAGAAGTGGAAGACTTAACCCTCCAGTATACTGCCTCCTATATTATATGGAAAATTATTAATTGGCTATACAAGAACTCCACTGGAGTCCAAGAAGCCTGACACCGATATTAAGGCAATAATTACCGTCATTCCAGACTGCACTATCGCCACTGCCTGACATTCCAAAGAATGCTGAAGGAGGTCTGAACAGGCTGGATCTAACTAATAAATCTACATTTTTCAATTCCTCCCATATCAAAAAAATTTGACATATTTGATACACTGGTTGCTTTATTTGAGGAACATGGAACTCACAATCAGTACAAAGAAACATGGATTTTAAGAAGATACCTAGAACGATATCTTTTCACAAGGTTCAGCGAACTTAAACCTATGATATAAAAAGCAGAGCTCAACAGTGGAAATGACAGCGTCCTTAAATAAGATATCCTTAGCAAAAGGACAAACTTACAAGGGACTGGTCGAACATCGACGACAACGCTGAGCGTTCTTTATCAATTATTCAATCAACTATCTACATGGATGGCCTACTATCCAAATTTTAATGTCTAACGCGACTGAGAAATAATGATAAGGGACCATACTTGGTTGATCACCATTCTTATACTTGATTTAAAAAAAAAAAAATTGATTTGCAGAACAAACGTTATATCATTCGGTTACTTAAAAACTGATCGAACAAAGCATATTCTCCCAGAAGATCAATATCAGATAAGTATGCTAATTTATACTGATTATTTCGAGAAGTTATACTTATTCATAAATAACGAAAGATATCTACTAACCAAAATTGATCAAGGAATAGATCCGCTCATAAAAGATCATCGTTTTCATTAGTTCATTCTCCCCATACAAAAAATTCAGCCCAAACAATCACACAAAAGGTCGGGGCACTACCACAAAAAAAAAAAAAAAAAAAAAAGGAGAAGCTCAAAATAACAGCTGGGTCGAACAGGTCACCGAGAAGGATTGTTATCAACAGGCCGACTAGCAGAAGCACTCCTCCGAGGAGTCAAGTTACCTGCAAACGCCATCAATTCCTCCTGACGCTTTAGATAACTGGCATCATAACCCTCTTCATAGGCCTGCCGTCGAGACTCCTCTGCTAGGGCAGCAGCCTGAACCAAATCACTTTTCTCCTTCTCCCAGACAGACTTCTCTTCTTGTAATTTTTTGAGGTCATCATTGGCAAGCAGCAACTGGAGGGTCTGCCCTGCGGCCTTTGCCGTCTCCGACTCCAAACGACGTTGATAGGCATCCTTACCGATCCACAGATCATCATTTTGCACACCCAACTGGAGTGCAAAATATTTGGCCTGGAAAAGAAAAGGAAAAAGAAAAACCCTTACATAACAAGGCAATCAAAATAAAAGCGGGAAAAATAATCAAAAATATGTTTACCTGCTCGCATAGCTTCACCAGCGACTGAACAAGACGAACAATAGAGGTACCCTCGAGCTTCCTCAACTCTCCAGGAAAAATAGTGCTTAAGCCCAGGTCCCAGGACAAAGCATCAGGCTTAACAGAGCCAGGTAGTTCACTACCAAAAGGAACATTGTCAGGACGCGGAGTCACCGACTGCATAATATCCTTAACTTGCTCCAGAATGCAACGGTTATCTAACATACGAGGGGATTCCCTCTCGTTAGGACTCACCGAGGTCTGCTTGCCCGAAGCAGATATAACAGTTCGCCGACCGGACCTTGATCCGATCCGACCTCCAGAAGGCCCGCCGAATTCAAAAGAAGTAGTCATCACAGTAGTATCATTAAATATGTAATCAGGGAAATCTTGAGAAATAGGTTGTGTGTGAGGAGGGATTTACAAAGGAACCCTCATTAATCACCTCCGAGACAACACTCACTTGGCCTCCGCTGACAACCGGGGCAGTAAAAGTAGAAAAAGGAAGGGAACTAACAGGAACATGCTCATATGTGCCATGTTCGAAAGAAGAAGTGCCTGAAGTGAAGGGTACATCGAAAGCTAGCTCCATAAAAGACGAATCGCCAAAGGCCACCCGACCAGGGGAAGGCCTCCTTCCTGCTTCACCAGAAGAGGAAAAGTTTTGTTGTGTGAAAGACGAACTAACTACGGGAAAAGATTCATAAGGAACGATAAGAGTATCGATCGTCGACCTACTATTGGAAGACGAACGAGGAGGTTCTATCAAGGGCCCCTCTGTTCGATACTTTTTTAGCCTGACATTCCTAGCGCTCTCGCGGGAAGGACGCTTTGAAGTGTTACCGAAAAGATTACTCATGATCGGAATTCAAAAAAGAAAATTAAATTATCGAGAAATCTTATCGACCTGTTAACGAAAGAGTAATCTGTTGGGAAATGAGTAAAAGCGGTAAATAGCGAGTAAAGTTTTACCTTTCGTATTTATACTATACGAAAAGACGCAAGAGACTCAAAGAATGGGCGCGTAACTAGCCTAGGAATTGATGCAAGAATTTGAAAAGACATACGCATAATGATTAAGGCAAAGTTAATAACTTGTCTAAATTATTACAGAGAAGACGAAAAGACGTAATTGTCAGAATTTGAATCGTCTATTTTACAAAGGGATAAAAGAGTAATATTACAATTCAACTTACGATAACAACTACAAAGGTTATTTCACAAGATCAACATATCGCTCCTTGATTCATATAACTTCGCCATCTGGAACTTCCTGCTCGCCAGCGACGTCTCCTTTATTCGCTGCTTCGGTATTTTCCTCCTCTTCCTCTGGATCGATAAAATTATTATCAACTTCGTCATTGATATCTGAAGGAGGAATCGGCAATGGCCTACCGAACTCTTTGACAAGGTGAGCCAAAGGAAACTTTTGATAAACAACATCCGGCAGCTCGGTAACCATAACGGTTTAACCGAATGTGCGCCGCTTTGAAATATTCCTTTCGACGATCATCTATCAGTTCAAAAGCGACCAACTGATGAAGCCTTCTTGAACGTACTCTCCAGGAGCGGACCGACCATTTGATATACCAACGTTGTATGAACAGGAGAGCTAAGGAATTCACGAATAACTTTCTCATCAGGATTCCGGCCATAACGATCCCTGAGTCTACTAAGAGGAATCTCCCTCTCATACTCTTCTAAAGAAGCCTGAAGACTCGATACTTGAGATTCCAACTCGCTAATTCGAGCAGTACTCTGAAATTGATACTCTTCCAACTTTTTAGCAGATTGATTAGCTTGTTCTTGAGCACGAAAAGTCTCCAGAACCTTGTCTATAATCTCCTGGTCGTCAGTCCCCGTAGCCCGAGTCTCTACGACCGGAAGAGAAGAAGTCATTGAGGGACCAACCTCTGAACCAGAAGTCTTATGAAGTAAAGTTTTATATTTCTCGTCCAAAACTCACATTGTTGTTTCCAGAGAGCAGCCTCATAGGCATATGATGCCAAACAAGTCTTAGTCTGAAAGAGAAAAAGATAAAAGAAATAAATTAGCAAAACTAAAGTGTTCATTGAGGAAAATTACCCTACGAACACACATAAAAGGAGATCACCTTTTCAGCATAAAGAGAAGCTCGCTGAAATTTCTCTAAAGGATCCTTCCGAAGAAGCTTATTCATGTCACGAGTAAAAACGCCGGACAGAAGAACGCGAGTTGCCTTATCCACTGCATTTTCGCTCTCGTCATGAACTAAAGAATCATTCTCGGGATAGCCAGCGGCTCTTTTTCCCTCTAAATGATCCTCGATCATCTCAACCAAAGTGGGTTTTGGATGATTCTCGCCGAGTAGAGAAAGATCGTTACCGAAACGACCATAGTAACTCATTTTTCTCTCCACCGGATTATCGTTAGGATGAGGCATCGACCAACTGCGGCATCCACGTATACCTAAAGATGTCCTAAGTTGGAAAGGAGGATAACCCGATCCTATCCCCTGGCGAACAGGAGATTCTTGAGAAGAATCTGGAGATTCCTCTCTGTTCTCCTCAGAATCGTGACTCAATTCCAGTTTTCTCTTCCGAGACGCTCCCTGCTCGATAGGAACATTCTCTATGGTTTTGGTGGATTTAGACAACACCATTTTTCCCTTTGACGAGCGTCGGGAGTTTTCTATCATAAGAGCTGAGGAGAAAACAAAATCGGAATTAGACTTAGTACTAAAAAGAGTTATGATAACACAATATTAGAATAGATACTTACCCAATGATTCAGAAGGAGAAGAAATTGGAAAAACATGAGTACTTAAACCCGCCTTGCGAAGAAAAACTTCGCCAATAAGAAGAGCACTCTGATATTTGTTGACACGCATAGCTTGGATTTCGCCAATAAACTGGGGGTCGTCAGGAATAAAATCACCAGTCGCCAAACGACCACCATAAATCCATTTGGAATCATGATCCCACGAAAAGGGCTCAGAGGAGCCATCCGCCAAACGAAGATGAGAGGGTGGACGAACGAAGAAAAAATGAGATTTCCAGGAAGGATTGCTGGAAACCGGGGAGTCAAAGATTGCGCGACTAGTTTTTTGGCTAGCGAAGAAATATCCGCGATTTGAGGAACTAGAAACGTTAAAACGAAACAATTGCGTAAAATTATGAAAAGAGGGTTGGAATCCTTTCGCTATCATCAAAACGGAAAAACAAATCACGAAGGCCACGGAATTAGGAACTAATTGAGTCAAGGATACATTGAATATTTTCAAAATATCAAGAAAGAGGGCAGACAAGGGGAGACGCAGACCGCAGTTAAAATGGGCTGTATAAAAGGCTCGACATCCCTCCGGCGGTGATGTAACCCTTTTAGAAGAAGAGGGGAGAATGATCTCGGAACCATCCGAAAAATATTTGGCATAATTATTCACGACCTCAGAGAAAGTGTCCTCAGTATAAGCACAAGAAAGATCCTCGATCGGTTCGGAAATTTGAGGAGTCGTACCCTTGCCTTTCTTAGCTCTGGCGGCGACATCCATGTCAGATAAAATTTGCACCTTAAAGGTGTCCTTATTTGGGACAATGTTGGTCCCAAGTGGTCAGATGAGGTCTAGAGGGGGGGGGTGGGGTGAATAGACCTCTAAAAATTTTAGACTTAAAAACTTTTTACTCTTCTGTCAGCAGACTAAGCTGATGAAGAACAGTAAGATGACTATGCTGATCGTGAACAAATCTTGAACAGCAGAGTGACCACTCTTCTTACAGTTTACTTAGCTGATTTCAGTGAAAATCAGTTTTATGAGTATACTTGCAGCGGATGTTTGAAAGTGTTTTTCACAAGTAGACTAAGTCCTTAAAAAGATTTTATCCCCAGTTTTAGAACTCCTTGTAAAATCTTTTTGATAATTCAAAGTGTTGAAATATGTAAAGTTCAAATATGCAAGAAAACTTAAATGCAAGATAACACAAAGAATTTTTATAGTGGTTATATGGATAAAAATCCTTTAGTCCACTCTTCCAGATCACTTAGATTCTGGGTTATACTATAATCACAAAGATTACAATATTTCTCCAATTACACCTAGACAACAAATGAAAAGGCTGTAAGCTCACAATAGGAATTCACACAGAAAACCTATCCTCTAAAGTAGAATCACTCACAAAGATGGATTCTAACTTCGCACAACACTCAGCTATTACAAAATCACTCAGATAATGTTTTACTGTTTTCTTCAACTGGGTTTCTGTCAACAGATGACTTCTACCAGACGAGTGAGCTGTTCGAGCTTCTTGAGACTTAGAAAAATTTCTGCTTCGAATGCGAAATCTCATAATGTTTTTGTGTGTTTCTCTCTTCGAACTTTGCTCTATTTATACTAGGATTTGAAAATATGACCGTTGAAGGAATTCAAATCTCAAATCCATAGCTTTAGCCAGATTTCAGAACGGCTCCCTGCTACAGTCCTTTTTCTGCTGTACTTTCCTGTAGCAGCATTAAATGCACTCTGCTGATCCGAGAGTTAATTCCAATCATTTGCCATTACTACCCTTCTCTTCCAGCATTTATTACACTTCAAGTGCATTTATTACCGTTGGACTAATCTCTTGATCTCTTCTACTCTGCTGATCAAAGCGACTCTGCTGATAGATACTCTGCTGATCAAATACTGAACTAATCTGATTTGACTCGGATGATGACCTACCCTTCTGTTCGCTGTTTCAGCATGAGATCACTAGTCTTCTGGGCTTTGAACTTTGAACTCTTCTGATGTCTTCTTTTACTTGTTCAAAATTCTTCTTAAGGGAACTAAGCTTTCCATACTTAGCTGATTTTGACGTTTTGGAAATCATCAAAACCTTCCCTTAATTACTTGTCTTCTTTGCACTTCATCTTCATCTTCATCCAACAATTTCCCCATTTTTGATGATGACAAAACTTCAGCTATGTACCTGTACCTAAACTAAAGTTTTCATCCTCAAAAATTTCTGAGATAGAAATAGTCTGTTGGATTTAAACTTGCAATTTTATAGATTTGAAAAGTATTACATATTACAAGTCTGTTCAGATGAGTTGTGCACAAAAAAAAAATTACAAGGAAATACATAAGTAATCTAGACAAGACTAGTCTTCTAGCTTGTCTTCTTCTTTCTTGTCTTCTTCAGCTTCCTTGTTCTCTTCTTGTTCTTCAGCAGGCTTGGAAGTCTCAGCTTCCAACTCCTCAGAGAACTTTTGCTTTAACAGCTCTAACTTCTTCTTTTTGACATCAGGGTCAAGCTGTTCTTCAGCTGAATCCTTAGCAGCAGCTATCTCTTTATCAGACTTAGCCTTTGCTTCAGCTTCAGTTTCTTCAGCTTCACCTTCTTCTTCTGTGATCTTCTCATCTGTTGATCTGCTTGTGACTTCATTTTCATCATCCTTCTTCTCATTTTCAGCAGATTCTTCTAACACTTCAGTTACCTCTCTGTTAGCATTTTCTTCTTCATCAGAAGGTAGCTTATCTTCCCTTTCTTCCCTTAGTACCCTATCTTTCCCCTTTTTGTCATCATCAGCAGGGTTGATTGGATAATTTGGTAAGACTGGGGTGATCTGAAGTGAATCACATAGAAGCTTGATGTTTTCTTCTAGAGCATCCAGTTGAGCTTGTTGTCTCAGTTGATTGGCTTCAAATGCATCCATTCTTTTGAGAACAACTTCACCTTGGTCACCTAGCTGAAATTGAGTTGCCAGCAGCATATCAGCAGATGCCTTGAAGTCTCTCATCATATTATCTAAGGTTTCATCCTTAGCTTGGATAGCCACTTCAACTGTTTCTGTAATGTCTTTCCAACCATCAGCTGTGCTTTGAGTTCTTCTTCTAAGTATATCCAAGTCTTGACAGATAGATTGGACATTCTGAGCAGTATCTTCTATCAGTTGAGTTGGAACAGCAGCTTTTGGAGTTGGTTGACTTACAGCGGCCAACACATCTACAGTTAACTTCTCTTGCATTTAGTTTGATATCATTTGCTGAATTGAATCCAACAAAGATGTTTGTTGTAAGCTTTGAGAAGTGGAGATAGGTGCAGATGGAATTTGAGGTAAGGCAAGAGTTGCCTCTTCTGTAATCTGATCTGCTGCTTGAGTTGGCTCTTTTGCAATCTGATCTGCTGAACCAGAAGCAATCCCTTCTTCTTTGGTAACCCATCTAAAGAGCTTATGCAGCAATCCAGTACCTTCGCAATAATGTCTGCTTACCTCTGATACTCATCTTTTAACTGAGTCTTCATCAGAGTTCCAGTCATCTCTTCTCCCTCTTTGGCACAAATTGCCCAAAATTCTTCCTCTTTTTCAGACCCTAGGTCTGTTACGTCTCCTCCCTCATTCTTCAGTTTGTAAATTTCACTTAAAACAGCAGCAGAGATAGCGATTTTCTTACCTCCAATAACAGCTGACATAACAGTGTCATTTTTGGAGAATTCTCTGGTCTTGTAGAAGTGATCAACATCTTCTAAGTAAACCCTATCCTCGTGGGCTTCCAGAACTGGAACTAAGGATGCCTCTTTGATTTTCTCCATGATTGAGCGCATCAGATCAGTACCAGAGAAGTGGAATTTGTTCTAGTTCAAGTACCTTCCATCAATAATCTTCTCCATTTCTGGGATTACTGAGTAGAAATCTGTAAGAGCAGTAAACTTTTGAAAGCATGAGAGTTTGAGAGTTAGAGAATTTGAGAGTTTATGTGTGCGTAAGACGACTGTACTGTTCAGATCGGATTTTATATGTTTCCCTTGTTTAGGTTATCGTGATTAATCTGAAACGTTGGATTAATCTGACAGTTCATCAATCGTGTGGGTGGGAGCTGCGGATTTCAATTTTATTATTTTAATGTCAGATGGGCGGGAAACTCACTCGTTACCTATCTGTTACTTATAAAAGCGTGTTTCTAGAAGATACGAATTTATAACCATGCTTATATAAGATATCAGATGAGTAGAGTTTAACTTATCTGATAGACGAGTGATCTGTTATCTGATATTACTAGAGAAAGCCAATAGCTAGTAATCTTCCTCTGCTGTTTGTCAATCAGCAAGATAAAATAATCTTCAGTCTTCAAGAATTAAGAACACATCTTCTGATAACGTAACTTCAACTAACTGTCATTAACTAATTTCATCTTTAGAGCAGAAGTACCGCTAGTCTTACACGTTCCCCCTGTCTTTAAGAATTCATAAGTTAACTAGTCTGTTGAAAGTTAATCCTTGAATAGAATAACGGATAATTAAGCTGTTGAACTTCAGTCTTCTGATGAGTTCCCCCTCAGCTTATGCATCCAAATTAAGTAGTCCTAGCTCAGCTCTTAGAGTTGAAAACCTTACTTCACTTACAGGTTTAGTGAAAATATCAGTAATCTGATTGTCAGTATGAACATACTCAATCATTACATTCCCTTTTTTCCACATGATCTCTAATGAAGTGATGCTTGATCTCAATATGTTTAGTCCTTGATGACTTGTAGTGTTCTGAGTAAGTGAGATTGCACTAGTATTATCACAGTAGATTGGAATTCCACTGATCTTGATATTGTAGTCTTCTAGTTGATGTTTCAACCAAAGTATCTGTGCACAGCAAGCTCCAGCAGCTATATACTCAGCTTCAGCAGTAGATATAGAAACTGAAGTCTGTTTCTTACTCATCCATGAGATCAGACGACTACCTAAGAACTGACAGGCACCTGTTGTGCTCTTTCTGTCAATCTTGCAGCCAGCAAGGTCTGAATCTGAATAACCAATTAGCTCAAATCCAGATTCTCTAGGATACCACAATCCCAATTCTTGAGTGCCCTTAATATATTTCAGTATCCTCTTGGCAGCTAAGAGATGAGATTCTTTGGGATTTGATTGGAATCTTGCACAGACCCCAACTGAGTACATGATATCAGGTATGCTTGCTGTTAGGTATAACAGTGACTCAATAATGCCTCTGTATTTGGTTATGTCCACTGATTTGCCATCTTCATCTTTATCCAAACGAAGACTTGTAGATATAGGAATAGTAGCAGTAGAGCTAGTTTCCATACCGAATTTCTTGAACAGATCTCTTGTGTATTTTGCTTGGTTGATGAATATACCATCAGGCAACTGTCTAACTTGCAAACCAAGAAAATAATTGAGTTCACCCATCATGCTCATTTCAAACTTATTCTGCATGAGCTTGGAGAACTTGTCACACATCTGTTGGTTAGTTGAACCAAAAATAATATCGTCCACATATATTTGCACAAGTAATATATGATTTTCCCATTCAATTGTGAACAAGGTTTTATCAACTTTACCTTTACGAAATCCTTTAATTAAAAGAAAATCAGATAAAGTATCATACCATGCTCTTGGAGCCTGTTTCAGTCCATCGAGGGCTTTCTTCACGATACACCTTGTCTTCTTGTTGATACGCTTCAAATCCAGGTGGTTGTTCAACATAAACCTCTTCTTGCAGTTCTCCATTGAGAAATGCAGACTTCACATCCATCTGATATACAGTGAAGTACTTGTAAGCAGCATAAGCTAGAAACAGTCTGATTGCTTCAAGTCTTGCTACTGGTGCAAATGTTTCATCAAAGTCTATTCCTTCTTCTTGACAATAACCCTTGGCCATTAATCTTGCTTTGTTTCTGGTAACAATACCATCTTCATTCATCTTATTTCTGGAAACCCATTTAGTGTCAATTACTCTTTGATGACTTGGTCTAGGAACTAAGTACCAGACTTCATTCCTTTCAAATTGATTCAACTCTTCTTGCATAGCTTCAATCCAGAAGGAATCATTGAGAGCTTCTTCAATTTGTTTAGGCTCTATTTGAGATAGAAAGGTGACAAACATAGCATCTTGTGCAGCAGCTATTCTCGTTTTCACTCTATCTAATGGATCACCAATCACTAACTCTGGTGGGTGATTTCTGAGTCATCTAAGATCAGGTTGCAGGTTTGGATGTTGTCCTCTGTTTTGATCTTGCAACACTACTGTTGGAGTTCCAGTAGTAGTCTGTTGAACAGTTGTAGTCTGTTGAACATCCTCTGGTCTGTCAGTTGTTTGTAACTCGTCTGTTAGACAATCAGCACTGTGATTTTGAGCAGCACTTGAGTTAGCAGCTGAATTTAGATTAGGTAGTATGATGGGAACATATTCTTCATTCTTTCCAATATCCAACTTCTGTAAATCAGTAGACAGATCTTGATTAGTACTTTGATTCTTTTCAGAAGATTGACTTGGCTCATCAAATACTACATGGATAGATTCTTCTATTAGCAATGTTCTTTTGTTAAAAACTCTATAAGCTTTACTAATAGTAGAGTATCCTACAAAAACAGCTTCATCAGCCTTTTCTGCAAATGCAGTGAGGTGATTTTTCCCATTATTTAATACAAAGCATTTACAACCAAAAATTTTGAAGTAATGAATGTTTGGTTTTCTGTTGTTCCAAACTTCATATGGAGTCTTGTTCTGATTTTTGTTGATCATGCATCTGTTCTGGGTAAAGCAGGCTGTATTTGTTGCTTCTGCCCAAAATCTTTGTGGCAGCTTAGCTTCAGCTATCATGGTTCTGACAGCTTCTTTCAGTGTTCTGTTTCTCCTTTCAGCAACACCATTCTGTTGAGGGGTTCTAGCAGCTGAATACTCATGATGTATTTACTCTTCAACAGTAGAGTTTGTAAACTCTGTCCCTCTATCTGATCTGATCTTCAATATCTTTGTACTTTTCTCATTCTGGATCAGTTCCATCAGATTAGTAAGATGTTCCTTGGTTTCACTTTTCTTTTTCATGAATATCACCCAAGTATATCTTGAATAGTCATCCACAACAGCTAGGCAATATTTTTTTCCACCATTGCTGACTGGATCAATGGGTCCAAATAAGTCCATATGTAGCAGCTCCAAGATTCTTTCAGAAGATTGGTGCTTCTTGCTTTTGAAAGATGACTTGATTTGTTTACCCTTCTGACAGGCGTCACAGAGCTTGTCTTTGCTCATGACTGTTTTTGGAATCCCTTCTACCAAATCATTCTTTATCAGTCTATTTATGGTCTTGAAGTTTAAATGATTCATCCTTTTGTGCCATAGCCAGTAGATGCCACCAAACAGATGTTTGAATTCTTGTCAGCAGAATTCCAGTCGACTATGTAGACATTCCCTTGTTGTCTTCCAGATAAAATTACCTTCTTTGTACCAATCTGTTCAACGTAGCACTTATCTGTTGAGAAGATGACTGAATATCCTTTGTCACAAAATTGACTTATGCTCAGCAGATTATATCTGAGGCCTTTAACATATGAGACGTCAGATATCTCTATGTTTCCTCTGATCAGTCTTCCTTTAGCTTTAATCTTACCTTCCTTGCTGTCTCCAAAAGTAACTTTTGGACCATCCACAGCAACAGCATCAGTCAGCTCATGTATGCTTCCACACATGTGTCTTGAACAACCACTGTCCAAGTACCAAATTTTCTCTACTTTACTCCTACTCCTAATCCTAACCTACAAAACAAAAATAAAATTGTTTTAGGTACCCTTATTGAGAGGGTCCTGAAGGATTAGTTCCACCTTTGACAACCCAAGATGTTGATGTCTTAGGCTTCTTAGGCTTCTGAGTTTTGACAGGAGCATGAACAGTTTCATTTTTATCATAATTAGCAGATAAGTCATGTTGATGATCAGTATGATAAGAATAATGTTCATAAGCAGGGTAGGTGTATGATAAGCATTGTATGCATGCATTGGATGAGCAGGGTAAGGTGCATAGTAACTAGGAAATTGAGGTGCATTATACATAGGAGGATATGCAGCAGGTTGCACATAATAAGACTCATTTCCATACCAAGCATTTTGATTTTTCTTATTCTTATGCTTCTTTGGCTTACTAGTAGCTTGCTCATTTACAGACGACTTAGTTTTACCACTAGTCTGATTGACTTTAGCTTTATCAGCAGACTTCTTAGGACTCTGTTGTTTGGTCTTACTAGTCTGTTTTCCTATACTAGGCTCTTTGCTCTTTTTAGCCTTAGGAGTTTTCTTCTCCTTTACCACTTTCTCAGGTGAAGCAGGTCTAGCAGTTTGAACATACAGAATGACCTTACTATTGTCAGCAGATATAAATTTCTCAGTATGATTCAATTCTTGCTTATCCTGTTCTAAAGGTATCTTCTGTTTACTAGACATGTGAGTGGATGCAACAAATGATTTTTCATGAGACTCAATAACTTTTTCAAGTTCCATGATTTTTCCTTTATAAACTTCACATTCAGCTTTCAGAGATTCATGCTCTTGCTCAAGCTGTTTATATTCAGCTGATTCTCTAGGCTTTTCAGCTGTGAGTTTCAGTGAACTATTT
>CM064879.1:21957894-22005726 GCA_003313485.2 Penstemon barbatus
AATGTTTCAAGTTTGATTCCAACAGATTATTTCTATCTCAGAAATTTTTTTAGGATCAAAACTTTAGTTTAGGTACAGGTACTTAGCTGAAGTTTTGTCATCATCAAAAAGGGGGAAATTGTTGGATGAAGATGAAGATAAAGTGCAAAGAAGTGAAGAAAATAAGGGTAAGGTTTTGATGATTTCCAAAACAGTCAAAATCAGCTAAGAATGGAAAACTTAGTTCCCTTAGAAGAATTTTGAACAAGTAAAAGAAGACATCAGAAGAGTTCAAAGTTCAAAGCCCAGAAGACTACTGATCTCGTGCCGAAACAGCAATCAGAAGGGTAGACCATCAGTGACTCAAATCAGATTAGTTCAGTATTTGATCAGCAGAGTATCTATCAGCTGAGTTGCTTCGATCAGCAGAGTAGAAGAGATCAAGAGATTAGTCCAACGGTAATAAATGCACTTGTTTAATAAATGCAGAAATTTTCTAAGTCTCAAGAAGCTCGAACAGCTCACTCGTCTGGTGGAAGTCATCTGTTGACAGAAACCCAGTTGAAGAAATTAGAAAAATACAATCTGAGTGAATTTGTATTAGCTGAGTGTTGTGCGAAGTTTAAATCCGTCTTTGTGAGTGATTTAACTTCAGAGGATAGTTTTCTTTGTAATTTCCTATTGCGAGCTTATAGCCTTCTCATTTGTTGTTTAGGTATAAGTGGAGACATATTGTAAACTTTGTGTTTATAGTATAACCAGAATCTAAGTGATCTGGAAGAGTGGACTAAAGGATTTTTTATCCATATAACCACTATAAAAATTATTTGTGTTATTCTTGCATTAAAGTTTTCTTGCATGTTTTGAAATTGCATAAGTTTTACACTTTGAATTAATCAAAAGATTTTATAAGGATTTTCAAAACTGGGGATAAAATCTTTAAGGACTTAGTCTACTTGTGAAAAACACTTTCAAACATCCGCTGCAAGTATACTCGTGATAAAACTGTTTTGCTGAAAAACAGCTAAGTAACTGTAAGAAGAGTGGTCACTCTGCTGTTCAAGATTTGTTCACGATCAGCATAGTCATCTGTTCTTCATCAGCTTAGTCTGCTGACAGAAGGCTGAAAAGTTTTTAAGTCTAAAAATTTTCAGAGGTCTATTCACCCCCCCCCCCCCTCTAGACCTCATCTGACCACTTGGGACCAACAAGATACTGCTTTCACATTAAGAGTTAAAACATTTTACTCTGAAGCAGCATCTCGTGGGACCGACGACGTGAGCATATTTACCAAGCACACCCCGGTGGTCTATCACTCCGAGGTAACATCGAAGAGCGAGGGTGACTGTAAATATGAACCCTCCATGTGCAAACAGAAACCACGGACCTCAAACCTGTGAAGACAAAGGTTGAGGCCTCATGGGACCCGTTAGTACAAGGTAGGGCTTCCATGGGACCCATCAGTACAAGACAGAAGAAATTTAAGATATTAGGATATGAATCACGATAATGTGACTTTTGAATATTATGGGATTAGAAGGCAAAATGAAATTCAAGGAAACTGAGACCTCCATCCTTTTTGAGAGTTACAATTAAAATATGGAAACTACCTCCCTATTTATAGGGATAGATCTGATTAATCCTACGACTGGATGGAGATTTGATCAAGGGACAGAAATGTGACCTTTTGACTTCCCCTAATTAATGCGAGTAAGTTGGAACGGCACCTCTCTGACCGACTCAACGAATCGATGATAAAAGAAAATCCAGATCGAAGCAATCAATGCACAATAAAAGCGGATCTAAAAGAGCTCCTGACCAGAAAACTTTGCACGCTCACATATGCTAGTCGCACGATAAACAACTTGAGATCCTCAACAAAGGCGTGCAGTTTTCACCATTATGAAAAATTACTGGGTTCGCTTAGAAGTGGAAGACTTAACCCTCCAGTATACTGCCTCCTATATTATATGGAAAATTATTAATTGGCTATACAAGAACTCCACTGGAGTCCAAGAAGCCTGACACCGATATTAAGGCAATAATTACCGTCATTCCAGACTGCACTATCGCCACTGCCTGACATTCCAAAGAATGCTGAAGGAGGTCTGAACAGGCTGGATCTAACTAATAAATCTACATTTTTCAATTCCTCCCATATCAAAAAAATTTGACATATTTGATACACTGGTTGCTTTATTTGAGGAACATGGAACTCACAATCAGTACAAAGAAACATGGATTTTAAGAAGATACCTAGAACGATATCTTTTCACAAGGTTCAGCGAACTTAAACCTATGATATAAAAAGCAGAGCTCAACAGTGGAAATGACAGCGTCCTTAAATGATATCCTTAGCAAAAGGACAAACTTACAAGGGACTGGTCGAACATCGACGACAACGCTGAGCGTTCTTTATCAATTATTCAATCAACTATCTACATGGATGGCCTACTATCCAAATTTTAATGTCTAACGCGACTGAGAAATAATGATAAGGGACCATACTTGGTTGATCACCATTCTTATACTTGATTTAAAAAAAAAAAAATTGATTTGCAGAACAAACGTTATATCATTCGGTTACTTAAAAACTGATCGAACAAAGCATATTCTCCCAGAAGATCAATATCAGATAAGTATGCTAATTTATACTGATTATTTCGAGAAGTTATACTTATTCATAAATAACGAAAGATATCTACTAACCAAAATTGATCAAGGAATAGATCCGCTCATAAAAGATCATCGTTTTCATTAGTTCATTCTCCCCATACAAAAAATTCAGCCCAAACAATCACACAAAAGGTCGGGGCACTACCACAAAAAAAAAAAAAAAAAAAAAGGAGAAGCTCAAAATAACAGCTGGGTCGAACAGGTCACCGAGAAGGATTGTTATCAACAGGCGACTAGCAGAAGCACTCCTCCGAGGAGTCAAGTTACCTGCAAACGCCATCAATTCCTCCTGACGCTTTAGATACTGGCATCATAACCCTCTTCATAGGCCTGCCGTCGAGACTCCTCTGCTAGGGCAGCAGCCTGAACCAAATCACTTTTCTCCTTCTCCCAGACAGACTTCTCTTCTTGTAATTTTTGAGGTCATCATTGGCAAGCAGCAACTGGAGGGTCTGCCCTGCGGCCTTTGCCGTCTCCGATCCAAACGACGTTGATAGGCATCCTTACCGATCCACAGATCATCATTTTGCACACCCAACTGGAGTGCAAAATATTTGGCCTGGAAAAGAAAAGGAAAAAGAAAAACCCTTACATAACAAGGCAATCAAAATAAAAGCGGGAAAAAATAATCAAAAATATGTTTACCTGCTCGCATAGCTTCACCAGCGACTGAACAAGACGAACAATAGAGGTACCCTCGAGCTTCCTCAACTCTCCAGGAAAAATAGTGCTTAAGCCCAGGTCCCAGGACAAAGCATCAGGCTTAACAGAGCCAGGTAGTTCACTACCAAAAGGAACATTGTCAGGACGCGGAGTCACCGACTGCATAATATCCTTAACTTGCTCCAGAATGCAACGGTTATCTAACATACGAGGGGATTCCCTCTCGTTAGGACTCACCGAGGTCTGCTTGCCCGAAGCAGATATAACAGTTCGCCGACCGGACCTTGATCCGATCCGACCTCCAGAAGGCCCGCCGAATTCAAAAGAAGTAGTCATCACAGTAGTATCATTAAATATGTAATCAGGGAAATCTTGAGAAATAGGTTGTGTGTGAGGAGGGATTTACAAAGGAACCCTCATTAATCACCTCCGAGACAACACTCACTTGGCCTCCGCTGACAACCGGGGCAGTAAAAGTAGAAAAAGGAAGGGAACTAACAGGAACATGCTCATATGTGCCATGTTCGAAAGAAGAAGTGCCTGAAGTGAAGGGTACATCGAAAGCTAGCTCCATAAAAGACGAATCGCCAAAGGCCACCCGACCAGGGGAAGGCCTCCTTCCTGCTTCACCAGAAGAGGAAAAGTTTTGTTGTGTGAAAGACGAACTAACTACGGGAAAAGATTCATAAGGAACGATAAGAGTATCGATCGTCGACCTACTATTGGAAGACGAACGAGGAGGTTCTATCAAGGGCCCCTCTGTTCGATACTTTTTTAGCCTGACATTCCTAGCGCTCTCGCGGGAAGGACGCTTTGAAGTGTTACCGAAAAGATTACTCATGATCGGAATTCAAAAAAGAAAATTAAATTATCGAGAAATCTTATCGACCTGTTAACGAAAGAGTAATCTGTTGGGAAATGAGTAAAAGCGGTAAATAGCGAGTAAAGTTTTACCTTTCGTATTTATACTATACGAAAAGACGCAAGAGACTCAAAGAATGGGCGCGTAACTAGCCTAGGAATTGATGCAAGAATTTGAAAAGACATACGCATAATGATTAAGGCAAAGTTAATAACTTGTCTAAATTATTACAGAGAAGACGAAAAGACGTAATTGTCAGAATTTGAATCGTCTATTTTACAAAGGGATAAAAGAGTAATATTACAATTCAACTTACGATAACAACTACAAAGGTTATTTCACAAGATCAACATATCGCTCCTTGATTCATATAACTTCGCCATCTGGAACTTCCTGCTCGCCAGCGACGTCTCCTTTATTCGCTGCTTCGGTATTTTCCTCCTCTTCCTCTGGATCGATAAAATTATTATCAACTTCGTCATTGATATCTGAAGGAGGAATCGGCAATGGCCTACCGAACTCTTTGACAAGGTGAGCCAAAGGAAACTTTTGATAAACAACATCCGGCAGCTCGGTAACCATAACGGTTTAACCGAATGTGCGCCGCTTTGAAATATTCCTTTCGACGATCATCTATCAGTTCAAAAGCGACCAACTGATGAAGCCTTCTTGAACGTACTCTCCAGGAGCGGACCGACCATTTGATATACCAACGTTGTATGAACAGGAGAGCTAAGGAATTCACGAATAACTTTCTCATCAGGATTCCGGCCATAACGATCCCTGAGTCTACTAAGAGGAATCTCCCTCTCATACTCTTCTAAAGAAGCCTGAAGACTCGATACTTGAGATTCCAACTCGCTAATTCGAGCAGTACTCTGAAATTGATACTCTTCCAACTTTTTAGCAGATTGATTAGCTTGTTCTTGAGCACGAAAAGTCTCCAGAACCTTGTCTATAATCTCCTGGTCGTCAGTCCCCGTAGCCCGAGTCTCTACGACCGGAAGAGAAGAAGTCATTGAGGGACCAACCTCTGAACCAGAAGTCTTATGAAGTAAAGTTTTATATTTCTCGTCCAAAACTCACATTGTTGTTTCCAGAGAGCAGCCTCATAGGCATATGATGCCAAACAAGTCTTAGTCTGAAAGAGAAAAAGATAAAAGAAATAAATTAGCAAAACTAAAGTATTCATTGAGGAAAATTACCCTACGAACACACATAAAAGGAGATCACCTTTTCAGCATAAAGAGAAGCTCGCTGAAATTTCTCTAAAGGATCCTTCCGAAGAAGCTTATTCATGTCACGAGTAAAAACGCCGGACAGAAGAACGCGAGTTGCCTTATCCACTGCATTTTCGCTCTCGTCATGAACTAAAGAATCATTCTCGGGATAGCCAGCGGCTCTTTTTCCCTCTAAATGATCCTCGATCATCTCAACCAAAGTGGGTTTTGGATGATTCTCGCCGAGTAGAGAAAGATCGTTACCGAAACGACCATAGTAACTCATTTTTCTCTCCACCGGATTATCGTTAGGATGAGGCATCGACCAACTGCGGCATCCACGTATACCTAAAGATGTCCTAAGTTGGAAAGGAGGATAACCCGATCCTATCCCCTGGCGAACAGGAGATTCTTGAGAAGAATCTGGAGATTCCTCTCTGTTCTCCTCAGAATCGTGACTCAATTCCAGTTTTCTCTTCCGAGACGCTCCCTGCTCGATAGGAACATTCTCTATGGTTTTGGTGGATTTAGACAACACCATTTTTCCCTTTGACGAGCGTCGGGAGTTTTCTATCATAAGAGCTGAGGAGAAAACAAAATCGGAATTAGACTTAGTACTAAAAAGAGTTATGATAACACAATATTAGAATAGATACTTACCCAATGATTCAGAAGGAGAAGAAATTGGAAAAACATGAGTACTTAAACCCGCCTTGCGAAGAAAAACTTCGCCAATAAGAAGAGCACTCTGATATTTGTTGACACGCATAGCTTGGATTTCGCCAATAAACTGGGGGTCGTCAGGAATAAAATCACCAGTCGCCAAACGACCACCATAAATCCATTTGGAATCATGATCCCACGAAAAGGGCTCAGAGGAGCCATCCGCCAAACGAAGATGAGAGGGTGGACGAACGAAGAAAAAATGAGATTTCCAGGAAGGATTGCTGGAAACCGGGGAGTCAAAGATTGCGCGACTAGTTTTTTGGCTAGCGAAGAAATATCCGCGATTTGAGGAACTAGAAACGTTAAAACGAAACAATTGCGTAAAATTATGAAAAGAGGGTTGGAATCCTTTCGCTATCATCAAAACGGAAAAACAAATCACGAAGGCCACGGAATTAGGAACTAATTGAGTCAAGGATACATTGAATATTTTCAAAATATCAAGAAAGAGGGCAGACAAGGGGAGACGCAGACCGCAGTTAAAATGGGCTGTATAAAAGGCTCGACATCCCTCCGGCGGTGATGTAACCCTTTTAGAAGAAGAGGGGAGAATGATCTCGGAACCATCCGAAAAATATTTGGCATAATTATTCACGACCTCAGAGAAAGTGTCCTCAGTATAAGCACAAGAAAGATCCTCGATCGGTTCGGAAATTTGAGGAGTCGTACCCTTGCCTTTCTTAGCTCTGGCGGCGACATCCATGTCAGATAAAATTTGCACCTTAAAGGTGTCCTTATTTGGGACAATGTTGGTCCCAAGTGGTCAGATGAGGTCTAGAGGGGGGGGGTGGGGTGAATAGACCTCTAAAAATTTTAGACTTAAAAACTTTTTACTCTTCTGTCAGCAGACTAAGCTGATGAAGAACAGTAAGATGACTATGCTGATCGTGAACAAATCTTGAACAGCAGAGTGACCACTCTTCTTACAGTTTACTTAGCTGATTTCAGTGAAAATCAGTTTTATGAGTATACTTGCAGCGGATGTTTGAAAGTGTTTTTCACAAGTAGACTAAGTCCTTAAAAAGATTTTATCCCCAGTTTTAGAACTCCTTGTAAAATCTTTTTGATAATTCAAAGTGTTGAAATATGTAAAGTTCAAATATGCAAGAAAACTTAAATGCAAGATAACACAAAGAATTTTTATAGTGGTTATATGGATAAAAATCCTTTAGTCCACTCTTCCAGATCACTTAGATTCTGGGTTATACTATAATCACAAAGATTACAATATTTCTCCAATTACACCTAGACAACAAATGAAAAGGCTGTAAGCTCACAATAGGAATTCACACAGAAAACCTATCCTCTAAAGTAGAATCACTCACAAAGATGGATTCTAACTTCGCACAACACTCAGCTATTACAAAATCACTCAGATAATGTTTTACTGTTTTCTTCAACTGGGTTTCTGTCAACAGATGACTTCTACCAGACGAGTGAGCTGTTCGAGCTTCTTGAGACTTAGAAAAATTTCTGCTTCGAATGCGAAATCTCATAATGTTTTTGTGTGTTTCTCTCTTCGAACTTTGCTCTATTTATACTAGGATTTGAAAATATGACCGTTGAAGGAATTCAAATCTCAAATCCATAGCTTTAGCCAGATTTCAGAACGGCTCCCTGCTACAGTCCTTTTTCTGCTGTACTTTCCTGTAGCAGCATTAAATGCACTCTGCTGATCCGAGAGTTAATTCCAATCATTTGCCATTACTACCCTTCTCTTCCAGCATTTATTACACTTCAAGTGCATTTATTACCGTTGGACTAATCTCTTGATCTCTTCTACTCTGCTGATCAAAGCGACTCTGCTGATAGATACTCTGCTGATCAAATACTGAACTAATCTGATTTGACTCGGATGATGACCTACCCTTCTGTTCGCTGTTTCAGCATGAGATCACTAGTCTTCTGGGCTTTGAACTTTGAACTCTTCTGATGTCTTCTTTTACTTGTTCAAAATTCTTCTTAAGGGAACTAAGCTTTCCATACTTAGCTGATTTTGACGTTTTGGAAATCATCAAAACCTTCCCTTAATTACTTGTCTTCTTTGCACTTCATCTTCATCTTCATCCAACAATTTCCCCATTTTTGATGATGACAAAACTTCAGCTATGTACCTGTACCTAAACTAAAGTTTTCATCCTCAAAAATTTCTGAGATAGAAATAGTCTGTTGGATTTAAACTTGCAATTTTATAGATTTGAAAAGTATTACATATTACAAGTCTGTTCAGATGAGTTGTGCACAAAAAAAAAATTACAAGGAAATACATAAGTAATCTAGACAAGACTAGTCTTCTAGCTTGTCTTCTTCTTTCTTGTCTTCTTCAGCTTCCTTGTTCTCTTCTTGTTCTTCAGCAGGCTTGGAAGTCTCAGCTTCCAACTCCTCAGAGAACTTTTGCTTTAACAGCTCTAACTTCTTCTTTTTGACATCAGGGTCAAGCTGTTCTTCAGCTGAATCCTTAGCAGCAGCTATCTCTTTATCAGACTTAGCCTTTGCTTCAGCTTCAGTTTCTTCAGCTTCACCTTCTTCTTCTGTGATCTTCTCATCTGTTGATCTGCTTGTGACTTCATTTTCATCATCCTTCTTCTCATTTTCAGCAGATTCTTCTAACACTTCAGTTACCTCTCTGTTAGCATTTTCTTCTTCATCAGAAGGTAGCTTATCTTCCCTTTCTTCCCTTAGTACCCTATCTTTCCCCTTTTTGTCATCATCAGCAGGGTTGATTGGATAATTTGGTAAGACTGGGGTGATCTGAAGTGAATCACATAGAAGCTTGATGTTTTCTTCTAGAGCATCCAGTTGAGCTTGTTGTCTCAGTTGATTGGCTTCAAATGCATCCATTCTTTTGAGAACAACTTCACCTTGGTCACCTAGCTGAAATTGAGTTGCCAGCAGCATATCAGCAGATGCCTTGAAGTCTCTCATCATATTATCTAAGGTTTCATCCTTAGCTTGGATAGCCACTTCAACTGTTTCTGTAATGTCTTTCCAACCATCAGCTGTGCTTTGAGTTCTTCTTCTAAGTATATCCAAGTCTTGACAGATAGATTGGACATTCTGAGCAGTATCTTCTATCAGTTGAGTTGGAACAGCAGCTTTTGGAGTTGGTTGACTTACAGCGGCCAACACATCTACAGTTAACTTCTCTTGCATTTAGTTTGATATCATTTGCTGAATTGAATCCAACAAAGATGTTTGTTGTAAGCTTTGAGAAGTGGAGATAGGTGCAGATGGAATTTGAGGTAAGGCAAGAGTTGCCTCTTCTGTAATCTGATCTGCTGCTTGAGTTGGCTCTTTTGCAATCTGATCTGCTGAACCAGAAGCAATCCCTTCTTCTTTGGTAACCCATCTAAAGAGCTTATGCAGCAATCCAGTACCTTCGCAATAATGTCTGCTTACCTCTGATACTCATCTTTTAACTGAGTCTTCATCAGAGTTCCAGTCATCTCTTCTCCCTCTTTGGCACAAATTGCCCAAAATTCTTCCTCTTTTTCAGACCCTAGGTCTGTTACGTCTCCTCCCTCATTCTTCAGTTTGTAAATTTCACTTAAAACAGCAGCAGAGATAGCGATTTTCTTACCTCCAATAACAGCTGACATAACAGTGTCATTTTTGGAGAATTCTCTGGTCTTGTAGAAGTGATCAACATCTTCTAAGTAAACCCTATCCTCGTGGGCTTCCAGAACTGGAACTAAGGATGCCTCTTTGATTTTCTCCATGATTGAGCGCATCAGATCAGTACCAGAGAAGTGGAATTTGTTCTAGTTCAAGTACCTTCCATCAATAATCTTCTCCATTTCTGGGATTACTGAGTAGAAATCTGTAAGAGCAGTAAACTTTTGAAAGCATGAGAGTTTGAGAGTTAGAGAATTTGAGAGTTTATGTGTGCGTAAGACGACTGTACTGTTCAGATCGGATTTTATATGTTTCCCTTTGTTTAGGTTATCGTGATTAATCTGAAACGTTGGATTAATCTGACAGTTCATCAATCGTGTGGGTGGGAGCTGCGGATTTCAATTTTATTATTTTAATGTCAGATGGGCGGGAAACTCACTCGTTACCTATCTGTTACTTATAAAAGCGTGTTTCTAGAAATGCGAATTTATAACCATGCTTATATAAGATATCAGATGAGTAGAGTTTAACTTATCTGATAGACGAGTGATCTGTTATCTGATATTACTAGAGAAAGCCAATAGCTAGTAATCTTCCTCTGCTGTTTGTCAATTCAGCAAGATAAAATAATCTTCAGTCTTCAAGAATTAAGAACACATCTTCTGATAACGTAACTTCAACTAACTGTCATTAACTAATTTCATCTTTAGAGCAGAAGTACCGCTAGTCTTACACGTTCCCCCTGTCTTTAAGAATTCATAAGTTAACTAGTCTGTTGAAAGTTAATCCTTGAATAGAATAACGGATAATTAAGCTGTTGAACTTCAGTCTTCTGATGAGTTCCCCCTCAGCTTATGCATCCAAATTAAGTAGTCCTAGCTCAGCTCTTAGAGTTGAAAACCTTACTTCACTTACAGGTTTAGTGAAAATATCAGTAATCTGATTGTCAGTATGAACATACTCAATCATAACATTCCCTTTTTTCCACATGATCTCTAATGAAGTGATGCTTGATTTCAATATGTTTAGTCCTTGGGTGACTTGTAGTATTCTGAGTAAGTGAGATTGCACTTGTATTATCACAGTAGATTGGTATTCCACTGATCTTGATATTGTAGTCTTCTAGTTGATGCTTCAACCAAAGTATCTGTGCACAGCAAGCTCCAGTAGCTATATACTCAGCTTCAGCAGTAGATATAGAAATTGAAGTCTGTTTCTTACTCATCCATGAGATCAGACGACTACCTAAGAACTGACAGGCACCTGTTGTGCTCTTTCTGTCAATCTTGCAGCCAGCAAGGTCTGAATCTGAATAACCAATAAGCTCAAATCCAGATTCTCTAGGATACCACAATCCCAATTCTTGAGTGCCCTTAATATATTTCAGTATTCTCTTGGCAGCTAAGAGATGAGATTCTTTGGGATTTGATTGGAATCTTGCACAGACCCCAACTGAGTACATGATATCAGGTCTACTTGCTGTTAGATATAACAGTGACCCAATAATGCCTCTGTATTTGGTTATGTCCACTGATTTGCCATCTTCATCTTTATCCAAACGAAGACTAGTAGACATAGGAATTGTAGCAGTAGAGCTAGTTTCCATACCAAATTTCTTGAACAGATCTCTTGTGTATTTTGCTTGGTTGATGAATATACCATCAGGCAACTGTCTAACTTGCAATCCAAGAAAATAATTGAGTTCACCCATCATGCTCATTTCAAATTTATTCTGCATGAGCTTGGAGAACTTGTCACACATCTGTTGGTTAGTTGAACCAAAAATAATATCGTCCACATATATTTGTACAATTAATATATGATTCTCCCATTCAATTGTAAACAAGGTCTTGTCAACTTTACCTTTACGAAATCCTTTAATTAAAAGAAAATCAGATAAAGTGTCATACCATGCTCTTGGAGCCTGTTTCAGTCCATAGAGAGCTTTCTTTAGACGATACACCTTGTCTTCTTGTTGATAAGCTTCAAATACAGGTGGTTGTTCAACATATACCTCTTCTTGCAGTTCTCCATTGAGAAAAGCAGACTTCACATCCATCTGATAAACAGTGAAGTTCTTATAAGCAGCGTAGGCTAGAAACAGTCTGATTGCTTCAAGTCTTGCTACTGGTGCAAATGTTTCATCAAAGTCTATTCCTTCTTTTTGACAATAACCCTTGGCCACTAATCTTGCTTTGTTTCTGGTAACAATACCATCTTCATTCATCTTATTTCTGAAAACCCATTTAGTGTCAATTACTCTTTGATGACTTGGTCTAGGAACTAAGTACCAGACTTCATTCCTTTCAAACTGATTCAACTCTTCTTGCATAGCTTCAATCCAGAAGGAATCATTGAGAGCTTCTTCAATTTGTTTAGGCTCAATTTGAGATAGAAAACTAGCAAACATAACATCTTGTGCAGCAGCTCTTCTTGTTTTCACTCTATCTAATGGATCACCAATCACTAACTCTGGTGGGTGATTTCTGAGCCATCTAAGATCAGGTTACAGGTCTGAATGTTGTCATCTGTTTTGATCTTGCAACACTACTGTTGGAGTTCCAGTAGTAGTCTGTTGAACAGTTGTAGTCTGTTGAACATCCTCTGGTCTGTCAGCTGTTTGTAACTCGTCTGTTAGACAATCAGCACTGTGATTTTGAACAGCATTTGAGCTAGCAGCTGAATTTAAACTGGGTAGTATGATGGGAACATATTCTTCATTCTTTCCAATATCCAACTTCTGTAAATCAGTAGACAGATCTTGATTAGTATTTTGATTCTTTTCAGAAGATTGACTTGGCTCATCAAATACTACATGGATAGATTCTTCTATTAGTAATGTTCTTTTATTGAAAACTCTATAAGCCTTACTAACAGTAGAGTATCCTACAAAAACAGCTTCATCAGCCTTTTCTGCAAATGCAGTAAGGTGATTTTTCCCATTATTTAATACAAAGCATTTACAACCAAAAATTTTGAAGTAATGAATGTTTGGTTTTCTGTTGTTCCAAACTTCATATGGAGTCTTGTTCTGATTTTTGTTGATCATGTATCTGTTCTGGGTAAAGCAGGCTGTATTTGTTGTTTCTGCCCAAAATCTTTGTGGCAGCTTAGCCTCAGCTATCATGGTCCTGACAGTTTCTTTCAGTGTTCTGTTTCTCCTTTCAGCAACACCATTCTGTTGAGGGGTTCTAGCAGCTGAATACTCATGATGTATTCCTTTGATATTACAATACTCTTCAACAGTGGATTTTGTGAACTCTGTCCCTCTATCTGATCTGATCTTCAATATTTTTGTACTCTTTTCATTCTGGATCAGTTCCATCAGATTAGTAAGATGTTCCTTGGTTTCACTTTTCTTCTTCATGAATATCACCCAAGTATATCTTGAATAATCATCCACAACTGCTAGGCAATATTTCTTTCCACCATTGCTGACTGGATCAATGGGTCCAAATAAGTCCATATGTAGCAGCTCCAAGATTCTTTCAGAAGATTGGTGCTTCTTGCTTTTGAACGATGACTTGATTTGTTTACCCTTCTGACAGGCGTCAGAGAGCTTGTCTTTGCTCATGACTGTTTTTGGAATCCCTTCTACCAAATCATTCTTTATCAGTATGTTTATGGTCTTGAAGTTTAAATGATTCATCCTTTTGTGCCATAGCCAGCTAACTTCACTTGGTGTTGATGCCACCAAACAAACGTTTGAATTCTTGTCAGCAGAATTCCAGTCGACTATGTAGACATTCCCTTGTCGTCTTCCAGATAAAATTACCTTCTTTGTACCAATCTGTTCAACGTAGCACTTATCTGTTGAGAAGATGACTGAATATCCTTTGTTACAAAATTGACTTATGCTCAGCAGATTATATTTGAGGCCTTTAACATATGAGACGTCAGATATCTCTATGTTTCCTCTGATCAGTCTTCCTTTAGCTTTAATCTTGCCTTCTTTGCTGTCCCCAAGTAACTTTTGGACCATCCATAGCAACTGCATCAGTCAGCTCATGTATGTTTCCACACATGTGCCTTGAACAACCACTGTCCAAGTACCAGATCTTCTCTACTTTACTCCTACTCCTAATCCTAACCTACAAAACAAAAATAAAATTGTTTTAGGTACCCTTATTGAGAGGGTCCTGAAGGATTAGTTTCACCTTTGACAACCCAAGATGTTGATGTCTTAGGCTTCTTAGGCTTCTGAGTTTTGACAGGAGCATGAACAGTTTCATTTTTATCATAATTGGCAGATAAGTCATGTTGATGATCAGTATGATAAGAATAATGTTCATAAGCAGGGTAAGGTGCATGATAAGCAGGGTATGCATGCATTGGATGAGCAGGGTAAGGTGTATAGTAACTATGAAATTGAGGTGCATGATACATAGAAGGATATGCAGCAGGTTGCACATAATATGACTCATTTCCATACCAAGCATTTTGATTTTTCTTATTCTTATGCTTCTTTGGCTTACTAGTAACTTGCTCATTGACAGACGACTTAGTTTTACCACTAGTCTGATTGACTTTAGCTTTATCAGCAGACTTCTTAGGACTCTGCTGTTTGGTCTTACTAGTCTGTTTACCTAAACTAGGCTCTTTGCTCTTTTTAGCCTGAGGAGTTTTCTTCTCCTTTACAACTTTCTCAGGTGAAGTAGGTCTAGCAGTTTGAACATACAGAATGACCTTACTATTGTCAGCAGATATAAATTTCTCAGTATGATTTAATTCGTGCTTATCCTGTTCTAAAGGCATCTTCTGTTTACTAGACATATGAGTGGATGCAACAGATGATTTTTCATGAGACTCAATAATTTTCTCAAGTTCCATGATTTTTCCTTTATAAACTTCACATTCAGCTTTCAGAGATTCATGCTCTTGCTCAAGCTGTTTATATTCAACTGATTCTCTTGGCTTTTCAGCTGTGAGTTTCAGTGAACTATTTTGCTCTTTTAGCAATATCATCTCTTCCTTAAGCTTTTTGTATGCTTCAGCAATACCAGTATTGTTAAGCATCATTTGTTCAAATGAATTAAATAATTCATTATCAAGAGGAGTTACCTCATCCTCGGAGTCATCAGATTCCTTTGCCATCAGGCAGAGGAGAGCAGGTTTTTCTTCATCAGACATGTCTGAATCTGAATCAGATGAGTAGACAGCAGCCAGCTTTTCTGCTTCGGCCATCATTGCCTTGCCTCTCTGATGCTTTCTTTCTTTTCTCATTTTCTTATCTTCCTCAGTGTATTTTTCTGCTTTTGGATATGGACAGTCTTTGATGAAGTGTCCCAATTTCCTGCAGTTATAACACATTAGTTTGGATTTATAATCATCTTTATCTTGAGAAGAAAAGTTAGGTTTAGAAGTAGAAGCATTGTTGTATTTGTTCTTCATTTTTCTCTTGTAGAACTTCTTGAAATTGTTCATCAGCAATGCTACATCTCCAGCAGTGTACTCCTTTTTGTTGAGTAGGGTGGCTTCATCAGATGAGTCCACTTCTTTGTTTTTCTGTGCTGGTCTTCTGGTGTTTTCAGCAGCAACAAGTGCAACTGTGGGTCCTGAAGTTGAGGTTTCTTCAATTCCCATCCTAGGCAGTTTATACTCGAATGCCTTGAGTACGGAGAATAGCTCTGTAAGAGAGATTTTTCCCAAATCCCTTGATTCTTCCATTGCTGTTACTTTCATGTTGAACTTTGGGGGTAAGGCCTTTAGTACTCTGACGGTGATCTCCTTGTCAGTGAAAGTCTTTCCCAGCTTTAGAAATTCATTGAGTGTTCTGGTGAACCTGGTATCCATCTGATCAATGGTCTCTCCAGACTTCATCTTGAAGTTATCCAGTTTCTCCAAAGCAATAGTGAGCTGATGCTCTTTTATTGCATCATTGCCTTCGCTCATATCTCTGACTTTGTCCCACATCTCCTTTGCAGTCTTGCAATGTTTGACCTTGTCAAACCGATCATTGTCCAGGGCTTTAGTCATGATGAATCTTCCGACTTTATCCCGATTAAATAGCTCGATTTCCTCTGGAGTCATCTCATGAAGGTCTTTTTCCACAACCGTATCTACTTCATTGATTTTTATGGTCTTTGTGAATATGAATGGACCTTTAATGATACACGTATACATGTTGTCATTGTAGGCAGCTAGAAAGATTTCCATTCTAATCTTCCAATCTTCAAAAGACATACCAGCAATGTGGGGAACATGGCTGATACAGTCCATTTTTCAAAAAGGTTTTAATTCTTCAAAAAGATGCACTCTTGAAAAGTTTTGAAAAACACTTGGATCAAGCTCGTTGATCAGGCAGCTGATTCAGATGAACCACCTGCTCTGATACCACTTGTTGGTCCCAAGTGGTCAGATGAGGTCTAGAGGGGGGGGTGAGTAGACCTCTAAAAATTTTAGACTTAAAAACTTTTTACTCTTCTGTCAGCAGACTAAGCTGATGAAGAACAGTAAGATGACCATGCTGATCGTGAACAAATCTTGAACAGCAGAGTGACCACTCTTCTTACAGTTTACTTAGCTGATTTCAGTGAAAATCAGTTTTATCAAGAGTATACTTGCAACGGATGTTTGAAAGTGTTTTTCACAGGTAGACTAAGTCCTTAAAAAGATTTTATCCCCAGTTTTAAAACTCTTTGTAAAATCATTTTGATAATTCAAAGTGTTGAAATATGCAAAGTTCAAATATGCAAGAAAACTTAAATGCAAGATAACACAAAGAATTTTTATAGTGGTTATATGGATAAAAATCCTTTAGTCCACTCTTCCAGATCACTTAGATTCTGGGTTATACTATAATCACAAAGATTACAATATTTCTCCACTTACACCTAGACAACAAATGAAAATGCTATAAGCTCACAATAGGAATTCACACAGAAAACCTATCCTCTAAAGTAGAATCACTCAGAAAGATGGATTCTAACTTCGCACAACACTCAGCTATTACAGAATCATTCAGATAATGTTTTTCTGTTTTCTTCAACTGGGTTTCTGTCAACAGATGACTTCTACCAGACGAGTGAGCTGTTCGAGCTTCTTGAGACTTAGAAAAATTTCTGCTTCGAATGCGAAATCTCAGAATGTTGTTGTGTGTTTCTCTCTTCGAACTTTGCTCTATTTATACTAGGATTTGAAAATATGACCGTTGAAGGAAATCAAATCTCAAATCCATAGCTTTAGACAGATTTCAGAACGGCTCCCTGCTACAGTCCTTTTTCTGCTGTACTTTCCTGTAGCAGCATTAAATGCACTCTGCTGATCCGAGAGTTAATTCCAATCATTTGTCATTACTACCCTTCTCTTCCAGCATGTATTACACCAAGTGCATTTATTACCGTTGGACTAATCTCTTGATCTCTTCTACTCTGCTGATCAAAGCGACTCTGCTGATAGATACTCTGCTGATCAAATACTGAACTAATCTGATTTGACTCGGATGATGACCTACCCTTCTGTTCGCTGTTTCAGCATGAGATCACTAGTCTTATGGGCTTTGAACTTTGAACTCTTCTGATGTCTTCTTTTACTTGTTCAAAATTCTTCTTAAGGGAACTAAGCTTTCCATACTTAGCTGATTTTGACGTTTTGGAAATCATCAAAACCTTCCCTTAATTACTTGTCTTCTTTGCACTTCATCTTCATCTTCATCCAACAGACAATAAATTCAGACACTCCAATCTGCTCGCTCGAAGGATTAGAATGTATCACCTCCTCGATAATAGGAGCGACTCTCTCCCTTAAAGATGAAGAAGATTTTCTTGAAATAGAAGCCATTTTTGGGATCCTCGGAGGATATGAGTCGATAGAAGCAATTTTGAAAAGAAAAATGACCTAGCGAGAAATTGACTGCGAGAGTAAAGAAAGTATAAAGTAAAATATGACTAATATAACGATCATGCGAAAGAGAGAAGATTTGTGAAAGGATTTGTGATTGGTAGAGAGAAGGTTGAGATAACTCACTTGCAATTTGCAGATGATACTTTGCTATTTATGGATGCTGATGATCTGAATATTGAAAACACGGTAAACACTTTGGAGGTATTTTGTGCTATTTCCGGGCTGAAAATTAACATGGAGAAAAGCCAAATGATGGGGTTGAATGTAGAGGAGGAATGGATTCATCAGGAAGCCTCTAAATACGGATGTATGGTGGGATCATGGCCATTGAAATATTTGGGATTACCTTTGGGTGACAATCCAAGGAGATCCTTATTCTGGGAACCCTTGGTTAATAAGGTGAGAAAACGTTTGGAAGGTTGGAAGAATGCGTACCTATCTCGCGGGGGAAGATTAACTTTGATTCAGTCAGTCCTTTCTTCTTTGCCCATATACTACTTGTCTATTTTTAAAGCACCTATCTCTATCCTGGAGAATATAGAAAAATTGATGAGGGATTTCTTTTGGGAAGGAGGGGATTTAAATGGCGGTGACCATTTAGTTTCTTGGGAGGTTGTGTGTAGACCCAAAAGTAAAGGCGGATTGGGTATTGGAAACTTGAAAGAAAGAAATACCGCTTTACTAATGAAATGGCTTTGGAGATTCCCTTTAGAAAAAGAAACTCTTTGGCACAAAATCATTAGAAGTAAGTATGGGTTGATGGATAATATGTGGGATTCGAGATTGGGAGGTAACAAATCATCAAGGTGTCCTTGGAAAGGAATTTCAGCCCTGCATAATGTTTATATCAATTTGGTTAAATTCAAAGTTGGCAATGGGAAAAGAATTCGTTTTTGGAAAGAAAAATGGTTGAGGGACTTCTCTCTAGAAGCTCATTTCCCCCGGCTAGCAAGAATCTCATCTAAAGAAGATTGTTGTATAGAGGAATTGAATAATGAAGAGTTAGAAAGTACGAATTGGAATTTTCACTTCAGGAGAAATTTGAATGAACCTGAGACCCAAGAACTGATGCACCTAATCAACCTATTAAGGAACATATCGGTGAACAAGTTGCTTGAAGATAGAAGAATTTGGTTGTGTAATTCTTCGGAAATGTTCACATGTAAATCAGCATTTGAAAATCTGATCACTAGACCTGGGCTTCAAAATGTTATTTGGACTGATTTTGTGTGGAGTTCTATAGTACCTTCTAAAGTAAAGATATTTTCTTGGCTGGTGCTACTCGACCGGGTGAATGTGTTTACAGTAATGCAAAAAAGAAGACCCTTTCATTCCTTATCACCAAGCTGGTGCATGTTATGTAAGAATAATAAGGAATCAGTGGATCATCTTTTCTCTCAGTGTAGCTTTACTTCACTACTGTGGAGGAAATTGACGGATATATTTAATATAACGTGGTCTACTCCACTAAACTGTTCCGAAGCTATTACAGTACAGATTTCAGAAGGTAGAAAAAGAAATGAGATTTGGAAAGCAGCGGTGCAATCTTTATGATGGAATGTATGGCTTGAAAGAAATGAAAGAATCTTTGAAGAGAACGAGCATAGTATTGAAGATCTGTGGGAAAAGATTAGATTCTGGACAGCAATGTGGTTGTTTAACTCTAAGCTTTTTAAAGGCATCCCATTCTTTATGTTACATACTGATTGGCTAGCATTGTAGAAATGATTACATCTTGGTCTGTCTTGTTTGTTTTACTTTCTTCTTAGTGCATCCTCTGCACTTGCCCCTTGTATTTTTCCTTATTAATACAAGTGTTTTGTTTCAAAAATATATAACGATCATCTATTTATAGTGAGAAGTGAAAAGACGTTTCGAACTTCTCACGGCTAATCGCATTCCCGCCAAACGGAAAAAGATGAAACGTTTCCCCAAAGAGACACGTGGCGGTTCATAATTGAAACAAGAAAATGACTATCTATGAGGCGTAGCACTCTTTTCCTTACTTAGGATTTTTTCCCACAGGGTTTTTTCTTAAGTAAGGTTTTTAACGAGGCACAAGTCATAGAAAGTACAGTTGTAATTAACCATCTACTTCTACGAGCTTCTACTACATATACCCTCGAAGAAGTGAGGGAGTACTGATGGGGGCTACTTCGCACCCCTTGTAATGTTCGGATCGACTAAGGAAAATAAGATCGGTTCGACCAGATGAGCCCGTTCGGGATCATTTAGCGACCCAGTAGAATACGACTCTTCTCAACAAGCAGACTACAATCCGGACTCAAGAAGGACGATTGGGCCGAGTCCTATTAGAATTATGTTTCCTTGTAAAACTAGGTTAATTGTGATATAAATACCTAGTTAATCATTGTATCAGACACGCTTGACTTACTCAACTTACGCCTGCATAGTAAAACAATCTAAGATTATTGAATAGAAAAGCTTTTGCTATACTATTTTATGCGTTGATTGTCTTGATTACTAATTGTTCCATCTGATTGGTCTTCCTTGAGATTGATCCATCCTGAATAAAGTAACATAGCCCTTTAATTCATATTGATTGAGAACTCCTAATCACACTCCTTACTGATTTAATCGTACCCGACATAATTCGGCTTAATCACAGCAGTTGAGGGCAGCACTAGAGGAAGAGAGAAGACACAAATTAAATGAAGATCCAATAATTTAGGTTTCTATTTCATAAAGCATTGTTGTATGAAAACATGAGATGATCGCGCGAGTTTCTTATTTTGCTTTTGTAACTTCAGTTTTATTCTATTTGTGCATGCAAGTGAAACAAATATACTAAATTCTGATGATTACATTGAGCATGACCCCATTTCATGAGGTTTATCATTTTAGGGTACAATTACATAATTACCTTATTATTTCCTTCTTCATTAAAGTTATTTCTATCTCCATACACATTCCTTTTGAAAATATTAAATCTGTGTTGATGTAAATCTAAGGCATTGCTGTCTGTCTGTGTGTCTAGATGGTGGTTGAGGATCAGAATCTTTATCAGAAAATTACTTTTGAGATAACAAAAACATTTAGATTGAGGAACATAGGCTACGTCCGTGCGTGATTTAGTCTCAATCAGGAGCACAAAAACCTGAGTTTCCAAGATGGTGATGTAAGTGATTCAACCATGGTGTTCTGGTCTATTTCAAGGTGGATTCTTCTGGGTAATCCAAGGAGTTTTCTGTAAGAATTTGTCGAATTTTATCCTTCGATTCCCAACATTGGTATCAAAGTCATTATTGGTTGAATTATGTTGTTAATTTGTAATTAATCTGCATGCTTTTGTCTTTGGATATGCAATTATGTTGAAACCCATTTGTTTGTATTCTTAAATTGATTGCTAAGGTGATGAGATTTCATCTCATTTTCCCTAATTAATTTCAAAGAACAGAAGTCTTCGGATTCTATGATCTCTGTTTATTCCAATTATTAATGACATATTCTCTCACGTTAACTGCAATTTGAAGAAGCTAATTACACTACGGCTTGATGTTATGAATTGTTTTAATATATGATTTGGAGATCTTGGAGTTTGTTATTAACATGTTGTGAGAAAATTGAGGCCTAGTTATTGAATATGCATGTAACCAGACCCGGATGTGGTGTTATTGATAGGGCGCCATTAATGGTGTTTTAGGTATGTTTAAAATTATGCTATGGAAATTTTATTATAGCATGCTTATGTAATATATATCATATTTGGAAAATTTCATGACATGGTTCTTTGTTGATGAAAATATATGATTTAATTTTGATTAAATTCCCAAAATTTCGATAATTTCTTTCAAATTCTGTATTGTGTTTCATGAATTGAAACTTGCAAATATTTATTGATAATATATAACTTTATTATTTTATTAAATATTAAATATACTAATACTATTTTGTAAATTTTAGATTTTTAAAAAGATATATTTTTTGTCAGATTTATATTAAAGACTAGTTTGTTCTGTTAATATTATTTATAAAATCAAATTAGTTAAATGAATATGTAAATATAATAAGTAAAATTTTCAAATTGGTCCTCGTGTCTTACTCGAATCAATTTTGAAATTGAGCAACAATATGTACTATGTACTAAAATTTTTAGTAAATTTGAAGATATGACATTATTTTGCCAACTTGAAATATTATAGGGTAGAATTAATTGTCAATCAACATAAATAGTGATATCAATTTTACAATAGCACTTAACTGTCACATCATCAGTTGACGCAAACAATACATCATTGTGGCCACAGATTACTTTACCAAGTAGGTAGAAGCCAAACCACTCAAACAGGCCAATCAGGCCGAAGTGATGAAGTTCATCAAGGACTTAATCATTCATAGGTTTGACCTGCCACAAACCATTGTCACTGACAGAGGACTGAGTCACTGACAGATGACTGATGTTCGTCGGTCAGGAAATCAAGGAGTTTGCCAGATCAATGGGTTTTGAGTTGGTCCATTCAACACCGTATTATGCACAAGGGAATGGCCAAGCATAAGCTTCTAATCAAGTCCTTAAGGACATTATTTCGAAAATGTTCGAGGAAAACCCAAGAGCTTGGTACTTGATGCTGTCAGAGGCTTTGTGGGCTTATCGGACCAGCAAACGGACAAGTACTGGCACCACTCCATACAAACTAACTTATGGACAGGATGCCGTTCTACCGATGGAGATCAACGTTCGATCACTTCGGGTGATGCAGCAAAATGAGTTGACGCCCGAAGGATATACTGAAAGTATGCTCCAGCAGCTCGATGAACTGGACGAAGTCAGGGTTGCTGCGTTAGATAAAATCAGGCACAAAAGAGGCTAGTCGCCCGATGCTACGATAAAAAGATACGCAGGAAACAGTTTGACGTCGGGGACATGGTCTGGAGAACTGTTTTGCCACTTCATCAGCACGAGAAAAAGTATGGCAAGTGAGCGCAACGTGGCAAGGACCATATGAAGTCTTCTCGATAACTCGGAGAGGGGGTTACATTTTGAAATAGCAAGATGGGAATCTTTGCAGAGACCCCATCAGTGGAAGATACTTGAAAAAGTTCAGACCAACCCTCAGGGAATCAATGTGTCTAGAACATCAACGGGCTTTAGAGTTGGAAATTGAGCGGCGCCAAAAGTACTTTAGTGCGTCGATACCTTTGTAAATACAGGCCAATGTCTTGAAGAGTTGGCTAGTTATGGCCAACTTCAATACAAAGGCATGCTTAACTAATGCCAATCGAGCCATAAATGAGGGAAATTTATAAACTAAGTTTTATCTGATAAAATTTTATCATCAGTTAAAATTTATCAGATACGACTAACGGGGGCATTGTTTGTACCTAAAAAATCACCCTCGATTAATTGAGGAGTAATAACTCGATGATGGGCCAAAAATGGCAATAGGCCGAACCCATTAGAGCCAAGTGAATTGGATCAGGATCGGACCCACTCTGATCCGAAAATCGGTCCGACCGAAATTAAACGGGTCACGAGCCCAATGAGCCCAATAGATGATTTTGGCTATTATAAATTAATTAACTTAATTAGTTAATTAATTGGGCCAAGCCCATATAATAAATAAGGCCATTAAGTAATTAATTAAATAATTAATTACAATTATCACATGAGGATTAATGGCCAAATCACTACCAACCGATCCAGAACGGCCCATAAGTTGGCCGATTAAATCGGCCCAGTAATCGGAATGGCCCATGCGAAATTTAATTAAATGATATCCATTTAATTAAATAATGGCTGATTAAAAAGATAAGGCCAATTAGTTAAGTAGTGGCCACATAAATCTCGCTAACCAAAAGAGATAGATTAAACACAACCACTTCCTAATTTATCTCAAGTTGGTTACACAAAACAATTAGCAACCCACGTTTCCTTCTCACCAATTCAAATCTGAAAATTCAAAGAAGAAGAAAAAGGAAAATCAACCTCCAAAGTAGTGGGAAGAGTGGAGGAAGTGGAGGAAAGCTAGAGTAGTGGAGATAGTGGGGAGATAGGCCATCAGCCAATCAATTTTCGGCCATCAACTATAAATATTATGGGGCAGCCATATGCGCAAGACACACACACAACTCGATCAACAAAATCAGTCTATACTGAATCGGCTCTACGCCTCATCAGAAGTCGAGTGCACTGCTGCTTCTACCGTCAGCAAACACCTGCCAATTCCTTGACATCAACCGTCCCTCCTCAGCCACCAGCAAGTCATGACCATCTGAAGTCCAGCACCGCCGCTCAAAGTAGGCCGCACAGCTGCTTCCGCCGTCAGCAACGCTGTCTCGAGCGAAACCCCTTGATAGCAAGCAAATAGCAAGTTGTTTCTGTCAAGTTAGTCAGTCTGCCAACTTCTTGATATCAGTCTGTCAATCCGCAGCCACCAGCAGGACATGACCGCCTAAAGTCCAGCACCGCCGCTCAAAGTAAGCCGCGCAGCTGCTTCCGCCGTCAGCAACGCTGTCTCGAGAGAAACCACTCGATATCAACCAAGTAGCAAGCTGCTAACCCTCATGTAAGTGCCCACGTAGTTGCATGACAAACTTATCAAGTAGCCATCTGCTTGATGAGCTCGTCGTCAAGTAGCTATCTGCTTGACGACTATCGGTTGAGTAGCCATTTGCTCAATTGATGCCCTTTTCAGTGGCCACCCGCTGATCAGGAGCCCGATTGGTGGCCATCCATCAAGGTTGGGCGAACCATTGATGGTGGTCTCCCGTCATCAATGTTACTTTCTGTCAACAAGCAGTACTATCATATATTATCAGCTCATCGGCGGGTTTACTTGCCGATCAAGGAGTTAATTTTCAGAACTTATCAGACTTATCGACTCGTTTGGTAGATCATGCCAAAACAGGAGACCTTTATCATTTTGCATATTTTTGTAACACTTGTATATCGGGGAACTTACTGATTTTCGTTTATTATTAATGGAAGTATTTTGGTCCGCATCTCCCGATTTCTTTTACTAAAGTATGATTTACGTCAACGGATTTTCATTGATATGTTGTTTTTGTCAAGTTTATGTCTTCTGTCAAGGTGAATGTTAAACTGATTGATCGTCAACTTGTTTGCTGATTTACAAATGTGTTGATATATTGAGCAGGCCATCGATTGGCTATAAAACTTTGGCATTTTGGAGAGATTTTCATAAATTATTTAAGTCCTGCGGCCAGGCAAGCATAGAAAAGAACTAGGGGTAGTGTTTGCCTACTCTGTCACAATCGTTTAGAAGTCAGCCTTATCAGGACAATTTATTTTGATATCGATATGTCTTTATTAGGACATTTAGATTATTATTACGCTGATATCAACATGTCTATTTTTAATCGTTATGTTTGCACGCACAAACATTGGCACGCCCGCATTCATTTTACATCATATCGAGTCATTTCACATCGAGCCATTGGCTCGTCAAGGTAATTGATGCCAGATTTACAACAAATAATATTTTGGCACGTCTCGACGCCACGCACCCTTCGATGTCAACTGTATCGCAGACAACAGTTTGGCACTTCTCGATGCCAAGTGTTCCTCGATGCCAGTTGTCCCTCAATGTCAATTTTATCGCAAACAGGGAGAACAAAGGGACCAAAGTCCCTTGGACTTTCTGTCCAAGGCATTCAAGTGGGGAGCCAAGTGCTCCCCTCTTCCCTTTTAGCAAGTGGGAGTTAATCTCCCACTAATGGAGGTTAACACCATAGTGAAGAGTAGTTAATTAATTAATCCCTCCAATTTTCTTTCTACTCAAATAATGCAATTCGGATTGGGTTGGGTTGGGTTAATCTGAACTGGGTGGACCCGTTTCAATCCAATAAATGTTCCTTCAAACATTCGACGACTTAAATCCTAAGTCTCAAAGTCTGCAAACAAATTTAGAAACACGAAATCAAGTTAGAACATTGTCGCCAAGAATTTACATTAACATGAACATATATAAAATAAAGTATTATTTAGGATTAATGCTTACTAAACACAAAAAAGCAAGCTCCAATAACAAGGTAGCATAACAGTTTAGGTAATGAGACGTTCCGTCCTGTAAAATGAATTCATATTTTATAGAAATAAAATAAAATGAGCAAAGATAAAAACACCACCTATGCATTATCTAACTCCTAAAAAAATTCCATGTGTCATTTAAATCCCCAAAATCCTCCGTGTTTGGTTTTAATTAAATACCACACTCGACCCAAGTAATATATAGTTAATTTTTCAAAAAAGAATAAATAAATTAGAAAAAAAAGGTATTAATATTTTAAGTGAAGGTTATTAATCAATTGCAAAATAGCTAAGTTGACATTTTCAAAAAATGTATTACGTAATTTCATGTTAATGCAAATATGCCAAAACATAACGTTTTTCAAGATATCTGCCCCTTAATCTGTTGAGTAATGTTTTAGTAAAGGAAAATGACAATATCACAGTTCATGTACAGCCAAATCTAATTGGTTGGAAAAAAATTTGTTACCTTTGGCAACTTGTTTAGTCCGTTTTTTTTTTTTTTTTCAATTTTCACCCCCACAATTTTGATTTGTGAAAATCTTTTGCAATTTTCACTCCCACAAATTTGTATAAATATTTTGCAACTTTTACCACTAAATTTAGATTTTGTTATGATGTGACATTCTATAATTTAAAAATCTTAAAATACATTAAAAAAAATAAAAAAAAATATCTCAACTTTTAAAAAATTACAAAAGAACACCTAAATTATACGATATTACTCATATAAAAAATAATTCATTACTTTCCAAATGTTAATTTATCATTTATCAACATTTGAATATAAAATATCTCGAAAATTACAATAAAAATATAAACTCATAATTTAAAAGTATTTGCAATGCTTATAATTTAGGGTTTATGACATAATATTTAATTTAGGGTTTGATTTAAGGTTTAGGGTTCAGGGTTTTAGGGTTTAGGGTTTATTTTATAAATAGAATTTATTTTTATTTGATGATTAGTTATGTGTTTTTTTGTAATTTATATTATGGGGGTTTATTTTTATTTGATGATTAGTTATGGATTTTTTTTTACAATTCTATATTATGGGCCGTGATGGTGGGTTGTGATGCTTGGATGTGATGCTAGCATGGTCCTTTAGTAAATTAGTGGTAAAATTTAAAGTTAATGCAAATGTGCCAAAACATAATCATGATCCAGTTAAATTAAAGTCCCAATTACGTAATTTATTAATAACGTGTTCGTTGAGAATTCAAATAGAAGTGAGATAAATGCCATGATGCACATGTGTATGAAATCAAGTAAATATTAAATTTCAACATAAATTGGAATATAGCACATAAAAATCAATTGGCACACTGCTATTGTGTCTAGTATACTCCGCTTAGGATTATATGGGCTCATTTAAATAATAAATTAAATAGTTTTGCCCTTTTTCTTTTCGAAACCAAAAAGTAAAAAATCCAAACAACCCTTGGACATGTCTATCAATTTTAAAGTAGCACAATGCAAAACATATCATGTTATTATTCATGCGATCACCATAAAGCATAATAACCCAATAATCAAGTGCGATATATTTTGCTATATATATATGTGTACTAGCCTATTCCCGTGCTATGCACCAAATTACATTAAAATATTATAAATAATTTTTTTAAAAATGAGATTATTCAAAACTCGGTTCTGAAGAACAAATATAGCATGAAAATTATTATTCTTTACATAAAGTAAATGGTTAAACTCAATAAATAATTTTAAGAAGAAATTGTAATTACCGGAACACCTCATTGACTTGGTGAACCGAAGCAGGGATAATTATCAATAAATAAAACTTTAATTAGGTTTACAACTACTACACTATCGTGTAGGTTTACAAAATTGAATGCTAACATGTATTATACCTTATTTTCAGTCAATCACCTTCTTTAGAAAAATATAATAAATCAAAATTATCAAAATTTAGTATTGAGTCCAAATTGGAGGATTTTGGTCAAAAGACCATTCTCCTATGTAGCATTTTGGATACCATCATTACTTTCTGGATTATGATATAATATGGTTATTATATTTAAATTAATTCGGTGGTTCGTACTATAATAATACATATTATCTTAAGTTGCATGAGTAAAAATATATATAGGTCAATTATTAAATGTATTTTAACCTAATCTGTATTCCACATATAACCTAATTAATAGACAAAAACAACTAACCATTAACATGACCATGTGAAATACAAAAGTATATCACTGATCCAATTTTAGTATAAGAATAATGCATTTTGTTAAACAGTAAAATAATATTTTCAAAATTTTAGAGTTTATCTAACTATATAATTTTTTTTGCTTAGATTCAATAAAATGTGCATAGCACGGGAATTATATTGTTGCATACTACAAAATCATTTTTATATAAGAAAATGAGAGAATTATGAGGCTAGTCTAAGTTCTTATAGTGAGAAAGATGTTCACGAAATAGGTCATGCTTCGAAGTGAATTAAGTTAGTTTTTGATCTGCATTCAATAATCACAATCTTATGATATCTAGGTTGTGCTTCGAAAGGAATTATGTCAGTCTATGACATGAATATAGTAGTAATCAAAATCTTATGATACGTAATTGGAGTATTACCCAGGGTACATAAACTACGCTTTATAATAAGGCATAATCCTTAAGACAAACAAAAAATGGATAGCTAAAATGTTTTAAAAAAATGTCAAATATAAATGAGATTTTCTCTGTAAACATGTTTAAGAATTACGATAAACACAAACCAAAAAGCAACATAAAGTCACTTTAAACTATAATTAAAAAAAAAAAAAGGAATTAGAAAAATACCTTAGCCTAAATAATAGTAGGAAGAATGAAGATTTGAGACAATTGCATGGAATAATAGTAGGAATAATTGCATGGAGCAATGCATTTGAAACATCATAGTAAAAATTAAAACGACAAAAGTGGTCATAAAAATGAAATATCAGACGTGATTAATATACTTTAGAATAGCAAAAAATTAAAAATAAAGGAAATAAATAAATAAAACTTACATTTTTTAAAAATAATATCAAGTACACGGCTAAAGCTCACATGAACAAAAAAGTTGCTTGGATGCCTGGAATTGAAGAAATTTTAAGAAGAAAAAGTTATCAACATGTATCATTGAATAATGAATTGTCTAATACATGAAATCGAGAATTATAGTGCAAACGTATTCCAAATCCGGTAAAGATTTCAAATTTGAATTGATTGACTTAACATAATGATATTATTAGCATAATATCAGCAATCTCTAATAAATTAGGAAAATTCTTACTTAGACCTAGTCTAGGAGATATTTCCTAGACCTCTTGGTTGAAATTAAACCACATCATTAATTGTGATGATGTGGTGCTCTCACAATGATGATGTGGTATATTTTCAACCACAATGTCTAGGAAAATCTCCTAGATCAGGTTCTAAGTAAGAATGTCCCAATAAATTACTATAGAATATTGAATCTTCATTATTGGAAACGGAAAATGTTGGTCCCAAGTGGTCAGAAGAGGTTTAGAGGGGGGGGGGGGGTGAATAAACCTCTTTAAAATTTTTCTTGAAATTTAACTTTAAAACTTTTACTCTAACTGAACAGACTAAGCTGATCAGATTAGTTAGTTACAATTCTGTTCGCGAACAAGTCTTTGAACAGCCTTGTTGACCACTCGTCTGATTGTTACTTAGCTGATTTTGTTAAAATCAGTTTTCATACTTAGAGTACTTGCAGCGGATTTTCAAAGTGTTTTTCACAAGTAAACTTAGTAGTTTGAAAAATGTTTCCCCAGATTTGTAAAATCTCTTTCTAGATTCTTTTTCAAACAGTTAACTTAATGTGTTTTATGCAACTGAAAAATATGCAGGTAAAATGCAAGTAAAAACACAAACAATTTTTATAGTGGTTATATGGATTTGAATATCCTTTAATCCACTCTTCCAAGTCACAAAGATCTTGGGTTATACTAAAAACACACAGTAATCAGTATACTCTGCTTACGCCTTACAACAAATGAACAGGCCGTAAGTTCGCAGTAAGAAATCACCAAGAGATCCTACTTCTCTGAAGTAATATCACTCACTAAGACGGATATCTACTTCTCACAACACTCAATGTTCACAAATTCACTCAGAAGATGTATTTGGCTTGATTCTTCAACTCTGCTTTTGTCAACAAATGACTCAGCTGATGAGTGAGCTGTTCTTGAGACTTAAAGAATTCTGCTTCGAAAATTTCTCAGAGATTGTGTTGCTTGCTTCTTCTTCTTCGTCTCTTCCAGCTATTTATACTTGAGGATTGAAAAATGTCCGTTGAAGAGAGACAAGATTCAAATTCCTCGAGTACTGGTCCTTAAAATCCGCGAACGGCTCTTTTGCAGTATGTCCGTACTGTGAACAGTACTATTCTGCAGACAGCATTAAATGCACCCAGCTGATGTGAATCATTTCTTCAATCATTTGTCTTTAATAACCTTGTACTTCAACATTTATTACTCAAAGGGGCATTTATTACCGTTGGGAACACTTAATGATCTTCTTCACTTGGCTGATAAAAGTACGCTTCTGATGGCAAACAAAGCTGATCTCAAACTTGAACAAATCTGATTTGAGTCGGCTGATCTTCACCAGTCTGATAACTTTTCTTCAGCAGATCAGAAGTCTTGGACCTTGAAACTTTGACTCTTCTGATGTCTTCTTTACTTAGTCAAAATTCCTTGATAAGTTTATCAGCTAAGTTACTCCATACTTAGCCAAATATGAAGTTTTGGAATGCATCAAAACCTCCCTTATCAAACTTCCTTTAGTGCTTTCATCTTCATCCTTATCCAACAATTTCCCCCTTTTTGATGATGACAAAACTTCAGCTAAGTACCTGTTGAATATCTAAGCTAAAGAATGTAATCCTCAAAAATTTTCTGAGATAGAAAATAGTATGTTGGAATGAACTTGACTTTTTATTGATATGATAAGATTGTTACAAATACAAGTACAAGTTCTTCAGATGAGATGTCTGAAAGATAGATAAAAGCAAACTGATTACAAGATTTTATCAATTTTAACTATCAGCTTCTTCATCTGATACTTCAAGCTCTTCTACATACTCATAGGAAGACTCATCATCGTCTTCTTCTTCTTCTTCTTCATCAGCTTCATCATCCAGGTCCATGTTTGCTTTGGCAGCTTCCATTTTCTCTTTAAGTTGCTGCTCCCTTAAAGCTTCCAATGCCTTCCTGGCTGATTCTGTATTCTTGTACTTGGTAGTTTCTTCGAACTTCTCAGGGTCAATCTTATCAGCTTCCTTTGCTTTGGTTTCCTCGGCTGTTTTATCAGCTTCCTCTGCTTTGGTTTCCTCGGCTGTTTCTTCCCGTTTATCTTCCCCCTTTTTGTCATCATCAGGACTGATGACAGTAGAAGGTGCAAGAGCAGGGTTGAGAGCAACTGTTGGAACCTTCAATTCAGCGCACAAAGCTTTCAAATTTTGATTTGTAACATCATGGCTTGCTGTAAGATTAAGAATATCAGTGTTGATGTAGTCAGTCTTATCATTGAAGTAGTCAATGTTAAGGTTTACAGTTGCAATTTCATTTTGGAGTTCCTGTGTGGCATTTGATACTTCTTGCAAGAACCCTAAGTTGACTTCCTTCTCTTCTTCACTGACTTTTATGAAGGTTGCAGTCAGATCAGCGATCTTGTGTTCAGCTCTTTGAAGGGCAGCATGAAGATGATTTACGTCACCTTTCACATCCTCCACATTTTTGTTCATATCATTTAAGCTGTTCACTATCTGCAAGGAATGATCTTGAGGAATAGGAATACTTGTGATTTCAGTCTTGATGATCTTTTCAGTAGACTGTTGCACAGTTTCCAGCTGAAGTTTATTTGACTCTGCCAATTCTGTTTTAAGCTCAGTCTTCAGCTTCTCCTTGACCTTCATCAGCTGCTGTTGATGCTTCTCTTCTAGTTCCTTCAAAGAATTTTCCATCAACATCTGGAAAGCTTCCATCAGTGATGAGTGTTCATCACCTGATGAAGCAGAAGCAGCAGCTTCAACCTTTTCTTCAATCTCCTGGTGGACAGGGATATCTTCCATCTTAGCGTCCTGATGATCTTCAGAATCCTTAGCATTCCACTCAATGGCTAAGGGTTCGTCAGCAGACTTGTCAGCAGTCTGATCAGCAGATTTGTCTTCAACCTGGTCAGCAGACTTGTCTTCAACCTGGTCAGCAGACTTGTCTTCAGGCTTGTCCGCAGTCTGATCAGCAGACTTGTCAGCAGGCTTGGCCGCAGCTTTTTGTTCATCAGTCACGTCATCATAGAACAAGTTAGTGACTGTGCCATCATCATTGAAGCAAGTTGTTTGACGGATTTGCCTCACAATGATCCAAGGGTTGACAAATGCATTGTTACCCTCTGGCACTTCACTGAAATCTTTCATTTCTCTGCCAAAAATTACATGTTGAATACTTGGCAGTTGAGGGAGTTCACTTGAATGCCCTTGCTGATATCTGGACTTTTCTGCCCACTTATTCAGTGCAGTGATAACAGCAATCTTCACAGCCCTTTCTTCAACATCATCAGTCTTCTTTCTTTTGGCAGGCAGGGTGTTTCCTATCAGCTTGGCTTCCTCAAGGGCAAATTCCCTGGCATAGTGATGCATAGCATCCCTAACATGATGAGGATCCAAGGCTTTTTGGATAGAATCTGTCTTTAGCCACTCTAGTACCCATTTCTCATCAGCATCTATATCCTTCAGATTTCGAAGTTCAGTGATGGACCTGTTCAGCCTATTGTCTCTCCATCTGATATATCTAGGCTTCTCTTGAGTGAACATGGTCTTCAGCATTAACTTCTGGTTGTAGTAGGCTAAGGACTTTTCAAACTTCTGGAAAAGCTCTTTGTTGTTATATATGATTTTGAAAGCTTTCTTAACTTCAAACTTTTCCTTTGGTTTTACTTCCCCTGCAGGCATTTTTGGCTTTGGTGGTTCTTCTTCTCCTTTAGCCTCTTTAATCTTGATGCCACCTCCATGGACAGGTCCATAGGCATCAAGTTTGCTTCTTTCCAAAACCATGGCTATTTCAGCATCTTCAGCAGCTTTTCTCTCTGCTTCAGACATTTTCCTTCTGGCCTCATCCTTTGCTGCTTGAGCTTTGCTCAGCTCAAGAGCCTTCTTCTCCTCCAATTCATCTTGTTTCCTCTGTTCAGCAGCTTCCCTTGCTTTCTTGTCAGCTTTAGAGATTTTCTTTCTCTTAATCACTATTTTCTTTTTGCCTTTGTCAACTGGAGCAGGGGCTGGACCAGCAGATGAAATTGGTGCAGCAGCAATAGGTTCGATGATCATGACCTCCGGATCATCTTGAGGTTTGGCGACCTCAGCTGTTTGTGTAACTTGATTTGACTGTTGCTCATCAGTTTTGTTGGCAGCAGCAGCCTCATCTGTTACAACTGGCCTTTCAGCAGCTTCAGGGCTTTCTCTAACCACATTTTCCAGTTCAGTAGGTTTTTCAATAAAAGTCATCTGCTTTCTAGCAGACTTCTTTGACAGACCCTGAATAGGCCTTGATGCAGCTGAATCCCTTAATTGGCTCCTTGTCCTGTAGGAGACATTTTCAGCAGGTCTTTCAGCAGATGGAGTTCTTGAGGGTGATGCAGGTGAAGCAGTCCTGACATCAGCAGTGACTTGATCAATGATCTTTGTGACCTGATCAGCAGCAGTCACTGACTCCATTTTCTTTGAGGTCTTTTCCTTAGGCTTATCAGCAGCCTTCTTTTTTCTTTTCTCAACAGCCATGTCGGCTGTTTTGACTAATCTCCGTTGCCTCTTGGCAGGAACCTCTTTTGGTCCCTCATCCTCATCTTCTTCAGGCTCATCAGCCTTCCTCTTTTGAACAGGCAAGTACTTGGACATTGCCTTAGATTTGTGAATCCCCTTTCCATTCACCATAGGACATCCTAGTTTGAACAGTAGGTAGCTGAGCGTGATCCTGTGGTTGGTGTGAGGACCTTTTCCTTTCTTGTCATCAAGGAAATCAGCCAAGATGTACCAAATGATTATGGACCAGTTGACTTCTATTCCATAGTAAATAGCAGTCATGATGCTGAACCTTTTCATGGTAACAACATCCAGTGAGAAGGTGCAGTTTTCAATCAGCTTAGACACCATATCAGCCATCCGCTGATATTCATCCTTCAACTGTCTCTTCCTTATGTTGCCAGTCAACATTTCTCCTTCTTTGGCGCAGATCGCCCAGAACTGCTGGTGTTTTTCTTCAGTTAACACTGTGACATCGTGTCGTCCTCTGTTTGGAAGACCAAACGTCTCGTGAAGAACAGCTGGGGTAATAGTGATAGATTTTTCTCCCACTGTGGCCTTTATCTCCAGTGCGTTGTAGTCAGCCTTCGCTGTATTGTAGTATTCCATCACTTGATCAGTCCAAATCACTCCCACGTTGTACTCCATGAAGTTTACCAAGTTTGCAGATTTGAACTTCTCCAGAAGTTCCTTCATCAGATTTGTGCCAGATTGGTAATAGGAATCATACACAAGGTACATACCTTCAGCAGCCATTGTTGATCTGTAGAGATTAGAGAGAAAAACGAAGCGATTTTTTTGCAGAAAACTTGCTTAAATTTCTCACAAGTACTTTTGAAAGTTTAGGGTTCGTAAAGAACTACACGACTGATCAGATTGGGATTTATAGAGTTGGGGTATGTCGGTTTCCGTGATATCCGCCAACCGTTAGATCCGTTTTCTTGTCAGTGCTGATCGTGCGGCGTCAGTTACGACCTTTCAAATTCAAAAGATATTTAATGAGGAGCGGGAATATATACCGCCCTTCAGTTGCTTATAAAAGCGTATTTTTGAATAAAACGTTTTAAATAGTTCCGCTTTTATATCAGTAATCAGATGAGTAAAATAAACACTTATTTGATTGACTACTGTCCTGATGACATCGTTGTTATCAGAGAATGCCAATAGCTGATAACCTTCCTCAGCTGTTTGTCAATTCAGCCAGATAGTATAACTTTATTCTTCGATAATTGAGTCTTCTGTTGAAAACATAACTTCAACTAACTGACATTAACCAATTTCATCTTTAATTCAGAAGTACCGCTTGTCTTACACGTTCCCCCTGAGTTTAAGAATTCATAAGTTAACTAGTCTGTTGAAAGTTAATCCTTGAAGATAACAGTGATGATTAAGCTGTTGAACTTAAGTCTTCTGATAAGTTCCCCCTCAGCTTATGCATCCAAGTTAAGTAATCCTAGCTCAGCTCTTAGAGTTGAAAACCTTACTTCACTTAAAGGTTTAGTGAAGATATCAGCAATCTGATTTTCAGTATGAACATACTCTATCATAACATTGCCTTTTTCCACATGATCTCTAATGAAGTGATGTTTGATCTCTATATGTTTAGTCCTTGAATGACTTGTAGTGTTCTGAGTAAGAGAGATTGCACTTGTGTTGTCACAATAGATTGGAATTCCACTGATTTTGATGTTGTAGTCTTCTAGTTGATGCTTCAACCAAAGTATCTGTGCACAGCAAGCTCCAGCAGCTATATATTCAGCTTCAGCAGTAGATATAGAAACTGAAGTCTGTTTCTTACTCATCCATGAGATCAGACGACTACCTAAGAACTGACAGGCACCTGTTGTGCTCTTTCTGTCAATCTTGCAGCCAGCAAGGTCTGAATCTGAATAACCAATAAGCTCAAATCCAGATTCTCTAGGATACCACAATCCCAATTCTTGAGTGCCTTTAATGTATTTCAATATCCTCTTGGCAGCTAAGAGATGAGATTCCTTGGGGTTTGATTGAAATCTTGCACAGACTCCAACTGAGTACATTATATCAGGTCTACTTGCTGTTAAATACAACAAGGAACCAATAATGCCTCTATATTTGGTTATGTCCACTGATTTTCCATCTTCATCTTTATCCAAACGAAGACTTGTAGACATAGGAATGGTAGCAGTTGAGCTAGTTTCCATACCAAACTTCTTGAACAGATCTCTTGTGTATTTTGCTTGGCTGATGAATATTCCATCAGGCAACTGTCTAACTTGCAGACCAAGAAAATAATTAAGTTCACCCATCATGCTCATTTCAAACTTATTCTGCATCAGCTTGGAGAACTTATCACACATCTGTTGGTTAGTTGAACCAAAAATAATATCGTCCACATATATTTGCACAAGTAATATATGATTTTCCCATTCAATTGTAAACAAGGTTTTATCTACCTTACCTTTTATGAAATCCTTTAATCAAAAGAAAATCAGATAGGGTATCATACCATGCTCTTGGAGCCTGTTTCAGTCCATAGAGGGCTTTCTTCAGACGATATACCTTATCCTTTTCTTGATAGACTTCAAATCCAGGAGGTTGTTCAACATATACCTCTTCTTGCAGTTCTCCATTGAGAAAAGCAGACTTCACATCCATCTGATAGACAGTGAAGTTCTTGTGAGCAGCATAGGCTAGAAACAGTCTGATTGCTTCAAGTCTTGCTACTGGTGCAAATGTCTCATCAAAGTCAATTCCTTCTTCTTGACAATAACCTTTGGCCACTAATCTTGCTTTGTTTCTGGTAACAATACCATCTTCATTCATCTTATTTCTGAAAACCCACTTAGTGCCAATTACTCTTTGATGACTTGGTCTAGGAACTAAGTACCAGACTTCATTCCTTTCAAATTGATTCAACTCTTCTTGCATAGCTTCTATCCAGAAGGAATCATTTAGAGCTTCTTCAATTTGCTTAGGCTCTATTTGAGATAGAAAGATGACAAACATAGCATCTTGTGCAGCAGCTCTTCTTGTTTTCACTCTATCTAATGGATCACCAATCACTAACTCTGGTGGGTGATTTCTGAGCCATCTAAGATCAGGTTGCAAATCATAATGTTGTCCTTTGTCTTGATCTTGCAACACTACTGTTGGAGATCCAGTAGTAGTCTGTTGAACATTTGTTGTCTGTTGAACAGTCTCTGGTCTTTCAGCTGTTTGCAACTCGTCTGTTAGACAATCAGGACTGTGATTTTGAACAGCACTTGAGTTATCAGCTGGGTTGAGATCAGGTAGTATGATGGGAACATATTCTTCATTATTTCCAACATTCAACTTCTGTAAATCAGTAGACAGATCCTGATTAATACTTTGATTCTTTTCAGAAGATTGACTTGGCTCATCAAATACTACATGGATAGATTCTTCTATTAGTAATGTTCTTTTATTAAACACTCTATACGCCTTACTAACAGTAGAGTATCCTACAAAGACAGCTTCATCAGCCTTTTCTGCAAATGCAGTAAGGTGATTTTTCCTATTATTTAATACAAAACATTTACAACCAAAAATCTTAAAATAATGAATGTTTGGTTTTCTGTTGTTCCAAACTTCATATGGAGTCTTGTTCTGATTTTTGTTGATCATACATCTGTTTTGGGTAAAGCATGTTGTATTTGTTGCTTCTGCCCAAAATCTTTGTGGCAGCTTAGCTTCAGCTATCATGGTCCTGACAGCTTCTTTTAGTGTTCTGTTTCTCCTTTCAGCAACACCATTCTGTTGAGGGGTTCTAGCAGCTGAATACTCATGATGTATTCCCTTGATATTACAATACTTTTCAACAGTAGAGTTTGTAAACTCTGTCCCTCTATCTGATCTGATCTTCAATATTTTGATACTCTTCTCATTCTGGATCAGTTCCATCAGATTGATAAGATGTTCCTTGGTTTCACTTTTCTTCTTCATGAAAATCACCCAAGTATATCTTGAATAATCATCCACAACAGCTAGGCAGTATTTCTTTCCACCATTGCTGACTGGATCAATGGGTCCAAATAAGTCCATACTTCCAGAAGATTGGTGCTTCTTGCCTTTGAATGATGACTTGATTTGTTTACCCTTCTGACATGCATCACAAAGCTTGTCTTTGCTCATGACTGCTTTTGGAATCCCTTCTACCAGATTATTCTTGATTAATCTGTTGATGGTCTTGAAGTTTAAATGATTCATTCTCTTGTGCCATAGCCAGCTAACTTCACTTGGTGCAGATGCCACCAAACAAACACTTGAATTCTTATTAGAAGAATTCCAGTCGACTATGTAGATATTTCCTTGTCTTCTTCCAGATAGAATTACCTTCTTTGTACCAATCTGTTCAACATAGCACTTATCTGTTGAGAAGATGACTGAATATCCTTTGTCACAAAATTGACTTATGCTCAGCAGGTTGTACTTTAGGCCTTTAACATATGAGACGTCAGATATCTCAATGTTTCCTTTGATAACTCTTCATTTAGCTACAATATTGCCTTCTTTACTGTCTCCAAAAGTAACTTTTGGACCATCCACAGCAACTGCATCAGTCAGTTCATGTATGTTTCCACACATGTGTCTTGAACATCCACTGTCCAAGTACCAAATCTTCTCTACTTTACTCCTACTCCTAATCCTAACCTACAAAACAAAATAAAATTGTTTTAGGTACCCTTATTGAGAGGGTCCTGAAGGATTAGTTTCACCTTTGACAACCCAAGATGTTGATGTCTTAGGCTTCTTAGGTTTCTGAGCTTTGACAGGAGCATGAACAGCTTCATTTTTATCATAGTTATCAGATAAGTCATGTTGATGATCAGTATGATAAGAAAAATGTTCATAAGCAGGGTAAGGTGCATGATAAGCAGAGTATGCATGCATTGGATGAGCAGGGTAAGGTGCATAGTAACCTGGAAATTGAGGTGCATGATACATAGGATGATATGCAGCAGGTTGCACATAATATGACTCATTTCCATACCAAGCATTTTGATTTTTCTTGTTTTTATGCTTCTTTGGTTTACTAGATGCTTGCTCAATTGGTTTTGACTTAGTTTTACCAATAGATTGATTCAGTTTAGCTTTATCAGCAGACTTCTTAGGACTCTGCTGTTTGGTCTTACTAGTCTGATTTCCTATACTAGGCTCTTTGCTCTTTTTAGCCTTAGGAGATTTCTTCTCCTTTAATTATTTCTCAGGTGAAGCAGGTTTAGTTGTCTGAACATAAAGAATGACCTTACTGTTGTCAGCTGATACAAATTTTTCAGTACGGTTCAGTTCAAACTTATCCTGTTCTAAAGGTATCTTCTGTTTACTAGATATATGAGTGGATGCAACAGATGATTTTTCATGAGACTCAATAACTTTTTCAAGTTCCATGATTTTTCCATTATAAACTTCACATTCAGCTTTCAGAGACTCATATTCTTGCTCAAGCTGTTTGTATTCAGCTGATTCCTTTGGCTTTTCAGCTAAAAGTTTCAGTGAACTATTTTGCTCTTTTAGCAATATCATCTCTTCCTTAAGCTTTTTATATGCTTCAGCAATACCAGTATTGTTCAGCATCATTTGTTCAAATGAATTGAATAATTCATTGTTAAGAGGAGTTACATCATCCTCAGAGTCATCAGATTCCTTTGCCATCAGGCACAGGAGAGCAGGTTTTTCTTCATCAGACGATTCTTCATCAGACGTGTCTGAATCTGAATCAGATGAGTAGACAGCAGCCAGCTTTTTTGCTTCAGCCATCATAGCCTTGCCTCTCTGATGCTTTCTTTCTTTTCTCATTTTCTTCTCCTCTTCAGTGTATTTTTCTGCTTTTGGATATGGGCATTCTTTGATGAAGTGTCCCAATTTTCTGCAGTTGTAACACATTAGTCTTGCTTTATAATCATCCTTATCCTGAGAAGAAAAGTTAGGTTTAGAAGTAGAAGCATTGTTGTATTTGTTCTTCATTTTTCTTTTGTAGAACTTCTTGAAATTATTTATCAACAGTGCAACATCTCCAGCAGTGTACTCCTTTTTATTGAGTAGAGTGGCTTCATCAGATGAGTCCACTTCTTTGCTTTTCTGTGCTGGTCTTCTGGTGTTTTCAGCAACAACCAGTGCAGCTGTGGGTCCTGAAGTTGAGGTTTCTTCAATTCCCATTCTATGCAGTTTATACTCGAATGCCTTGAGTACAGAGAACAGCTCAGTAAGAGAGATTTTTCCCAAATCCCTTGATTCTTCCATTGCTGTTACTTTCATGTTGAACTTTGGGGGTAGGGCCTTTAGTACTCTGACGGTGATTTCTTTGTCAGTGAAGGTCTTTCCCAGCTTTAGAACTTCATTGAGTGTTCTGGTGAACCTGGTATCCATTTGATCAATGGTTTCTCCAGACTTCATCTTGAAATTGTCAAGTTTCTCCAAAGCAACAGTGAGCTGATGCTCCTTTATTGCATCATTGCCTTCGCTCATGTCTCTGACTTTGTCCCACATTTCCTTTGCAGTCTTGCAATGTTTGACCTTGTCAAACCGATCATTGTCCAGGGCTTTAGTCATGATGAATCTCCCAACTTTGTCCAGATTAAACAGCTTTATCTCTTCGGCTGTCATCTCTGTTAAGTCTTTTTCCACCACCAGTTCAGCTTCATCAACTACAATGGTCTTGGTGAATTTGAATGGACCTTTTATGATACACGTGTACATGTTATCATTATAGGCAGCTAAGAATATCTCCATTCTGATCTTCCAGTCCTCAAAAGACATACCAGCAATGTGGGGAACATGGCTGATACAATCCATTTTTCAAAGAGTTTTGATTTTTCAAAATTATGCTCTTTTGAAAAAGTTTTAAAACCTTTGAAAAACACTTGGATCAAGCTCGTTGATCAGGCAGCTGATTCAAATGAACCACCAGCTCTGATACCACTTGTTGGTCCCAAGTGGTCAGAAGAGGTTTAGGGGGGGGGGGTGAATAAACCTCTTTAAAAATTTTCTTCAAATTTAACTTTAAAACTTTTACTCTAACTGAACAGACTAAGCTGATCAGATTAGTTAGTTACAATTCTGTTCGCGAACAAGTCTTTGAACAGCCTTGTTGACCACTCGTCTGATTGTTACTTAGCTGATTTTGTTAAAATCAGTTTTAATACTTAGAGTACTTGCAGCGGATTTTCAAAGTGTTTTTCACAAGTAAACTTAGTAGTTTGAAAAATGTTTCCCCAGATTTGTAAAATCTCTTTCTAGATTCTTTTTCAAACAGTTAACTTAATGTGTTTTATGCAACTGAAAAATATGCAGGTAAAATGCAAGTAAAAACACAAACAATTTTTATAGTGGTTATATGGATTTGAATATCCTTTAGTCCACTCTTCCAAGTCACAAAGATCTTGGGTTATACTAAAAACACACAGTAATCAGTATACTCTGCTTACGCCTTACAACAAATGAACAGGCCGTAAGTTCGCAGTAAGAAATCACCAAGAGATCCTACTTCTCTGAAGTAATATCACTCACTAAGACGGATATCTACTTCTCACAACACTCAATGTTCACAAATTCACTCAGAAGATGTATTTGGCTTGATTCTTCAACTCTGCTTTTGTCAACAAATGACTCAGCTGATGAGTGAGCTGTTCTTGAGACTTAAAGAATTCTGCTTCGAAAATTTCTCAGAGATTGTGTTGCTTGCTTCTTCTTCTTCGTCTCTTCCAGCTATTTATACTTGAGGATTGAAAAATGTCCGTTGAAGAGAGACAAGATTCAAATTCCTCGAGTACTGGTCCTTAAAATCCGCGAACGGCTCTTTTGCAGTCTGTCCGTACTGTGAACAGTACTATTCTGCAAGCAGCATTAAATGCACCCAGCTGATGTGAAGCATTTCTTCAATCATTTGTCTTTAATAACCTTGTACTTCAGCATTTATTACTCAAAGGGGCATTTATTACCGTTGGGAACACTTAATGATCTTCTTCACTTGGCTGATAAAAGTACGCTTCTGATGGCAAACACAGCTGATCTCAAACTTGAACAAATCTGATTTGAGTCGGCTGATCTTCACCAGTCTGATACTATTCTTCAGCAGATCAGAAGTCTTGGACCTTGAAACTTTGACTCTTCTGATGTCTTCTTTACTTAGTCAAAATTCCTTGATAAGTTTATCAGCTAAGTTACTCCATACTTAGCCAAATATGAAGTTTTGGAATGCATCAAAACCTCCCTTATCAAACTTCCTTTAGTGCTTTCATCTTCATCCTTATCCAACAAAGTCGACACAAAGTTGAATTTGGCGAGTTCCTTTACGTATATGCACAATTCTAGAGACCCATTTAGAATCCTCTACTTCTTGAATGAAGCCAGCTTTCATAATCATGTTCATTTTGGCTTTGATGGATGGAATCAGCTCAAATCTAAATTTTAGTTGGGCTTGCTCATCTTGATGAGTTTCCTTCTTCAAAGAGAGTTTTTGAATCTTCAATTTGGGGATTAAGTCACACATTTCTAATTTGTCTTGATCAATTTCATCAATGGTTACTTTAACTTCTTCCACGAGTTCAGGGAGAGCATCCTCGGCATCTTCCTCACCAAGATTATCCTCAACAATAATGATATTATATGAAGAACAAATTTTGTCACTTTCCTTTAAGAGATCTTCATTATGGAATGACGTACAACACGAAGAGCCTACACTTTCTCTATCTTCCTCAATATCTTGCTTAGTTTGTGTGTGTATGACAGTCTTCCACTTAGCTTTCAACCCACAGTCATAAGAAATAACCAAATCTTTGCATCTTTTCATTCGAGAGGGTACGCTGCTGTGAAGATTTTTAAGCTCATGTCTTTTGCCGATATCTCCCTTTTCTTCCAATATCTTGCATTCGTTTGTCGGTGTCTTACTCCTAACCTACTAAATACTGAGCCTTTGTTGTTGGAATCAACCCCCAACCTATTGAATATTGAGCTTCTACTTTTGGAGTCAACTCCCAACATTCCAAATACTGAGCCTTTATGTTTTAGAATCCCAAGTTGATTGACCACAACCGATTTGAGAGTCGTTGAGAATTCTTCATCATCGAAACTGATGTAATAGTTGCTTGCTCTCTTTATTGGAATACGAACTGGTGTCGATAAAATATATCCAAGTCCGCTCAAAGAATTATGCACAACATGCCCCATATTTTTCAGCATTGTTTGAGTGCTATTAAGACCAGGTTCTTTCTCGATGATAGTATTTGACACAAATTTGTCCAAAGCTCCGACTTCGGTAGGATCATACACAGCTTTAACCATGAGTTTGTAAGCGTTAGGACCAAAGTTCGCGTTTGACTGTTCGATAGAGAGTGCATCATGCTCTACTTCATTTCCCTTGGTTGGGCAGACAAATCCTTTCAATGGAGGTTGAGATATCTTCAACGAGTCTACTTTTGTGATGGGAATAGGCAGTTATTTAGGGCATCCAACTCGATCAATGGTGATTGTCCTTCTTTCCTTTCTGATTTTGGCACATAACGCAAAACCACATTTGCTTTTGAAGTTTCTTTTGGCCTCTTGGTATCACTTGGACTATGCGATGCTTGACTTTCTTTTATATCTTCGAGGGGTTGGCTTTTCGTCATCTTTCCTTCATTTGTTGAGGGGAGCGCATTGCTAAGGGGAGTCGGAGTATCAAACGTCTTGATTTTGTCTATATCATTGTGATTAACGTAAAATTTGGCATTAGCAAAAATATGATTCTGCCTCAGTGAAAGGTTTATCATCTGCCATCAATTTCTTCACGACACCCTGACGGCAATACTTGAAACATTGATGTAAGGTAGATGGAACCACCCCATTCTCATGAAGCCAAGGTCGTCCTAACAACATAGTGTACGTTGTTTTCGCATCAATCACATGGAATAGAGCGCTCGAGGACATATCATCAATCAACAAGTCAAGTCTAATAACTCCAACTGCTCTTTGTCCTCCTTGATTGAATCCTTGAATCATTAGACGACTATGTGTTCATTCATCTATAGCTATTCCAACTTGTTTTATCACGCGCAAGGGTAAAATGTTGATGGTTGATCCTCCATCTAACATCATGCGATTTATCTTTTGTTCACGTACATATCATGTTATGAACGGAGGACGATTGTGAGGCTTGGAACCTAACAACAGATCTTCATCGGTGAAAGGAATAATTGCCATGCAATTCTTTATAGAACATTCCACTTTGCCTTCTTTCAGATTTTCATCTGACGGGTGTATTGACCTTCGGTTTCATTCTCCTCTTCGTTACGAGTCACGTTATACACCGAGGAAACAGAAAGTGAACCAGACTCAAGAAACCATTTCGGATGAATTCCGACAATGGTATGGGAGCATAATAATTTTGCTGCATTGGTGTCGCTGTCTCGAAACGAGTGACATTCAATTTTTCCTTTTTCTTTTGCCCACTCTTTATTTTCAAAACCAACTTTGAGAAGAATTGTTGGTTAGACAGCTTTGCAGACGATTTTCGCTTCCTTCGTCGAGTAACAACTTCCCAAGCTCCATCATCACAGTCAATTTCTTCGTATTTCTCAGATCTCGAGACTTCATCCTCATGAGCAGATAGATGTTGAGTGGCATGATCAAACGTTACTGACTTTGAGTTCACCTTGAATTTGACCGCATCAAAGCTTCCAAACTTCATGAAAAATGATGAAACAGGGTCTATCGAAGGTAGAACACTAATTGTGGTTTGATTGGCACTCATCTTGTCTTCTTCAAGTAAAATCTTTCCTTGACGAGCCAAGTTCATGATTTTGTCCTTTAGAACGAAGCAATTTTCGATTGAGTGTCCAACCAGTAGGTGATACTTGCAGTAGTTGGAATCATCAGTTCGTTCAGCCTCTTCAGGTCGTTTCATTTCAGGTAACTTGATGAGAGTCCGCCTCGAGCAGATCTTCTAACATTCCGGCTACATCGGAATCAAGGAAAGGATATTCCTTTGCTTGCATATCTTTCAATGTCAACTTCATTTGAAATCTTTCTTGATGTTGGTTATTCTTCGTTTCTCCTTTCTTCTTTGAATTGGATACGAGCTTCATTGGGGCAGTATTGACTGCTATAGATTCTTCGCTTTCATTTGGGAGAAGGATTTGCCATTTTTCTTGACATCAGGTTTATCTTTTCCACTCCTTGATTCTTGAACGGGCAAGGTACTTTGACTTCCTCTCGAAGCAAGACTAAGTTCCATATCATGCGCACGTGTAGCTAACTCTTCAAATGTCCTAGGTTTTATGCCTTGGAGGATATAGCGCAAGCCCCAGTGCATCCCTTGGATACACATTTCTATGGCAGAAGTTTCACATAAGCGGTCCTTGCAGTTCAAACTTAGGTTCCTCCACCGATTGATATAATCGATGACTTTTTTTTCATTCCATTGGCGAGTGCTAGTGAGTTCGATCATGCTCACAATCCTCCTTGTGCTGTAAAAGCGATTAAGAAACTCTTGTTCGAGTTGTTCCCAACTGTCGATAGTTCCAGGCTCTAAGTCGGTGTACCAATCGAAAGCATTTCCATGTAATGCGCGGACAAATTGTTTCACAAGGAGATCTCCGGCAGTTCCGGCGTTATTGCAAGTCTCCACAAAGTGAGCAACATGTTGCTTCGGATTTCCTTTTCCATCGAACTGTTGAAATTTGGGAGGTTGATATCCGGCAGGCATCTTCATCATGTCAATTCGGTGGGTGTAAGGCTTCACGTAAGTCAATGAGGATTTGAACTTCCTTCCAGTTTATCTTTAATCGTCCCCATGATAAAATCTTTTAATTGGTCGACACGAATGGAATTGTCTGCCGAGATACGGAGATCATTTGATGCAACCTTCTTGTGTCGGGATGATGTTTCAACTCCATCTTGAATGTGTTGACGGTTCTGGTGTACATTAGTTTCAACTTCTTCTTCAAAGTTTTCATCATCTTTTTCAATTTCCTCATTTTCGATAATCAAACGCTTTCCACCATTCTTGTTTGTAGTTCCTTCTAGCTTGTCCAACCATTGTACGACTGTACCCACCAACGTTCCTTGCTCTTGTATGAATTTGGTGATTCCTTCGACAGCTTTGGTCAAGTTTGCAAGTTGTTCCTCCATGGTCGTGGTGTTTGTCATCATGGCATGCATAATGGGTGAAGTGATGGAATGATTTGAGTCTTCAGGTTGTGTTGAATCAGATCGCAGGTCTACATGAGGGAAGCAGAAGTGGATCCATAGGAATCTTCATCATCGCCTAATCCTTTCTGAAGGCAAGAGGTTTCAGTGTCTTTCGGGTGACTTCTTCTAATGATTTTTCTTCAGGCAAGGATTTTTCCTGTTGAGCCTTTTTCATACTCCTCGTGATAGCCCCAATACTTTGCGTGTCGGAACTTCCACCATCTTTGCTTTTGGCCACCCTTGAGATCGATGTCTTGAATTGACCAGCTTTTGAGGATTTCAAACTTTGTCGCCTTTGTTGTTAGCCACCTTTGAGGTCAATGCTTTGGATTGCCCAACTTTTGACGATTTTGAAACCATGATTGCTTTTGATAAGTAGAAGAGATGAGAGGCATAGAGGTCCCACTGGGCGTTCCAGAAATTTTGTAGACCACAAATTTTAATGTCTGCAAAACTTTATTAGACAATAAAATAAGAAGCAACAAATTACAATATTTAATGAATTTCAGTAAATAAATGGTTACAATCTCTGTAAATAGTAAACTCCTCTGATTCTTCTACTTGACAGATATATGTAGATCCAAGGGCCTTCGGCTTGTTCTTGAATCGTGGGGCGTGATCTTCTCCAAGATTTGCGGATTGGAACACAAATATATATAAGTCAGAGATTTAGGAGTCAAAGACTTGTATATAGAATATTGAGAGAACTTTTAAGCTTTCTTTTATTTGAGAATATGTATGAAGTATGTCAATATCTCTCCTCTGAGGTCTCAAAGCTCCTTTATATAGATGCTGGAGTAGAGAGTTTTCTTCATATTGTTTGATGACGTGGCATAATTTGATTGGCCATTGTCTTTGTAGAATTGAAGACATCATTTTGATTGGTTCTGACTTCCATAGTCTTTAAGACTTCTTCTTAATTGGTCAAAACACGTCATATTGACATGTGGCGTACATTAATTAGTCAATTTAAATTAACTATTTATTTTGGAATTACATATATTAAAAATCCCAAAATTATAAAAGAGAATTTAAATTGATAATTAACAACTTATTTTACACGTGTCGCCATTTAATTGGGCTTAAATTTTATGTATCTACACTCATATCGAGGAAACACAATCGATAAAATCGTATAACTAATTAGCACATATATTTGTCTCGTTTTAGAGGATTATCATGGTGTAAATTTAAAATATTATAGTAGTATTTTTTTTACATGGATTTATGTAAATAAAATAGTATCACTGACAAATAAATCACCAATAATTAATTTCGCCTCCTCAACTCTGCAATCCTGAAACCGGTCCTGGTTTCAAAGCTCTCCTATTTAAAAGCTATGACTTATAAATTTCTACGAAGTTAATGTATTAATTGCTGAATTTTTAAATTTCAAATGAATTAAAATTTTCAATTCAATATTTTTGTAACATAAAACTAAACCCGCCTAATTGTCATTATTCTTGTTTCTTTAATTTTTTAAGGCCTTTGAGTTCTCATATACACTATAAATATAATTAAATAGATGTGTTAAGGGGTCTTGGACCACACATGCTCATTAGCTAAAGTTTGCATTGGCAAAACGTAACTAATTTTATTTATATTGTTTTGGGCCTAAAGACAATGTTGACTTTTTTGTCATCGTGTAAACGCACAAAAGAAGACTCCAATTCCATTGAGTTTTATCTTAGGCTAGTGATATTGTCAAAGCAACAAATATTGCTGTCAGAGTAAGTTTTTAAAAATTTCAATCTTACCTTTAATGATCAAACATATTAATTGCATAGCCAATTATTATTAAAAATGTTCTCTTTCTTCATTAATATATATGTGAATTTATTTCATTTTCAATACTTACCATTATCATCATACAATTATCAATCATGGAATTCATTTTCTTCTACCTTTTTACTTATAATCTTTTCGTGAACTAACTGAATAGTAAAAAAAAAAGTTACGAACACTTATGTCATTTTCAATTATATATATGCCAATTTGTCATTTATCAAAAAACAATTATGCCAATTTGTCTTTATATCCATTAGTTTTTTCATGTGTAACAAATTATTTTGCATTTGTGGTATGAGATAATGATTCGGATCATGGATCAAATTTCATTTCAAGTTATGTTTCGGTCAGCCAAATATTTAAAAAAAAATCGATTTTTTTCCGTAAACTTTAAGAAAATACTGAAGAAAATAAGATAATCAAAAGACAAAAAAAAAAAAGTTTTGAATTTACACCCTATTTTTCATTTCCA
>CM064879.1:22031572-22088644 GCA_003313485.2 Penstemon barbatus
GGCATAAGATTTTGATTAAAATAGTGGGAGTAATTTGCAAATGAAATCCATGTTTGTGAATTGTGCATTTTAAATTAATCTTTCGCGTATTTATTTCTTCTATCGTCGTTTTGTAGATATAATGTCTAAGAACCCGATTTCCATCATACTTGAACATAACAAATTAACTGGACCAAACTTCCATGACTGGGTCAGGAACCTTAAGATCATTCTCGCTTCTGAAAAGCGAGGTTTTGTCCTTGATGGGCCCCCTCCCGAACTTGTTAAGGATTCCGATGAAGCTGAGAAAGAAGCCTTGGATTTATGGCTTGACGATGACTTGCAGTCACATTGTCTCATGTTAGCATCCATGTCGAATGAACTTCAAAAGCAGCACGAGCATATGAAGTCTTCTTTTGAAATCTACACGCACCTGAATGGATTATTTGGGGTGCAAAGTAGATATGAGCGGTATGAAACTGCCAAGACTTTGCAACAAACGAGGATGGCTGAAGGTGCTGATGTTCGATCTCACTGCATCAAGATGATTGGGCTTATTGAAAAGCTTGGTCATCTTGACGTAAAGATGGACAAAACCTACTGCCAGGATATAATCCTCCAATCGTTGCCGAGATCATTCGAACAATTCGTAGTGAACTACAACATGCACAAGATGAATGTTGAACTTCACGAGTTGGCTAATATGCTCGCCACTGCCGAGGCTTCCATGAAAAGAGAGAAGCCAGTGATGGTTGCTACCTCGACCCAATCCAAGTCCAAAAGGACAAAGAAAGGGAAGGGGAAAGGAAATGCTTCTTCAAGCAAAGGCAAAGCACCATCTGGGCCCATAGGGAAGGGAAAGAAGCGTAAAGCTTCGTCTGGTGAACAGAAATGTTTCTACTGCAAGAAACCTGGACACTGGAAGAGGAACTGCAAAGAGTTCTTGGAGAGCTCGAAAGGTATATTCCTTGTTGAAGTTAATTTATCAATTAACTGTGCATCATGGGTGCTAGACACTGCTTGTGGTTCTCATCTTTGTAATGATTTACAGGTGATGGGAGCAACAAGGCCACTTAGGCCAGGGGATTGGATCCTGAGATTTGGCAATGGAGCTAGAGCTGCTGCCGAGGCCATAGGCGAAGTGGAGTTAGATTTAGGTGGTAATAAATTAGTCCTTAGGAACGTTCTTTATGTACCTGGTTTGGTGAAAAACATTATTTCTATTCCCGTTTTGGATAATGAAGGTTTTAATTTTACTATTAATAAAGGTTCCTTTTCGTTATTCATGAATGATAATATGTTTTTCACTGGTACATTAAAAGATGGACTATATACCGTTGAACCACCTAAGTTAGTGATGCATGTACAACAAAACAAAAGGGAACAAGATAATGAAATATCTGCCCAATTATGGCACGCTAGACTTGGACATATATCTAAGTCAAGGATTCAAAAGTTAGCATCATCTGGCGCGATTGAAATCAATCGCATTAATGAAATGCCAACGTGTGAACCGTGTTTAAAGGGTAAAATGGCTAAGTTGCCGTTTAAGGGAAACCCTGAGCGAGCCAAGCAAACATTGGACTTAATACATACTGACGTGTGTGGACCACTAAGAAAAAGCGCCCGAGGTGGCTATGACTACTTCATCACTTTCACTGACGACTTTAGTCGTTATGGATATGTGTTCCTGTTGAAACACAAGTCTGAAGCCTTTGAGCGATTCAAAGAATTCAAGATGGAAGTAGAGAATCAACTTGGTCATACGATAAAGGCTCTTCGTTCTGACCGAGGTGGAGAATTTCTTAGTAACGAATTTCTGAATTATCTTGTAGAGCATGGAATATTATCGCAGTGGACTCCTCCTGCAACACCCCAATTAAATGGAGTAGCAGAGAGAAGGAATCGAACCTTGATGGACATGGTTCGATCCATGATGAGTGCCACTGACTTACCTCTTTCATTTTGGGGACATGCCCTCCTCACGGCAACGAAGATACTGAATATGGTACCTTCGAAATCCGTAGAAAAGACACCATACGAGCTATGGTTTGGCAAGGCACCCTCATACGCATTCATGCGCATATGGGGATCTCCCGCTTACGTTAAAAAGCTAGTGGGAGATAAATTGAAAACAAAATCCACTTTGTGCAAATTCGTGGGGTATCCGGAAAACTCAATAGGATACGAGTTCTACGATCCTACAAGACAAACAACGTTTGTCTCGAGGAACGCTCACTTCTTGGAGAAGGATTTCTTGGTAGACAAGAAAGAAAATAACGTAGAACTGGATGAGGTCACTGAAGCTGAAAAGGCCTTAGAGGTCGATCAAGCTGACCCGTCACCACAGGCAGTGGGAGAACAAGAGCATGAAAATGCACCAGAAAGTACACCGATACTTCGTAGGTCAGAAAGACAACGTAGAGAACCCGAAAGGTACTACGGTCTGCTGCATGAGACTGGACAGTCTCTAACCGACCCAAGGACTTACGAAGAGGCTATGCTAGACATAGACTCGGGAAAATGGCGCGAAGCCATGGAATCCGAACTGGACTCCATGCACTCAAACAAGGTCTGGGCCTTGGTAGATCCACCAGTGGGAGTGGCTCCCGTGGGTTGCAAGTGGATCTATAAGCGAAAGCTTGGAGTGAACGGAGAGGTAATAACCTACAAGGCGCGACTAGTGGCAAAAGGATACACTCAAAGACCAGGTATCGACTTTGAGGAGACCTTCTCGCCCGTCGCAATGCCCAAATCCATTCGGATCTTGCTGGCCATAGCTGCGTGGTATAACTACGAGATATGGCAAATGGATGTAAAGACTGCCTTTCTCAATGGTGACATTGATAAGGAGATCTACATGGAGCAACCAAAAGGATATGCATCCAAAGGAGATGAACACAAGGTGTGCAAACTCCAGAGGTCCATTTATGGACTGAAGCAAGCTTCCCGAAGTTGGAACATTCGTTTTGATGAGACAATCCAAACTTTTGGATTCATCAAGAACATGTTCGAACCTTGCGTGTACAAGAAGATCAGTGGGAGTACAGTTGAATTTTTGGTGCTTTACGTTGACGACATTCTTCTCATTGGAAACAATGTGAAAGCATTGTCTGAAACTAAAGCATGGTTGTCTACACAATTCTCGATGAAGGATATGGGAGAAGCATCCTTTGTACTAGGTATAAGGATCTACCGAGATAGATCAAAAGGACTGCTGGGCCTCTCCCAATCCCAGTACATAGACAAAATCCTGAAAAGATTTAGTATGGAAGAATCCAAGAGAGGATTGCTTCCTATGAGACATGGCATTGCACTCTCCAAGTCTATGGCCCCAAAGACGCCTGAAGAGAGAAGCAATATGTCTCGAGTACCATATGCATCCGCGATAGGAAGCATAATGTATGGTATGCTATGTACGAGACCAGACGTAGCGTACGCTCTTAGCGTAACAAGTCGCTACCAGTCTGATCCAGGTGAGCAGCACTGGATAGCCGTAAAGGCAATTCTGAAGTACCTGAGAAGGACTAAGGAATTGTTCTTGGTATACGGCGGAGGAGAATTGAAATTGGAAGGCTATACAGACTCGAGCTTCCAATGTGATGTAGACGACTTCAAGTCGACATCAGGATACGTTTTCTGCCTCAATGGTGGTGTGGTTAGCTGGAAGAGCTCCAAGCAGGAAACAACCGCGGACTCAACCACTGAAGCAGAATACATTGCCGCGAGTGACGCAGCAAAGGAAGGTGTTTGGATGAGGAACTTCATCCAGGAATTGGATGTGATACCTAGCATTGCTGAGCCCATTACTATCTTCTGCGATAATAATGGGGCAATAGCGCAAGCAAAGGAGCCGAGATCTCATCAGAAATCCAAGCACGTACAGAGACGATACCACGTGATAAGAGATATCATTGGTAGAGGAGACATTAAGATGGAACGTGTCGACTCAGAAGATAATACGGCGGACCCACTAACGAAGCCTCTGCCTCAAAAGGCATTTGAGAAACATCTGCATAAGATGGGACTCAAGAACGTAAAAGACTGGCTTTAGGACAAGTGGGAGATTGATAGAAATAGTGTCCTGCAAGCCAGCTGTATGGCTAGCATTAATTGTAATTAATGAGGAACTATTCAATTTAGATTATCAAATGCACTTTTATTAAATGGTCAACTTTATCTTATGTAATATTTGTCTACGCATAAGGATAGAAGTCCTTAGATCACAGGGCTATGGGACAACCCGTGGACTGATCTCTAAGGCCGTGATCTAGAACATATTCAAGAGTCGTAGAATCCAATCGAGATAGGACATCGTTGGATTCGGTTAGACTCTCACTATTGTGTATACTCCGATGAACTGGAGGACGCTGGGGTCCACGAGCGTGACTGGGATAGTCGATACACATAAGTGGGTGGCTTGCTGGGATGGCAAGTGCACTGAATACCCCAATTAGGAAATAACTCACCATGGAAGCGGTAGTCGCATATCGGGGTTGAAGTTATTCCAATTTACAATAGTATACGAGGAACGATCCCTAACAACTTGAGATGATAGGGTTTATCTGGTGCGAGAACATCTATACTTTGATATGAGTTCCGACTGACTGGGGATCGCCAGAAAGTCTCTGTGGACTCATGTTGGGTATAGAGGAACTCGTATGCAGATTCATATCATCAACAAAGGATCCATTGACCCGACTTGATAGGTTGGGAAATTCTCCTATGGATTTCTGTGAGAAATTAATTCTGGTAAAATCCTTGGCCAAGGTATCTGACGACTTTATGTAAGTAGCTCATAAAGATTAAGTCAAAGAGAATTTATTTCGAGACCAGAGTACATAATGTCAAGACAAAAGAAAAGGGAATCCGATAAAAGACCATACCCTTAAGTCTCGACTGGGAGATTGATCGATGGAGAGATCTTGTCGTATATGGAAATTGTAAATGATAAAAAGGTTCACTGAATTAATTCACCAGTGATTGGGCTCCATGGGCTTGTGACTGGACATCGACCGTGGAGTGTGGGAGAATTCCCAAATTAGCAGGGGTGCTAATTTTGGAATGATTAATCGACAGAGTGTTCGATTAATTTAGAGTATTAATTGCTCAAGTAATTAAATAATATTTAATTACAACCCACGGCCAATTATGTGGTGAACCTACGGGGGCATACACAATACACAAGTAGCGAAAGCGAGGAAATAGGAACGAACCAGTCGACTGGGTCGACTGGGTCAAAATCGACTGGGTCGATTCAATAGGTGGGTCGACTGGGTCGACCCATATGGAACGAAAATGGATCCAATTGGAATTGGATCAAGATTATAAATTAAATTGGAATTTAATTTATGAGTAAATTAATTAATTAGGATTTAATTAATTAATGGAATAATTAATTTAATTAGACTTGGAGTTTAATTAATTAATTGGGAGATGATTTAATTAATTGGGCTATTTAATTGGGAGATTAAATAAAGCCCTGAATAATTAATTAATATGGGCCATGAATTAATTAGAAGACTTAGTCTTCTAATTAAAGAGGGCCATGGCCCATGTAGGAGAGAGAAGACCTAGTCCTAATAGGACTAGGATAGAAAGAAAATTATAAATAGCTTTCTTCTAGTTATTTTTCACACAACTCCTTAAGCAAAAATTGAGAAAAGAAAAATTCTCTCTCCCTCTCCCTACCAGATCGGCCGAACTGTTCTTCCCTGTGGAAGAATTTTTTCGTCTTCGTTTTTGTTCCCAAATCGTTCCTAAAACCTAGATATTAATATAGCCTATGTTCTAGTCGATTAGGTATATTAATTTTCGTGATATTGTGGTGTATCAACTCGTAGAGGCGCAACACGTGGGGCGCTACCAAAAGGTGTGGGTCGATCAACCGGGGTCAGAATTCAGAGCTCATATTGCTAGCCTAGGATTTGCAAGGAGACAGGTATAAACGAGAAAACTTATACTGTCATTAATTATGTTCATATATATATAACTAGAGAATATCCTGGCAAGATTCTTTAAGAGGCCCTAGAAATTTTTTTATATTCCGCTGTGCCTAGGGCTGTTTTTCTTACCGAATCCCAACACTCAATGTCAAGCATAAATTGGGGTTCATTGATGGATCACTTCCAGATCCTGGTCCTACTGATCCAGTCTTACAAAGTGCTTGGTCTCGCAACAATGATGTTGTTCTTTCATGGATTTTGAACTCTGTCTCTTCAGAGATTCATTCAAGTATAATGTACACTAATTCTGCTAAAACTATTTGGGATGAATTAAGAACAAGATTTAAACAATCAAATGGCCCAAGAAAACTCCAATTGCGAAGAGAACTGGCAAATATTCATCAAGATAATCTCTCAGTCAATATGTTCTTCACAAAATTGAAGGGTCTTTGGGATGAATTGATCACCTACAGGCCTCCCCTTAAGGACTGTCCTTGTGGAGGACCACAAATTGTTCATGAACACTATCAAGAAGATCTTATTTTAACCTTCTTGCTGGGTTTAAATGACTGCTATGACAACCTACGTGGTCAGATTTTATTAATGGATCCCTTACCATCTATTGACAAGGTTTTTTCCCTTGCTGTTCAGGAAGAAAGACAGAAATTGGTAGGGCATCAACCCTCCCTAGATTTGTCAAACACCCTTGCTTTTGCCTCTCAAAATACTACCATTAATTCTCAAACTAACTCTACTGCACCAAGATCCTATAATCAATTCCAGCAGTCTACTACCTCCACACAAAACTCCAAATTCAATCCCAATTCTAAAAAGAAAGACAAACCAGTCTGCACTCATTGTGGATACACTGGTCACACTGTTGACAAGTGTTATAAGCTTCATGGGTATCCAGTGGGGTATAGAAAACCAAATCAGAATTCAAATTCTACTAATATCAATAATATTACTACTACTCAACCTACTTTCCCTTCTCCTACACCTACTTCAGTTACTCAAACCTCACAATCTAGTCATCCCTTGACACCATTACTTCAAAGCTTAACCCCTGATCAGTATCAACATCTCATGAATTTGTTCAATACCACTTTACCATGTTCTAATACTACAGATTCAGCACATGTTTCATGTGTCTCAGGTATATGCTCTTTTTCTTTTCCTATTAACTCTATTGTTCATAAAAATGCTTGGATTATAGACTCAGGGGCTACCAAACATATTTGTCATGATCTAAAACTATTTTCCTCATTAAAACCTATCAGTGATGCCACTGTAATTTTGCCTGATAACAGTAGTTTTTCTGTTAATCATATTGGTGACATTTTTTTAACTTCTTCCCTGATACTTAGGGATGTTTTTTATATACCTAAATTTCATTTCAATTTGATTTCAGTTAGTGAGTTGCTTCTTTTAGGTAATTTTTCCTTAAACTTTACACTAGATTCTTTTACCATCCAGGATCATCAAGGGAAGATGATTGGAGAGGGTAGGAAGAATAGTGGTCTATATGTTCTTAATGAATCTGCCTCAGCTGCTCCTACTCAAGCCTACTGCAACAAAATTATTACTGATATTTGGCATAAAAGACTTGGCCATATGCCAACTAAGGCCCTCCTAAGGTTATCCAGTTTACTACAAATAGATAGTTCATTGAATTGTAATAAACATGTTATGTTTGTCCTTTAGCAAAACAGAAAAGACTATCTTTTCCTATTTCTACTACTGTATCTACTAGGCCTTTTGAGCTAATACATTGTGATACTTGGGATCCATTTAAGATTCCTAGCATTTCTGGAAATAAATACTTTGTTACAATTGTTGATGACTTTACAAGATTTACTTGGGTTTCTTTTTTAACTCATAAATCTGCTGTTTCAGTTGTGGTTCCTAAGTTTCTAAATATGATTAAAAATCAATTTAACTCAACTGTCAAATACTTTAGGAGTGATAATGCTCCTGAGCTTGTTTTTACTTCACTTTTTGAACAACTTGGTATAATTCACCAGTTTTCTTGTGTGGACACTCCACAACAGAATTCTGTTGTGGAGAGGAAGCACCAACATTTACTGAATGTGGCTAGGGCTCTATTATTTGACTCTAAACTTCCTTTACATTTATGGACTGACTGTGTATCTACAGCAACATACTTAATTAACAGAACTCCTTCCAAAGTTCTGAATTTCAAAACCCCTTATGAACTTTTATATAATTCTGTTCCTGATTATAATCATCTAAGGGTTTTTGGCTGTTTGGTTTTTGCATCTACTCTAAAAAGGGGTAGATCAAAGTTTGATCCAAGGGCAAGGGCATGTGTCTTCATTGGTTATCCAGTAGGTATGAAAGGCTACAAACTCATTGATGTTAATACAAATGAGATTTTTGTTTCTAGAGATGTTGTTTTCAATGAAGAAGTTTTTCCTTATCATTCATTTCAAACTAACACTGATATTACTTCTTTATTTCCTATTCCAGAATCTTCAAATTTTTATTCCAACCATTCTGATTTTCCTCTTTATTCTGACACAGAACCTATTATTCCTTCTATTCCCCCTATTTCTTCTCAATCCTTACCTGAATCATCTTCATCTACTCCTATTCCTACTAGAAGATCTTCCAGGGTATCAAAACTTCCTTCCTATTTGTCAGACTATCATATAAACTCATCACATTTTACTAAATATCCTATTTCTTCTGTTATCAATTATGACAGGTTTTCAAATAATTTTAAGGATTTTTTAATGAATGTTTCTCTTGATGTTGAACCTGATTTTTATCATCAAGCTGTAGGAAATTTTAAATGGAGAGAGGCTATGAAAAATGAGATTGATGCCTTAGAACATAATCATACTTGGACTGTTGTACCTTTACCTAGTGATAAAAAAGCTATAGGTTCTAAATGGGTTTACAAAATTAAAAGAAAACCAGATGGTTCAGTGGACAGGTATAAAGCTAGGCTTGTGGCCAAGGGTTATACTCAACAATTTGGCATTGATTATAATGAGACTTTTTCTCCTGTTGCCAAGTTAGTGACTGTAAAAATTTTATTGGCCTTAGCTGCATCTAAGGATTGGCATTTATGTCATTTGGATATAGATAATGCCTTTTTAAATGGGGATTTAAATGAGGAGGTATACATGGATCTACCTCTTGGATATCCTAAAACTACTAATTCTCCTAAATTAGTTTGTAAGTTGAACAGGTCTTTGTATGGATTGAAGCAAGCTTCAAGACAATGGAATGACAAGTTCACTTCTTGTTTACTGGATTATGGATTCATTCAGTGTAAATCAGATTACTCCCTTTTTACTATGGGATCAGGTGATACCTTTCTAGCATTACTTCTATATGTTGATGATATAGTGATAGCTGGACCAACTATATCTACTATTAATGATTTAAAATCTTTTCTTAGCAGCAAATTCAAGCTTAAGGACTTGGGAAATCTAAAATACTTCTTGGGATTGGAGGTTGCAAGGTCTAAAAAGGGTATTGCATTAACTCAAAGGAAATATGCTTTACAAATTTTGGCTGACATAGGCTACTTGGCTTCCAAACCATTATCTTTACCTATGGATCCTAGAGTAAAGTTAAGTACAGAAGATGGTGAACTTTTGGAGGATGATACTTGCTACAGAAGATTAATTGGAAAGTTATTGTACTTAACTATTACAAGGCCAGATTTGACTTATGCAGTTCATAGGCTTAGTCAGTTTGTGTCTAAGCCCAGATTACCTCATTTACAAGCAGCACATCATGTGCTAAGGTATATCAAGTCTTGTCCTGGCCAAGGACTATTTTATTCAGCTACTACATCAGTAAATATCACTGCCTATGCTGATGCTGATTGGGCATCATGTGTTGATACTAGAAGATCAGTTACTGGCTTTTGTATTTTTTTAGGAGATTCCATTGTCTCATGGAAGTCTAAGAAGCAAGTGACTGTCTCAAAGTCCTCTGCAGAGGCTGAGTACAGATCACTAGCTGCTGTTTCAAGTGAGTTGGTCTGGATTCATCAAATCCTCACAACCTTGGGAGTTCAAATAACTAGTTCTATTCCCCTATTCTGTGATAATCAGTCCGCGTGTCACATAGCAAATAACCCTATCTTTCATGAGAGAACTAAGCATATTGAGCTAGATTGTCATTTCACAAGAGATCTAGTACTGAAAGGATTCCTAAAATTACTTCCTATTTCTACGGGCGAACAAATAGCAGATATTTTTACCAAAGCTTTAATGTTACCTCAGTTTCGCCTCTTTAAATCCAAGATGTCTCTTCTAAATCTCTTCGGTCCATCTTGCGGGGGAGTATTGGGAGAAGAAGCTCTTGATTCCTGCACAGAAAACAAATCATCAAGGTTAACATTTGAGAAAATCGAAGAAAACAGTACGCAGCAGGAAGAAGAAAATTAGGCAATTAGGGATTTAGTTTTTGTAAATATGTTCCTATTTGTAAATAACGTTTCTTTTGTTTCTTACGTTATGTATAAGTCAGTTAGCGCTTTTATATAAGTTAGTTAGGTTAGGCATACTATTTAAGCCAGGGTTCAAACCCTATTTGTAACACATACACACAATTTTTATTTTTAACTGAGTGAAATATTATTTTCTCTCCTTTCTTCTTCACGTAAGATTCAAATTTTAATTCTTGTTTATAATCTGATTTCCAGATTGTATCAACACTTAAGCGGTACACCAAAAATGGTACAGAGGATCTACACCCCCAATACCTCGTCTAGAATAATGGTGTCAGTTAATTAAATTTATAATTAGCATAATTTAAAATAGAATTCATATTACATGCTTAACAGATGTACTTAATAGTTAATACTATTAATTATTACACAGTAGTAATACTTATCAAGGCAAAGTCAATAATATATCATATATCGTTTTGTTTTAAGAGAAGAAAATTGGCTAAGTAATACTAAGAAACAGAGCAAAATTGAAAAAAAAAGCCATTTTTTCTTCTCACTTCCTTTCAGCATGGATTCACGAATTTCAATCACTAAGAATTGGGCCAAATCCAAGTAAGTTTTCCCTTTTCTATCAAAGTGTGTGATTCTATGTTCCAAACATGTGTTTGTTGGTGTTTTTGCCCAATCGGATCAGAACTATTCGACTCGACGAGTAAACAGGATTGATCTAATTCGACTGAATTGCTGAATTTGGTGAGTTTTATGTTCATAGTATATTTCGAAAATAACTATTATAAAAAACGAGGATCCCATAAACGATAATTATTTTAATTATGCATAAGAAAGAAATAGAAAACTTACAGAAAGCTTCAGTACTTCGTTCTTTTGGTTGAACTTTTGGCTTTATGCTTTTCTAGACTTTGATGAACAAACGGTTTTGATCTTTTTCACCATTGATATCAACCACGTTCTCCTTCTACTAGGTGTGTAGGTACTAACTTAAGAGAATCGAGCTTTCTTCACGTTTTAGAAATCAAGAGGTTCAAGATCAAAAATCTCTTTTTTGTTTCTTGAACAAGGGATGACTTTTGTATATTTAGAGTTGAAGAACTTTTTCTTCTTTTTGAGTATATATTGATTTCACAAAATTAATAATATATCTCATCTAAGATCTATATCTTATATGTATATATAGATAGTTATGAAAAGAGTTAAACTCCTACCACAACTCAAAGATTTCTACTAGGAAAAACAATCTTCTCTTTCTTACCAGTTATTAATTAAACACAATTCTTGTAAGTAATTAAAACATAAATATATATATATATATATATATATATATATATATATATATATATAATTTTAAATATTACATATAAAAATATATAAGTTTTCCTTTTATTTATTATAAAAAATATATCATATATATTTACATAGTCATTAATGAATTTCTACAATTACAAATTGCATAAATGCCAATGTTTCCTTATTCTTGAATCTAGTATTCAATTTTCATTAGATTCAATTATATAATTAATCATGATATTTTCTAATTAACTAATTCTGAATTAGTTAATTAAATATCATCTAATCAATTCGGAGATTCTATTTGAGAAACTATTTCCAAAATGCAATGTGAATAAAGTGGTTCTAATTTATGAAGTTCAAATGTAGATTAACAGGAGGCGTGGTTGAGGACCTATGGACATGTAACTTCAAGCTCCAATAAATCGAATAATTTATCAAACTCTTTAGTCTTTAATATAATTAATTCGATCTATTAATTCCACTGACTCCATTAATTACTTGAATTGCACTCTTGTCATTACAATATATTTAACTCAAAAGATCAAGATAGGCCATTGATATAATCACTACATGCAATTTGATCATCCAATAATTGATTTGTAGTAAGAGCTAGGCGTAGTTATCGTTTTGCCCCCGCTAATTACTTCTTCATCCTTAAGTTCCATTAGTTCACCAGTAAACAGTTTGATTTATGAACTTATTCATAAATAAGAGCGCTCTATTGTTCAGTTCAGTTCCAGAACTAATACTTAAGGGAATCAATATTCTAGCTTCTCGCAAGAAGGGTTGGATTCCATATCTTTAAAACACATTCCCAGCCATTTATCTCAACAGATCTTCAAGACATAAGTTTTAGGCTCGACATGGTTACGGGCCATTTCATATGAGTCAAAAGAACTCGTTAACATAAACAGGAGTTTATGCCTAATCAGGATTTAGATCAATTCGCATATGATCATTAGTTGACATGTTGTAGAACCGTAATATCAACGGTATCTTATTTATAATTGTAGACCATGTCTGGTCCAGTCCTGTGTAATCGAATTACTCAAAGTGCCTTCACCTTTAATGTCTCTACATCGGTAATTCGGATCAAAATTACTACATTGTAAATGTTTTATGGACCGCACTAGTAATGTTTAGTTAAAGATCCCAAATTTAACTCAGTACGGACTTTTTAGTCTATTAGCTATAACCTTAATCCTCCAGTATAATATATATACTTAAATCATAGTCTCTTTAATAGACTTGGAATTTTCTAGTGTTTATATTATGCATTAAATGCATAATCGAATTGATTGGAAATTTTTTTTTTCAAATTTTTTTATTTATTTCAATTAAAGAATGTCAAATACATGCTTTAAGAGTATCATGCCTAACAGTGTTAATTTAATTCAATTCAATAAACTCGTTTAGTACATTGTTGATGGATCTCTAATACAAGTTTCATACAGAATATGCCCTGTGCTTTAAAACATTAACAGAAGCTTGCTTATACATAGATGCTGTCTATGAAGTTTATTTCATTTTTTCTTTTTGTATTTTGAGAGTAATTATAGAATGTTAAAATCTCATTCTATAAATAGGATATTTTGTACTATGAAATTATTCCATTGCAGAAACTTAAATAGCATATTTTGTACTTTATATGTTTCATCAGTTACTGATGATCACATAAGTTGAAACTAGATAGGTGAACAATGAGATTTGCTTTTTTAATAGGCTGAGGTACAATGTTTATATCGTGAATTCTTTTCATGGAATTCCTGCTTGTTATTTTTTTCTTACGCATCTTGATGTCATATTTATGTCTCTCTCTCCTTTATTTCTTTCAGGCAATTAAATACTCTATTTTCCTTAGTCCATCAACTCTCGTAACTTTTCAGTCTTACCAAATCAAATTGGGGAACAAATATTAATGACTCCTACTATTGAAAATCTGTCAAAATTTTTGAACGATGCAAAGGTGGATAGATCTATGGAGTTGTATTAGTCTGATGAAGAGGATATTGATCAACTCCTCTTTTGGAATGGTCCAACCTTACTACCAGTTGTCTTGTATGTAATAAAATTTGATGACGATGTATTGCATCATGTAATAAAGAATCTCGATTTTTTAGCCCGTGAAGTTGTCAAAGCAAGAATGGTTAAACATGAAGTATATATGCAGAAGTGGGAAGAGTTCTCCAGCATGTTTGACAACTCTTTCATGCCAAAGGTGCAGAAATTCTTCAAAGTCCCACAACTACATGAGTTGTCTAACAAGAATAATTCCCTCAAGGAAAATGAAATATTGGCAAGTTTTCTGGACTTTCTCCTTCAAATACTAAATTGCGAATCACATATTAATTCAACTGAGGAGCAACGGTATGCAGTTCTTCAGAAGGAGCTAACGTTTCTTCTTAGTCTACTTGGCGATATACCATTTCAGTGCACTGAACGTGAGGAAGTCAAAACTATCTTGGCTGAATTCGAACTATTGGCTAACGAAGTAGGAAGTTTAATTTATTCTTGTATTTTTTCAACTTTTCGAATTAAAGACAATAGGTTTATTAAGGCAAGAAATTCACTTTTGAAAATGGTTGAGGTCTTGAATGTGAAGATCGAAGAGCACTGCCTCAAATTATCAAAACTTCACCCATTTATAGTTTCTCGAACATATGATGTTATAGATTCAATATTCATCATTGATTCTTTGATCGAGGATCTCGAGAACTTGATGAATAACCAAATCAACTTGGTCATTAATGAGATGAAGGTTCAAATCATAACACTTCATGAGGAGCTCACGATCTCACGATCTTTGCTCAAGGATATTAGAATGCCGCAATCTATAGTTCATATGGATGAATTGAATGAATCTTTAGTCCAAATTAGAGATGTGACATATGAAGCTGAATATCTTGTGAACTCATATGTTGTGGGCAATTTTCCTCTTTGGTATTTGAATCTCAGGCTCCCAGTTGTTATCCCTAACTTTAAACTTATTAGAACAAGACTTCTAGAAATAAAGACAATTTATGACATTAAAGTCCGGGATATAAGTAGAGAGGTCAAAACCCAAGATATGGGAACTTCTACTAATATGATCATTGATAATGTGGTTGGTTTTGAGGACGAAATTGCAAATATATCAAATGATCTTATTGGAGGATCAAAAAATAGACAAATGGTTTCGATTGTTGGTATGCCCGGACTTGGTAAAACAACTATCGCAAATAAGTTGTATATTGATCGCTCAATTACTTATCACTTTGAGGAACGTGGATGGTGTGTTGTTTCTCAAACATATCAAAAGAGAAAGGTGTTGATTGATATCTTGATTTCTTTATCAAAAACCAAGATAGAAAAGAATAGCATCTTAGAAATGAAAGATGAGACTTTGTCCTTAAAGATACACCAATGTCTAAAGATGCGAAGATACCTTGTTGTCTTCGACGATGTTTGGTCTACAAATGCGTGGGATGATTTGGAAAGATTTTTCCCAGTTGATAAAAACGGAAGCAGAATAATGTTAACTAGCCGAATTAGAGGTATATCACCAACTAATAGTATTGTTCACTCACTTCCTTTTCTTAAGAAAGACCAATGTTGGAGTCTATTAGAGGGCAAGGTGTTTCCCGAAGAATCTTGCCCTCCACAATTACAAGGTATTGGAAAGCGGATTGCAGCTAAATGCGGTGGATTGCCGCTTGCAGTGGTTGTCACCGCTGGAGTTTTGGCAAATTTGGAGAAGAGAAAAAGTGTATGGGAAAAAGTGGAAACAAACTTAGACTCCTATATGCTCGACGATGATATAAGTAAGTATTCGAAAATACTGGAATTTAGTTTCAAACATCTGCCAGATCATTTAAAGATGTGCTTTCTCTATCTTGGAGCATTTTCTGAAGACACACGAATACCAGTAAAGAAGTTAATATGGTTGTGGATTGCTGAAGGATTCATTCAGAGAGAAAAAGAGAAGAGCCCAGAGCTAGTAGCCGAAGAATATCTTTATGATCTAATTAATAGAAGCCTCGTACTAATTACTAAAAGGAGATATGATAGTGGGATCAAAGCATGCAATATTCATGATCTATTGCGGGACATGTGCTTAAGAAAAGCTTATGAACAAAAAAATTCAAAGTCAGTTGATGAGTAAGTTTACTTGCAATCCTATTATTCAATCCAAGCCATTTTGTATTTTATAATCTAGTTATTATGATCGTATAATTCATGACAATTAACAAACTTGATTTTTTTAATTGTCATTATATAGTTGTTTGTCACTCTACGAGAAGCACCATCGCATCTTTGTTCAATCAGAGGCATCAGCCGGCGGGAGACCTTTTGGCCTATATTATCGTTCATTTTCTGGCCATCTTTCACATCCTTCGTCCAAATTTCCGCAAATGAAACTTCTTAGGGTAATGAATCTGCGACCAATTTCTGATAGATCATATGAGCTGAAAAGAATAGATCTTTTAGTCCAGTTACGTTACTTGGCCGTCGATCGAATGCCGGAACCACTAGTAGGAAATTTTGTTAACTTAGAATTTTTTATAATTGATAGCGATGAAACAATTTACATACCCTTAGTCATTCTAAAATTGCTGAAGTTGAAACATGTAAAAATAAAATTTGCAGAATTCGAAGAAGATTGCTATGGCTGTCAAACGACTAATCTAAGGTCCCTTTCAAGTATTCGGATTAGAAATGACAAGGATGATGAAATTTTGAGATGTTCACCACATCTACGTAAACTCAAGTGTCGGTATTCTGATGACACACTATTTCCCGATCTCCATTCCCTCACTAATCTTCAAAAACTCAACCTGAAATACTTCACTTGTTGGTGAATTAACAAAGGTTAACTTTCCTTTCACTCTCAAAAATCTTAGTTTAACTGAATTAGGTTTGCCTTGGGAGGAGATGTCGATTATAGGGAGACTGCCAAACCTTCATGTTCTCAAATTATGGTTCCATGCCTTTGAGGGAGAAGAATGGGAGACAAGAGATGGTGAGTTTCAAGAGCTGAGGGTCTTGAAACTTTTGTTAAATGATCAAATAAAGCAATGGATCACATGTAGCGTACATTTCCCCCAACTTCAGTGCTTGTCAGTATATGGATGTATCAATCTTATGGAGATTCCTAGCGAGATTGGCGACATTCCGACATTGCAGAAAATTGAGGTGTACAATAGTGGGTACGAGGTTTACCAATCAGCTGTTCAGATTAAACAAGAGCAACACGAAAATGGAAATGAAGAATTTCAGTTATTAATCACCAATGGAAATAATATGGAGGAAATGGCACTCTATTACCAGGAGCGAGAGTAAGTTTATATAAATTTCTACATTTCGAACATTTGATAGAATATTTCGAAATAAATTTCATTATGGTCATCGTTTTGTGATTTTCTTTTCTCATAGTTCGATAAAGCAGAAGCTGAGGACAGCACTAGAGGAAGTGAGAAGAAACAAATGAAGATCCAATAATTAAGGTTTTTTTTTCATAAAGCATTGTTGTATGAAACCATGAGATGATCGCGTGAGTTTCTTATTTTGCTTTTTATAACTTCATTTTATTCTATCTGTGATAGAAATAGTGTCCTGCAAGCCAGCTGTATGGCTAGTATTTATTGTAATAAATTCGGAATTATTCAATTTCGATTAATAAATGCACTTTATTAAATGGTCATCTTTATCTTATGTAATAATTATCTATGCATAAGGATAGAAGTCCTTAGATCACAGGGCTATGGGACAACCCGTGGACTGATCTCTAAGGCCGTGATCTAGAACATATTCAAGAGTCGTAGAATCCAATCGAGATAGGACATCGTTGGATTCGGTTAGACTCTCACTGTTGTGTATACTCCGATGAACTGGAGGGCGCTGGGGTCCACGAGCGTGACTGGGATAGTCGATACACATAAGTGGGTGGCTTGTTGGGATGGCAAGCGCACTGAATACCCCAATTAGGAAATAACTCACCATGGAAGCGGTAGTCGCATATCGGGGTTGAAGTTATTCCATATTTATAATAGTATACGAGGAACGATCCCTAACTACTTGAGGTGATAGGGTTTATCTGGTGCGAGAACGTCTATACTTTGATATGAGTTCCGACTGACTGGGGGTCGCCAGAAAGTCTCTGTGGACTCATGTTGGGTATGGAGGAACTCGTATGCAGATTCATATCATCAACAAAGGATCCATTGACCCGACTTGATAGGTTGGGAAATTCTCCTATGAATTTCTGTGAGAAATTAATTCTGGTAAAATCCTTGGCCAAGGTATCTGACGACTTTATGTAAGTAGCTCATAAAGATTAAGTCAAAGAGAATTTATTTCGAGACCAGAGTACATAAGGTCAAGACAAAAGAAAAGGGAATCCGATGAAAGACCATGCCCTTAAGTCTCGACTGGGAGATTGATCGATGGAGAGATTATGTCGTATATGGAAATTATAAATGATAAAAGGTTCACTGAATTAATTCACCAGTGATTGGGCTCCATGGGCTTGTGGCTGGACATCGACCGTGGAGTGTGGGAGAATTCCCAAATTGGCAGGGGTGCTAATTTTGGAATGGTCAATCGACAGAGTGTTCGATTGATTTAGAGTAAGTCTTGCTCGAATAATTAAATAATATTTAATTATAACCCACGGCCAATTATGTGGTGAACCTACGGGGACATACACAATACACAAGTAGCGAAAGCGAGGAAATAAGAACGACCGAGTCGACTGGGTCAACTGGGTGAAAAATCGACTGGGTCGATTATATTGGGTGGGTCGACTGGGTCGACCCAATTGGAACAAAATGGGATCCAATTGGAATTGGATCAGGATCATAAATTAAATTGGAATTTAATTTGTGGATTAATTAATTAAGTTGGATTTAATTAATCAAAAGGACTTTAATTAAATGGGCTTAGAGTCTGATTTAATTAAATGGGAGATTAAGTTAATTAATTGGGCTATTTAATTGGGAGATTAAATTAGGCCTGGTCAAATTAATTAACTGGGCCATGAATTAATTAGGAGACTAGGTCTTCTAATTAAAGAGGGCCATGGCCCATGTAGGAGAGAGAAGACCTAGTCCTAATAGGACTAGGTTAGGGAGATAACTATAAGTAGGTATCTTATAGTTATTTTTCACATAACTCATTAAGCAAAAATTGAGCAAGAGCAAAATTCTCTCCCCTCTCCCAAGCTATAGTCGACCGAACCCATTCTTCCCTGTGGAAGAATTTTTCGTTTTTCGACCTTGTTCCAAATCGTTCCTAATTCCTAGTCTATAATATATCTTGTGTTCTAGCTGATCAAGATATATTATTTTCGTGATATTGTGGTGTATCAACTCGTAGAGGCGCAACACGTGGGGCGCTCCTGAGAAGCCTGGATCGATTTTGCTGGAGCAGAATTCAGAGCTCGCTTTGCTAGCCGAGGATTTGCAAGGAGACAGGTATAAACGAGAAAACTTATACTGTCGTTTATTTATATTCATATATATACAACTAGAGAATGTCCTGGCAAGATTCCTTAAGAGGCCCTAAAAGTTTTTATATTCCGCTGTGCCTAGGGCTGTTTATCTTACCGAATCCCAACAATCTGTACATGCAAGTAAAACAAAATATATTAAATTCTGATGATTATTATTGAGCATGACCACATTTCATGAGGTTTATCATTTCAGGGTACAATTACATAAATACTTTATTATTTCCTTGTTCATTTAAGTTGTTTCTATCTCCATACACATTCGTTTTGAAAATATTAATTATGGGTTGATGTAAATCTAAGGCATTGCAGCTGGACTTTGGCATACTGTCTGTCTATGTGAATCTATTTCAAGGTGGATTCTTCCGGGTAATCCAAGGAGTTTTCGGTAAGAATCTGCCGAATCGTGTCCTTCGATTCCCATCATTGGTACCAAAATCATTATTGGTTGAATTATGTTCTTAATTTGTAATTAAACTGCATGCTTTCGTCTTTGGATATGCAGTTATGTTGAAACCCATTTGTTTGTATTCTTAAATTGATTGCTAATCTCATTTTTTCCTCATTAATTGATCGCTTCAATGATCTCTGTTTTGTGCAATGGACACCACTAGTATAACAGGTAAGAGTTACAATGCTTTTATATCGCCTGTGAAATATGAAAAGTCATTGAAATAGGACTCAAACATAAAATTGCAAAATACTGCATATTAAATTATATAGCATCATGCATGATATATAGCAAATACTGCATATTAAATTATAATCACCAACATAAATTCTTTTTCAATGGTTGTAGTAGTCTACAGTAATCTAGCTGCACAAACACAAGACTTGCCGTGGTTAAATTCTATTAGTTCAGATATCAGTTATAAGGAAAAGTGAGTAAAATAACAGTCTCCATCATTTGTATGTTTACTATTTCTACTCAATGATATTTACCAATATGGTTTGCCGTAACTTTTAAGTTATTTTCTTTTTTTGTGTATAGTGAATTTCACGAGGTGGACCAGAGTAATATGGGTTAAGACTACACAAGGTGGATCGTAGAATGTCTTAAAGGCCAATGAAAAATCTAGTCATTTTAATGCTTTTAAATTATGAGGTTATATTTTTATTGTAATTTTCAAGATATTTATATTCAAATATTGATCAATGTTCAATTATCATATGAAAGTATTGAATTATTTTTTATATGAGTAATGTTATTTTTGAAAGTTGAGTGGGTTATTAATAGATTAAAAAAAATTATTTAAAGAAGAAACCTGTTAAACAGGTAGGAGGTAACACAATTAAGTTTGAAAGCAATAAATATGGGATGTACAAAGAGCTGTGAACATATGGGCTGTAACATAATCATTTTCCTATTGCAAGTAAAACAAATTAATGGCATATTCTCTATATTAACTGCAATTTGAAGAAGGTAATTACATTGTGGCTTGATTTTATGAATTGTTTGAATCATGCCTTCAAAAATCAGCAATAAAATTATAAGATGCCGCTACGTTAGGTGCCGCTAATTGCAACCAATAGGAAAATGACATGTCACTAATTAGTAACTTGTTAAACAAGTTGCTGATAACTCTGTGAAAACAGTGTTATCAAGTCTATTTCCTTAACTCATTTGATTACTTTTACTAGAGTATTGGTAGAATCTTAGGCAATTATAGTTAGTTTTGTGTTTTGTTCGCTCGAGTCGTTGGCTTGATTGTTTTGTGCATGAATTGAGGTATTTTCTTATATATTGTGTTTATATTTGTAGGCTTAAGCTACTTTGGATCTAAGAACATGATTGGAAGTGAAGAACAATCAATTAAAGATTAAATGAAGTCAAGTAGTGCAAGACGAAGAAGGAAAATGCTGTTAGAAATGTTGTTATGCACTCCGAGAACCATAACTCTTTCAAGGAAGCTCCAATGAAGTTGAATTTTGACTATGATGTAGAGGAATGAGTTAGCTACACCACATATTTTACGGATCTTGATTTGGAGTTTGGAGCTGAAAGTTCTGCCACTTGCAAAACTGTTGCGCAAAGCTGACGCGATTTTCAGCGTGATTTTAAGGGAATTCTTGGACCCAAAGTCTCCTACTTGGACTCAACTTGGTATATACACATCTTTGATCAGATCTAAACATACTTTTCTCATAGAATACACCTACAACATCAAAGATCTACTTGGAGAAAGATTGAAGAAGAAAAGAGAGAAGTCTTGAAGATCACCAAAGCAAGAAGAACGCAATATTGAAGATCTTTATCTCGGATTCATCGTTTTGTCTATAAAACCACATGAACTCAGATTTATTTTTCTTTATTATTTTTCTTCATATATTTATCATAAACTAAAATTTAGGATCTAAGGTTTTTATGAAACTATGGTACTTTGATTATTTTCATTAGATTATTCGTAGTTAGGGGCAATTCTTGTGTTTGATTTAATTTCGTTCTCTATGCTTGCAACTTGATTGATCACCTAGTTGTTAGATTTAATATTCTTCTTAAACTTGGAAAAGGGATATTAGGATTAAATAGGAAATTGAAAAGTAAACGACTTTTAGGATAGAAATATACTTAAAGCGTTTATACCCGTTACATGAGGTTCATGTTTAATACTTTGTGTTATTTATGAATCACCTAGGAATAGAGTCGATTTGGATAATACATTAGGTTCTTACGTAATTCGGAAGATACGTAGGAATATACTTGAATCCTCGGGTAGCACTCTTGTCACCACAATAACTACAAAAATTTCAATTGAGCAATCTATAGATACATAGTGGATTATAACCCTAGGTTTCTCTTCTCATTATTCGAACTCGATCCAAGTACTTAGGTCAGTTAATTCATTAGGTAATCTTGTTAATTTAATCCTGGAGACACTTATGAATTTGGAATTAACTAAAAGTAAATTAGGAATTGGAATTGGTAGATATTAGTCAAGTCCATGTGGAGACGATACTCTTATACTTACTCTTTATTACTTGTTCATTATGTGCACTTGCGTTTATTTGCGTGTGTAAAATCCGCAACAAGTTTTTTGGCGCCGTTGCCGGGGACTTGCAACATTTATTTGCCAATTTTTATTTTTTATTTTTATTTTGGTTGGTTCCTAGTTAGTTGTTCTCTTTCTCGTTCTCTTCATTTGGTATGAATCATATCAATTATCATTGGCTTAATGAAGGAACGACTTGTGTGTATTGTGCAGGTGAACACTCGTACGATCCGTGCCCACTAAATTTAAATTCTTGGTTATACGTGGATCAATTTCAGGGTAGTCCGTATGGTCAGAATCTTCACCCAACAACTACAATTTAGGGTTGGGGACTAACCCAAATGTTCCATGGAGCGATGATCTGGGTAGTAATCAATACACAAACTTCATGATGACCAACTCGTTCATATCTCCAAGCTATCAAGAGTATTCTCAGCCACCACCAACAGAACCAAGTATTGCATTTATGAAGGCATTCACCGATTGTATGGAGGAGATGAAAAAGATCACAGCTAAATTGAGGATCAATTTCAAGGTATTCACTATGGTCAGAATCTTCACCCAAACAACTACAACTCAGGGTGGGGGACTAACCCAAATGTTCCATGGAGCGATGATCTGGGTAGTAATCAATACAAAAACTTCATGAGGACCAACTCGTTCATACCTCCAAGCTATCAAGAGTATTCTCAGCCACCACCAACAGAACCAAGTATTGCATTTATGAAGGCATTCACTGATTGTATGGAGGAGATGAAAAAGATCGGATCTGAAATGGAGGCATTCAATTTAAGAATGAGTAATCCACCTCAAGACTCACTCTTGAATGAAGAGGATAATTCGATGTTATCAGATACTAAGCCGAGCGAGACAATTTCTCTTGTTGTTGAGAGTGAAATAGAGCAGCCACATAGCAATAAATTGGCAAGTTTCGTTCTTCGTCATAACAAGGATATCCCTGATGCAGAAGAAAATGTGATAACTATTTCAGAGGACGAAGACATCAAGGGAAACATGGAACTCGACAGTTCATTGGCATTGACATACTTGATTGAGGTAATGGAGAAAGAGGAGGATACAATTGAGTTTTTTATACCTCCAATTTATGATTCAAAAGATGCTGGATCTTATTTTGGTGTGGATGAGATATTGATAAGAGATACGCAAAAAGGAAAGGTTGAGGATAAAGCGAGCTACAATGTGCATACCTATCCTCATAGCGTGACTTGGATAAGAGTTGGTAAAGATTACAAGATATTTGAACCTGGGGATAGAGCATGTCGATTCGATACGAGGTTCAAATTTGTCTCAATTGAGCTTACAAGGGAAAGACCAAATTTTGGGACAACAAGGAAAGCAAAAAGGCCCGGACTCATCCTAGATCCGGACGGGACCCTATTTGATTATTGGCCACCTTAAAAGGGAAGTATCACAGTCGAGCTAAGGACTTAAACCTAAGCGCTTCTTGGGAGGCAACCCAAGTTTTCGATTTTTGTCTTGTGTCTTGTTGCGTGTTTAGTTTTTTTTTTTGTGTTTGTTTTGTGTGCAGATACATCGATGTTCAGGAGAATATTAAAAATCTGACATAGAGAATGACGCATCAAGGTGGAGGGTAACACGAATGGAAAATTTCCAGCAGTTTCGGGCCATGGCTCAAACGGATTCAAGCCATGGCCTAATTTCTTGGACAAAAAAGTGGGAATTTCCAGCAGCTTCAGGTCATGGCTCAAACGGATTCAAGCCATGGCCTGATTTCTTGGACAAAAAAAGTGGGAATTTCCAGCAGCTTCAGGCCATGGCTCTAATGGATACAAGCCATGGCCTCATTTAAAAAAAATCCGAATCCCTAGCCCATATCAATCTCCGCCTCCGTTACTCCCACACCATCGGCGAAACAACCCACATTCGCAGCCTTGCCCAACCCGCCACCATCTTCAGATCCAATCACCACCCCTATAACCATCTCCGCCAATCATCACGCCATCGCTCTGAATGGGGATTTTGATTACCAAGATGTTGCCACGAGCAATGGGTGCATACAATTCTCAGGGCGTATTCTTTTTCCAATTCTACTTTACATTGATGTATTCTGTTTTTTGTTTGTTTGTTCTGTCAACCTCTTTTTACCTCTTTGAGTCGCAGTGGGGACACTGCTTAGCCTAAGTTTGGGGGTGAGGTCGCATTTACTTTGTGCATGCTAGGTCGACTTTGGCTAAATTTTTTTAGATTTTATGTATTTTTTACTGTTTTTCCTGCATATTTTAAGCACGAATACATAATCGAGAATTGAGGATGACGTTAGAGAATTATAGTTAGAATAGAGCTTAAGAAATCTTTTCTTGCCTACCTGATCTCTAGATTCAAGGCTCAAAATGCTAAGGGTCTAAGTGATAGTTTTGCCTAAGTTTGGGGGGAAGGATAACTTTAACAAGAACCAAATGAAGCAAATATTCAAAAAACATTAAGTTAAATTCAAAGAAAATAACCTCACTTGTATGAGACCTGAAAAACCTTATCGCTTGAGACTTATACTTGCACTCCTCTAACTTGACTGCAATAAGATGAACGAAATATGGGTGCATCGACTTAACTTTTCTACTATTCTGCACTCCTCCATTTTGACTGCTTCTTTATAACGAGTTATGAGTGTAGTGGTGCTAAATATACTTAAGTTATGCTAATTAATGAAGAAAATGCTAAATGAAAGTTCAAACTTAAAGGATTCCATAACTTCGACTGAAAGCTTTGCTATAACTTAGTATATGATAACCTAGGTAAATAGAGAATGTGTTTGGCAATTTAGGAATTCATGCAATTAGGCTCAATGATTTCGAAGCTATATAGATCTAGGTGATTCCGACATTCTCGTTTTATGTATACACACACACGCAGGAACTACATGATAGAATGCATAACATTTTGAAATTGATGGTTATTAGTTTGACTTGAGATGCATGATTGTAAATGTCCGTGTTGTTGTTTAAGTTTTTATCATTACTCGAGGACAAGTAATAGTTTAAGTTTGGGGGTGTGATAACTCTGTGAAAAAAGTGTTATCAAGTATATTCCTTAACTAACTCGCTTACTTATATTAGAGTTTTGGTAGAATCTTAGGCAATTTTAGTTAGTTTTGTGTTTTGTTCGCTCGAGCCATTGGTTTAATTGTTTTGTGCATGAATTGAAGTATTTTCTTATATATTGTGTTTATATTTGTAGGCCTAAGCTATTTTGGATCTAAGAACATGATTGGAAGTGAAGAACAACGAATTAAAGATCAAATGAAGTCAATTAGTGCAAGACGAAGAAGGAAAATGTTGTCAGAAATGTTGTTATGCACTCCGAGGACCATTACTCTTTCAAAGAAGCTCCAATGAAGTTGAATTTTGACTATGATGTAGAGGAATGAGTTAGCTACACAACAGAATTTACGGATCTTGATTTGGAGTTCGGAGCTGAAAGTTCTGCCACTTGCAAAACTGTTGCGCAAAGTTGACGCGATTTTCAGCATGATTTTAAGGGAATTTTTGGGCCCAAAGTCTCCTACTTGGACTCAACTTGGTATATCTATATAAGGACTTCTAGGTCACGAAATTACACATCTTTGATCAGATCTAAATATACTTTTCTCATAGAATACACCTACAACATCAAAGATCTACTTGGAGAAAGATTGAAGAAGAAAAGAGAGAAGTCTTGAAGATCATCAAAGCAAGAAGAACGCAATATTGAAGATCTTTATCTTGGATTCATCGTTTTGTCTATAAAACCACATGAACTCAGATTTATTTTCTTTATTATTTTTCTTCATATATTTATCATGAACTAATTTTTAGGATCTAGGATTTTTATGAAACTATGTTACTTTTGATTATTTTCATTAGATTATTCGTAGTTAGGGGCAATTCTTGTGTTTGATTTAATTTCGTTCTCTATGCTTGCAACTTGATTGATCACCTAGTTGTTAGATTTAATATTCTTCTTGAACTTGGAAAAGGATATTAGGATTAAATAGGAAATTGAATAGTAAACAACTCTTAGGATAGAAATATACTTAAGGCGTTTATACCCGTTACATGAGGTTCGTGTTTAATGCTTTGTGTTATTTATGAATCACCTAGGGATAGAGTCGATATGGATAATACATTAGGTTCTTACATAATTCGGAAGATACGTAGGAATATACTTGAATCCTCGGGTAGCACTCTTGTTACCACAATAACTACGAAAATCTCAATTGAGCAATCTATATATAACATAATGGATTAAAGCCCTAGATTTCTCTTCTCATTATTCGAACTCGATCCAAGTGCTTATGTTAGTTAATTCATTAGGTAATCTTGTTAATTTAAACCTGGAGACACTTATGAATTTGAAATTAACTAAAAGTAAATTAGGAATTGGAATTGGTAAATTTTAATCAAGTCCCTGTGGAGACGATACTCTTATACTTACTCTTTATTACTTGTTCGATACGTACACTTGCGCTTATTTCCGTGTGTAAAATCCGCAACAGTTGCCAACATGTCATAATAATTTTATCACAATAAATTGTATTATACCACAATAAATTGTACTATACTATATATTTACTTACACCGAATAGTAAAATATTTTTTAATAAATTATTATGGAATAAATAAATGAATGTTACAATAATATTTTAAAATAAATAGTATGTAATATATTAGTTGAATAATTAATATTAATTTTTTGAAAAATTGAATAATACCACCTAATGTGGAATAAATACTACATGGTGTGGGTCATACTAAACATATGCGGTTAATACTCTATAATGTGAGCTCGTACTGTGACGTGATCATACCACATAATGTGAAATGAATACGTCATGATGTGGGGTTATACTAGGTATATGGGTTAATATTATGTAATTTGAGGTCGTACTACCACATGTGAGTTGTACCATAGAATGTGATCCACATTGTGTGGTAATATCAGCTAATGTGAAATAAATACTACATGATGTGGGGTCATACTAGACATATGGGGTTAATACTGTGTAATGTGAGTCTGTATTGTCACATGTGAGTCATAGAATGTGATACACGTTGCGTGATAATACCACCTAATGTGGAATAAATACTACATGATGTGGGATCATATTAGTTATATGGGGTTAATACTGTGTAATGTGAGTCTGTAATGTCACATATGAGTTATATCATAGAATGTGATACACATTGCGTGGTAATACAATGTAATGTGGAATAATTACTGCATGATGTAGGGTCATACTAGACATGTGGGGTTAATACTGTGTAATATGAGCTCATACTAACACATGAGGTGTCAAGACAACATTATTGCACTTGGTTGTATAAGGAATTAACACATATCTCCTTATGTGTCAAGACAATAAAAAGTGTGGCATTGCATATGATGTGTGGCAAGACATGAAGGAGTGAGGCTGGCAAAGCAAGAACAAGTGGAAGCACCTAAGTATAACCATGTATCACAATGCATGAGAAGCCACCCATCACTTTTCTTTGCAAGACATGTATGAAGCCACCCATCAATCTTCTTTGTATGATATGTGTAATCTTGAACTCTATAAATAGATGAGTTCATCCCTCATTTTGTAAAAAGAATAAGAACAACCATCTACAATCAATGAGAAAGAATTGTTTATTTTCATTCATATAAATAATTTGCTTACTACAATTTGTTCAACCATTTTATCCTAAGTTTTATAACAGTTCTTTAGATATATTGACAATGCCTAAAAATAAGAGAGGTCCCCAATACTAAAAGAAGATTTGATAGTATAGAGCCTAAAAGAGAGTATTTCACAACATCCACTTTGTGTTGAGTTAGAGCAAGTATTGCAATTATTAATTTTGTGGCATTTCCACATGTTGCATCAAAAGCCCTCCAACTGTAAATTAAATAACAAAAATGGTATTCATCATTTATGTGAAAATTATTAATCAATTGCAAAATATAGCTGAGTAGACATTTTTAAATGAAATCAGAAAATAAGATTGAAATTAATTAGTTAAGTTATAGCTAAGTGAAGAAAGCGATTTGCCTGCATTTATTAATACGAGGTGAAAGGATAAGCTATTAGCTAGTAATCTGATAAAAAAAAAATTGTTTAAAGATGTATAATATATATATAGTAATATTATTAATATTATTTATTTCTCAAGTGAAATGCAAAAGTACCCTTGTACTTTGTTTAATTAATAAAAATACCTCGAGTTATTTTAATTAACAAAAATATCCCTTTATTCTTTTTTATTAGCAAAATATACCCTCCAAGGCCGAAACGACAAATATATCCTCACCAAATGATACAAAATACCTATGTTAACAATTATCGATAACTCCCTTATTAACTTTAAAAATTGACAATATCCCCTCTTTCACTTAAACAAGTAACAAAACCTCTCTACGATCACTAGAAAAAAGGTAGAAGTTTTTGACGGACAAGAATTCGTCAAAAATTTGAGACGGGAAAAAAAATGGATCAAAATTCCGACTGAGGTTTTGAGTTTGGATAAGTGTAACACAGGAGATAAAGTATCAAAATTATCCCTTTAAAAGTCATGCAAATGACACATAGGATCAGTTTGAGTAAAAACTAACAAGAAAATTATGGTTAATGTAACAAATATTTTATAAAAGAAATACAAGTGCAAAACTTTTGACTCGGGGGACAAGAACGTAAAAAATATAAAATTTGAAAAATGATTAATTTAATATCATTGCAAATATTAGTAAGTCAAAATGTGACGTTGTAAGGGGAACACTTCCAATGATTTTATTGGAAATGAAAGTTCTTTAAATATAAAGAGTAAAACTACAACTCAGAAATTCGTGAATATTGCTCCGAGAATTGTTCGTACTGTTTACAGTTTAGTCCCAAATTAGCCCACAATATAAGCCCGCGATTGGGCTAATTTTGGCCTAAACAGGCCAAGCGAACAGGCCCTGAGTAAAGACCGGACAATATACTTTCGCTGATGCGAGTATTTGTAGGTCTTGAGTTTGATAAAAGTGCGAGTATTTTTCTAATTTCTTACTAATTTTACTAATTAGTTATTGGGTAAATTACTTATATCCCTGATGTAAAGTCTAATTATTAAAATCTCCTCCATGTATTGGGGTATTACAAAAATTACCTTCAGGTTTATCACATTCTTACAATTAACACTTTGCACATAAAAAGTTTCAATTTTATCCTTGGGGATTATTTGTAATTAATATTTAATATATATATATATATATATATATATATATATATATATATAATAAATTTTAACACATGTGTAACGCCTCGTAAATTTAATACATTTTTTTTTATCATATTTTATTGATTTTTAATGCAATTTTATGTGTTATTTCTTATTTCAAAAAATTAAGTGACTTTGGGTAAAAATGAGAAATTAAAATTATCTCCTATGTCTTTATTATCTTAGAAATAATTTAGAAACATGTTTATTGCCTTTTAGAAATATTGGGGTCAATTTATAATTAGTTTGGATCAAAGTGTGCGAAAATTTTTATTTAGGGGTCATTTTGCACTTTTCAAAATTTTAGGGGTCAAAAGTGCAAAAATGCCCATTCTCCTCCATTGGCTGTGCAGGCCATGCCTTGAAAAGCCAAAAATCAGCTATGACAACCCTTGGGTAGAGAAATTTTCTCTCCCAATGGAATAGACCCTATGAGGTATAATCATACCTCTACCTCCCCTTCTCCATTCAAACACTCCACCATCTTTTAATATCCCCTAAATCAGATTTTGTATTTCCCTACACCTTTCATTTTCTTGGAGTAAAAATTTAGAAAGAGTTAGAGAGAGTTAGAAAGAATTGAGGGGTTCTTTGATAAGAAATATAGTGAAGGAAGTGGAATGAGGAACCACCACCACCACCGCCACCGGACCACACCACCACTGCCGTAGCACAACCACCGTACCCCACCGTCGCTACCATAATGCCGCTGCCGGACCGCCACCCACCCGCCACCGGAACCACTTGCAAGGAGTGTTAATAACCTCTAAAAACTCTCTTATATGTATAGTTTTATTTTGTTAAAAAACCTTAAGTCCTATGTTATGAAAATGATTTTGAAACATTTATAAAATTTAAATTTATAACATAACTTTAATTTTCAGATTTCTTGATGATTGTAATTTGGGAAAATAAAATAAAATGATTTTGAATAATAATTTTCGGAAATCAAATAATTTGAAAATAAAATAAAGTAGTTTTGATTAAATGATTTTCTAAATTTAATTCATCCGAAAATAAAATTAATAAATAAATAAAGTTTTCAAAATTAGAAAAATAAATAATTTCAAAATAAATTGATTTATTGAAATTAAATGAATTCCTATTATTTAAGGATTTTCTTGGGTTTTTATAAATCCTTATTCGTGGCTTTCCATACCACGTAGATATAGGAACCCCTAAACCGGGTTAATTAGTCTAAGTTGGATCATGGTCTCGTTTCGTCCATGACACGATCATAATTGTGACTAAAGTATTTCTTTAGTCAATCATAAGTTCTTGTTCGTGTTTAGATTCTTAAACGTTATGTAAACATGTACAGGATCCGGAATCATCGTTCTACCAAGAAACTTCAAGAACCGTAAGCAACACAGGTGAGCGCTGTGTGTTCATTTGTGTGTCAGTCTAATATGCTAGTAGGTCGAGTCTAAGCATGTGTTATATTCTAATTTCTCTTGCATGTTGTCACGAATAGACTGGACTTGTTATGTCCATATTACTCGCATGAAATCCTAAGAATATCAACATGATAATCTTATACATGCTATATCCGAATCTACTAGTTGCGAATACATGTTACTAAACTATCATGACACCTAAAGTTGCATATTATAAGTTGTTAAATGTTGATAATATGTTTGATATGTTATGTTTCCGCTTGTCTCCGATTATGTGTTTCCGTTTGTTTCCGATTTTGTGTGGGCCCTATTTGTTTGGTATATGGACCCGATGGCAACTTGGTCGGCAAGGGCCGGCAGGATTGTCACGGTTACCCGTAGGCCTGGCCTTGCAACCCAAGTGGGGATGAACACTTAGGGAGTAAGGACGAACTCCGGCAAAGACATGTCGATGCATTTCAGATAGTAAGGTCGCTCCTTACTCGGTGAGTTTGGATGGACATCAGAATGAGGATGGAGGGTAAGTGGAGAACGGCATCAGCAACTCTTGGTTGTTTGAACTCTATGCTTTGATTTTAAGAATGTGATATATGCTTAATTCGTTTATATGATCACGATATATATTATGTTGCATCCATGTGTCTCACGCACAATGCACCACAGCCTCACTAAGTTGGACGATCAACTTACGCGTTCCTTTTATCATTCTTTTCAGATGCAGGAGTCTCGAGTTATGATGGTTGAGTCGATGAATCAGTTTCCGGGACCCAGTCGGTCGTTGAGGGATTGTCCTCCCTTTCGTTTTACTTGCTTTAACAACTCTACTATTTTTGTTGTCACCTTGTTGAATTATGTATTTTGAATACTGTGTTTATGTTTTTCGTAGGCTTGCGGGGTTACTCGTATGACCGTATATTTGGCCTTCTCCGTATATAACGGAGCTAGTTGGCCTTTTAAATTTTAAATTTGGATTTATCGCATGCTTTAATTATGTCATCATGTTAAAAAAAAATAAAAAAAAAAAATAAAAAAATAAAAAAAATTCAGCAACTCTGATGGGTTATCCCGCGCCGGGCGATCCCAAACTCGGGAATGGGCCATGTGAAACCCAACCCGAGGAGCGGGGCGTCACAACATGGGTGCTAATTGTTATATCTTATAAATTATAAAAGTGATAATTATATATTTACTATCAAAATAATTGATATAAATTGTAAATTGCTCATAAGTTTCAATAAATATTGCAAATAAAAAATAAACTTATTTACATATTTATTAACAATTTAAATTGTATAACAAAAACTTAAATATAATTTTAATAATAAAATCTTGTAAATAAAAAAATTTATTTTCACATTACATAGATGAATTAATTTTCTATATTAAGAATAAATATGTAAAGAAATGTAAATAATTAAATTGTTAATAAATATGCAAAAAATGATTATTATTTTTGGCAATATTTATTGAACCTTATGGACAGTTATAAATTTTATCAATTATTTTGGTAGTAAATATATCATTATCACTATTACAATTTATAAGATATAACAATTATCAGCCAATTTTTTAAATTTTGTTAAATATTACGAATAATCCACATGGGCAAAATTAAAATTTTTTAGAGGCAATTTATTGTAAAAAGGTGACAAATTTGAGAGGAATTTTCGTAATACCCAATATGTGAGAGGGATTTTTGTTATTAGGCCTTACCTCAAGAGCTATCGGTAATTTACCCTTAGTTAATTAATCATATTGTAATTTGTTGTTGTAATACTTAAAATATAGAGCTAATGCAAAAATATTTCTTTTATTTTGTTTAATTGACAAAAACTGCCATATGAATAGCATAGGGGTTGATTTTGCATTTTACTTCGAAAAAAATAGAAAGATCCGATCCATTGACCCAAAGCACACCATGGGATATTTTTGCTAATTAACATAGTGGTATTTTTTTCATTTTACTTAAAAAAATATAAAGATCCGATCCATTGACCCAAAGCGCACCATTGGACATTTTTGCTAACTAGACATAGCACAGGGATACTTTTGTATTTTACTTAACAAAAATATATATAAAGGTCCGATCCATTGTCCCAAAGCACAGCACTGTAGATGGTGTTGATGGATTGGCGGCCATCCTCATGGTCAAACGGAAGGAGAGGTTGTACATCCAGGTACAATTGAAATCAACATCACCTCTACTTGTTGAAGTTTTCCATATGCTCATTTTTAACGGAAATTTTTCCATTTTTTTTTTTTTTTAAACTCAGCCTCCACCAAGCCTCGGGATCCCACCATACTGTTGTACACTCTGCGCACAAAGGGATCTTCACCACGAATGACCCTTAAACATACCCATGTAAATTCATTAGTAGTGGGTACGAAAATGAAAATTTTAACACGGAATTTTAGGTGAAAGATAAAAAGTGAAAAGTTTAGGTAATTTTACACGTATGCCCTAAAAAGTAGTAGTTGAAAAATAGTGGTGTCAAATCATTACTTTATGTGAGAGGATAATGTTAGAAAAAATATTTTCATTTATAAAAAGGGAGTCGTATTTAGGGGTTTCCCAAAAAGAAAATAGCACTTCCTCTTTCACTAATTTTTTACTCTTATTTCATTTTTGAGATGTCCCAAATTAAATAAGACTCCCTTTCTATAGATGAAATTATTTTTTTCAAAAATACTCTCTCAAAAAAAGTAATGATTTGACACCACTATTTTTCAACCCCTATTTTGAAGGTGTAAAAGTAAAAATACATTAAAGTTTTATATTTTCAACTCTTACCAAAAACTCATGCAAAAAGTGAAGGGAGTGAAAAATAAGGGACGGAGGTAGTAGTAAAAATTAGAGACTGAGGAAGTATAAAACATGTCTCATTACAGACGAATTGATGTATTACAGTTGCATATAATACAAATTGTGGTTCGACATCTTACATTGTTCTTAGCAATTGTGGTGACTTGGCAAAATTCAGAATATGAAATGTGTTGGATACGTATAAAGAAGTATCTGACACGTGTCCAATTTGTCATCTATTTAGATTTATTGATGTCATGTGGAGTGTTGAATACGTATCCCACGAGTATCGTATCCGCGAAGTATCGGACACAGCATTTTTCAATTTTTTAAAGTATCCATGTATTATAGACGTTAATCGGATAATTACCACAAATGATCCTCATTACCATAAACTTTTCACAAAGCCGTCTCTCTTGAGTATTTTTTCCCACATTACCTTTAAATATAATGAGTACACAAGGAGAACCACATGAAATCCCTGATATAAGTGTTTCGCACGGGAGGTATTCTCTACCTCCTAATATTGAACCCCAAAAACAAGGAACCTAAGGGCAGGGCATTTTCGGGGAGTAGGCCCATCCCAATAGGTCAATACCTCGCACATAATTAAGGAGAAGCCATTGAAAGGTGACTAAAACACGAGAAACAACGACTACCGGACCTAATGATATAGGCAAGAACATTTTGTGGCCAAGTAGTTCCCACTACGAGTTATTTGTTTCACTTTGGTCCTTTACAGGTTAAGGACGACGGTTCTGATGTCACGTGACCTGCACATGAGGATATTTTAGTCCGTTTTACTCTGATAGTGTTACGCTTAAGTCCCCCATAAAATCTATTTGTATCAATATAGTCCCTAACTTTTATAAGATATAAAATTTAACAAAAAAGAAATATTTAAGTATAACCTTCACGAATCGAAAATAATTTTAAAGCAATAAAAATATAAAATAAAATTTTAAAAGTAATAATAATAAGAGTTCACCTATTTGTATCAATATGAATTAGAAAATATTAAAAGGAAAAAAAATCAAACAAAACTTAAATGGAAATAAAAACAAATAAAAAAATAATAAAAATAAATAAGAATACCCAACCCCATTTCTCTTACCCTATGAAGCACGGATACTTCAAAAAATTCAACTATGCAAAGTCGGACTCTTTACGGACTCGCATATGCATGCGACTCGGCTCGGACACGCATCGGACTCGCCACGTGGCGAGTCCAAGAAAATATGGTTTTGGACTCGGCGGGGATACGGTCAAGGACTCGGTCAAATGATCGGTCAAGGACCCGGTCTTGGACACGGCGGGGGTCTTTCTGCAATTTTTATCAAAATTTTGGGTTAAAATTGAAAGCTTGAAACTTAATTAATAAAAAATCAGAAAATACTTTTGTGAACTAGTCGATTCAACTTCTACAGAGTACTCTTCCTCTTCATTCCAAACACAAATTAAACAACTCCTAAACTCCCAAATTTCATTCATTTCATAAATCCTTAGTTCAAGAATTCTTTTCCAATTTATTCAAATTTACAGGTACTTCTCTTCTCTCTACCTCAATTTTTTGCAATTAGGTTTTATTACCTTGAAATTTTTTTATTTTTTCTTTTTTTTTCCATCAACAATGTGTACTTTTTTTTACAAAAATTATTGACATTATGGCCTAAAATTAGTTATTTGGAGTTCTTTTATCTGGTATTTCTATTCAGTGTCGATGCCGCATTGTTAAACTCTATTGCACCTAAACCATACTCTTTCTCTGTGTGTGGCAAGAAATGTATTATCTTTTAACTTCTAAGTAATTGCTATAAAAAAAGGCTGAAGCAATAGAAGAAGAAAAACAAAAGAGGGTGGTATTTCTATATTGTAATAAAAAAAAACCAATTTTATTTAAATATTTCAAACAATTTTTCGTGTAATTGACTAATTGTTATGTACTTGTAGTGACTATTTTTCTTATAAGAATTGTTTTGAGGTAAAATCTCATATTCGAAGGTCTTGAGTTTGATAAAAATGAGAGTATTTTTCTAATTTCTTACTGGTCTTAATTATTAGTTATTTAATAATTGTAATTTGCTAGTTCAATCAGGGCCGGCTCTAGATATTTTGGGGCCCTATATTATAAGAAAATTATGTAATAAATATTTTCTGTATATTTTTTAAAATGCAAAAGTATTAACTAATATACGTTTTAGTTTTTGTCCAACTACCTAATTTCTTTATATAGAGAAATGACAAATACACTTGATTTTTTGATATAGTTAGTCGTAAATATATTTTTATTAATTCTTAATTTTGAAAACTTTTTTCAGCAAGCTAATATTATAAGTGTGATAAATATAATTATAGGAGTATAATAAATGCACATTAATAGAAAATAAATTTTACTTGTCAAAAATTAATTAATATATAGCTAAAGGAACTTCAAAGTGGATAAACAATTCAAAAAACTAATAAAATTAAATCAAATCACTTTATATTTAATTCAAGTTTGGCCAATAAAAGGTGATTTAGACCACATTCATTATATATATCAAACTTAAACTTTAATTGCCTTAGAAACATGATTCGAGATCAACTCGATAAACTAAATATAAATATATGTAAAGTTATTCAGATTGGAGTTATAATATTAGATTCGATTAAAACTCTTTTGAACTCGTCTGATTTAATTAAATATAATCTCAAGCTCGATAAGAAAATTAACTAATTTGAATAATACATTGTTCGATTCTATTTTGTTTACATTCCTAAATCGTTATATTCCTAAGTCATTATATATCATTATATCATGTATGAAAAATAAATCAAACTTCAATTATTAAATTACAAAATAAAATACATCATATACAAAAAAAATTGGGGCCCTTTTACCCTCGGGCCATTAGGCAACCGCCTAAAATACCTAGGGGGAGGGCCAGCCTTAGTGCAATACTTAAAACAAATAGAGTTAAAATGCAAAAATACTCCTTTTGTTTAGTTTAATTGACAAAAACTCTGTGAAAAAGCTGATTCGATCGGCAAGTGGAGTGAGTCCAATTAAACTCAAAGCAAACACCCATGGCTGTTTAGAAAGATAAAAATAAAGATAATGTTTTAGTAAATTAATGGTAAAATATTAAAGTTAATGCAAATGTGTAATACAACAAATATTTAATATCAATTCCTTCTAATTAACAAGTCAAACTTTTAAATGAATTGCACCATAGGTCTTGGAAGTTCTCAATTTTTGACATATGACCTATGCTTCGTCAAAACAGTCTTAAATTTATAATTAGCATAGATTAATTAATATCTTCTAACCAATAGAATTCAATGTATATGCTTAGCAGCTGGACTCGGATGTACTTACAAATATTAATTATTACACAGTAGTAAGACTTATTAAGGCAAAGTCAGTAATATATGGTTTTGCGCTAAGATGTTAACTGTGTTGTAATACTAAAAGAAAAAAAAAACAGAGCAAAATTGAAAAAGAATGCCCTTTTTTCTTCTCGCTTTCTTTCAAATTTGAGAATTTTGAGCTTTCAACCACTAAGAATTGGGCCAATTAATCCAAGTAAGTTTTCCCTTTTCTGTCAAAATGTGATTATATGAAGTTTATTTCCTTTTTTTTCTATGAAGTTTATTTCATTTTTTTTCTTTTTGTATTTTGACAGTAATTATAGAATGATAAATTGCAGAAACTTAAATAGCATATTCTGTGTATGTGTTTCATCACTTACAGATATACTGACATCAAATTTAAAATATTTTGAAAAAAGAATTCATTATTACAAACCCCTTATCCCAATTTAAATCTTGAATCCCGATGGACTATGATGGACCAATTAACAAAAGAACAATGAGATATGTTTAAATCGTGTATATTTTTTCTAGGAATTTCCGTGTGTTTTCTTGATTACACATAAAGTATTTACGTCTCTCACCTCTATTTCTTTCAGGCAATTAAATAACTCTATTTTTCTTGGTCCATCAACTCTCATATATTTTCGATTTACTAAATCAAGTTGTGGAAGAAATATTAATGGCTCCTACTATCGAATTTCTGTCAAAGTTTTTGAGCTCTGAAGGGGCTGATGGATCTATGGAGTTGTATTCGTCTGATGGAGAGAATGAAGAGGATGAAGTTGATGAAGATTATGAAGAGGATATTGATTGAAAAAAAGACAAGTTTCCTTGGAATGGTCAAACCTGTTTAGCAGTTGTCTTTTCTGTTATAAAATTTGATGACTGTGTATTGCATCATGTAATATGATCTTACGTGGTTTCGTATGAGTAATCGATGCGTAAAATAATTGAACGAATACACAATAATGATATGAAAGATCAATGATAATATATTCAAGTGCTCGATTACAAAGTAACAAGAATATAAAACATATAGAGTCCTATCCGAGCCCTATTGGATGCCGTACAAGCTAGAGGGCGAAACACATATGATCCTATTCCTATATTCCCTAGCGCTTCCGAGCAGTAGTTTCGAGGAGGGAGCACGTGGAAAATCGTGTCTGGTGTCATAAATGCATGGGGTATTTATAGCTGAAATCGGGGTCTAGGTGATCTATCCGCAGACATGCAATTCTTCGGCCCATTAGTTTGGATCATAGCTCGGCCCAACAGTAACTTTGGATCCAGGGCCGTCTGTTCTTATGGTACTGGGGCATCGGGCTTGCAATTGATTTTCCGAGTTAGGTACTGTTCGATCTCGCATAATTATAAAGATAAGTAAAGCCCCAAAATATCCCTCATCAATACTCCCCCACTTCTCGAGCGTAAAGTGGAGCTTAAGCTCGAAGAAGTACGCATAGCCAAGGATGATGAAGTAGGATGAATTGATCTCGGCATAATCTTCCGGGTATGCCTCATTAAAAACCTGACTCGGAAAAACCCTTCCGGGATAAAAACCGGGTCAGGGAAAAGAGTACATACCTAAGAAATCGTGTAATGATGCCGTACTCGATATTGTCCTTCTCGTTCGTTGTTGGAATAGGAGTTTGTGATTTGGTTATTTCATCGCCGTTAAATTTTCTTATTTCGAGGATTGGTGTGAAAATATGGGGATAATGTTTCTTTAATGTATCGCTCGTTACGTGGGTGTTTAATTTAGGAATTCCGAAAAGTATCGGGGCCGCAGGTGTAATTTTTGAAAATATGATTTTAAGTTTACCTTTAGGGAGTTCAACCGTCGTGGTTACTCGGGGAGCGGTTTGCAATTTCCCATTTTGTCCCCGTATATATAGTTGAACGGAGGGTCGCTGTTCTTCAAAGATTCTGAGGAGAAAATTTTAGATCGGAGCAGGTAGATCGATAAGTGAATTCTAGCAATATCTTTTCGAGTAATCTTCGTCTATTCAATATGTCGAGTCCAGTAGATGTGAAGGGAAAATCTTCTGTAGAGGAAAACGAGGCCGATAATCGAAAAGAGAAAGAACCTTTAGAGGCTCGATCGTCCGAGATTGAGAATTCCCAAAACTCGAGTTCCGCCACCGATTCCAGCGGGGAGAGGAGGGAATCGAATTCTGAAATGGAAGACGACGAAAATTCGGGTGAAGCAAAGGCCTCTGATGAGGAAGACGCAGAGGATGGGGACCTTCCCTTGGGGAAAAACGAGCAAATGAAATATAGATTGAACCGTAATGTTGTGGTCACAATCTTTGACTGGGAAGAGCCCTCGACCAGCGCAGGTCTAAACATGACCGAGGAGAAGGCAGATGAGATCGTCTGTTCCTATAAGGAAAAAGATTTTGACCAGTTGCAGGGAGAATTCAGCCAATATTTAGGCGCTGGTTTCTCGATCGTGCTTCCTACTTCCAATCAACGGGTTACCGACCCTCCCGCGGGTTGTCAAGCCTTTTATTCCAAACATTTCCATTATGGCCTACGCATCCCCTTCCCTCCTCTGATAGAAAACCTTCTGGATGCTTTCCTGTTGACTCCTTGCCAGATTTTACCGAACTCGATCGGTCTAATTATAGCTTTTTGCGTGCTGATGAAAGCCAAGGGGAAAAAGGCGGTCTTTCAGAATTTTTGGCGGATATTCCAGATGAGTGCTTCCACGTCTTCGAACGCAGGTTATGTATACTTTTCTCAGAGACCAAAGATTTCGATCTTATCAGCCAATGTCAGCAGCAATTCGAAAGGATGGAAGCATGAGTTCTTCTTCGTTCGAGGACCAGAGTCTCCTCCTTCTGAAGATAATCCCGAGCCTACACCATTCAATTGGCCTGGAGCAAAGACGTGGATATACGGTAAACGGCGTCTCGTGGGAAGTATGAAAAATGAGATAACAGATAAATTTCTGCAATCTCTTCGTGCTGACCCTCATCAGACCGCGTTGATGACTCAGGAGGCGGTCTTGCGGTTGGCCGAGCTCAGTAACTGCACTTTTCCTGCCGATCCGATTGAGTATGGGAAGGCCCGGATCGATCCCGCTAACCCCCCTTCCACGTTAGCTGATATTGTTGATAAATTCCGTACATCAGTAACTGGTCCACATGTTGCTTCTTTTTCAAAGGGTAATAAGGGTCGGCCTCGTCCTCAAACATCAACAACATCTCGGAAAGCGAAAAATTACGAGGCTCGGGTCGGGATCACGTCGACCTCAAATGCCTTAGTGGCTATTCCCCTGGTTACCGAAGTAGGAACTTCTCGCTCTCGGGTTGAGGCGGAGGGGACTCCTAGTTTCCAAGCTTCCGGCGTTCTTCGGTTTGTTTTTTCAACTGGCACTTCTAACCCGAATGACGCAGGGTTTAGTAACTACACTTTGATGGAGAATCGTGCCAGGGAGATTTCGCAGGTCAGGACGGCTCGCAAGAGAAGTTGCGATGCCCCTGAGTCCTCCAGGAGAGTCAAACCCTTTGGTCGAGGACCGGAATCGATTTCTTGTCGGACTGGCCACTCCGAACCGGATCTGGCTGACTTCATCGAGGATCATCTGCAAGGGCCCAAGTCGGCTGGATACCCCGAGGGTGGGACAATTGAATCTGACTTAGGTCCCGAGGGCGAGCATACGGTGGACAAATCTCTTCGGATATTCTTGGCAGGGCGGTTCAAGGATGATACTATCCAATCTTTTGTTAAGCAGGATTTTGAGATAGTAGGCGATTACGCCCACGCTCATCAAAGGGTACTGTCTATTCTGAAGGTTTTTAGTCTTTTCCTTATAATTCTTATTTTGTGTTTTACATATCTTTTTCTTTGCAGGCCGGGGACCTGTTTACTCAAACTGCTCTTCGACTGGCCGTACTGAGCGAAGAATCTCAGGCGGCACAGAAAGCCCTATACAATGTTCTGAAGGATGAAGCTGCAAAGACCAGTCAGCTAGAGGATGCCAAAATTAAGTTGTCTGAGGTCGAGATAGAGCTCGAGAAGAATAAAAAGGAGTTGGAGGCGAAGAGGGCCTTAGAGGGTGAAGTGGAGAAATTAAAGCTGGAGCTTGAGCAAACCAAAATGTCCGCCGAACAGTTTTATGAGCGAGGTCGAGCCGAAGCTAGGCTTCCCGCCGTAAGGGAGTTCCTGGAGTCTCCGATCCTTGATGCCTTAGTTCGCTTGCGGTCAGGTGAAATTAATCAAGCCTTCTACTACAAAGGTGCTCAGCACCTCCTTACAGCTGCCAAGATCGAAGGCGCCCTTGGTGATTACCTTCCCAACTTGGATCCTTATAAGAACATCTTGGGTAAAGATTATAAAGCATCTTCCCTTCCTCCCAAGCTCGAGGATTTGGCCACTCATGAGTTCGCTCCTTTTCTCGAGGAATTTGGAGTGCCGATGCCAAATCCTGATGCGCTCGAAGCCCAATCCGAGAATGAAGATGTGGATATTGAAGGGGATTCCCGCGATCAGGGGGAACAAGGCACTCCTTCTTCTGGTTCGAGCAGATCCTCGGCTGACGTGCAAAGTAATGATGAAGAAGAGAGCAGCTCGAGCAGTGACGACCCTGACAGCTCGGAAAACGATTCTAGTGAGAGAAAGGAACAAGAGCAGTCGGACCATGGTTCTGGCGTAAAGGAATCCGGCCAGTAATGGCTTCTGTGTAATAGGGCTCGATGAACCATTGTGATTGTACATTCATTTTATAGACTCGTGCTTTTTCCTGTTTACGGATGCTTGGTTTTAATTTTTTCTTAATGCCATCCTTAACCTTTTATCTGTCTTACCAACTTGTTAACTTTTATAACGTCATGCTTGCATTCTCAACTGCATCATCGAATCTTTCTTGGGAGTAGCGACTCATCAATTATTGCAATTCGCCTGATGTCATGTCTCTTATAAATACCAAGGCCGTTTTGCGTTGATTGGTTTCACGATAACATTGCTCACAGGGACCGAAGCTTTTTAGAGAATTATTTCGGTTGAATCTTTACCTGGAAATCGAGGAGATGAATAAAAATTCGAACGCTTTCGTGATTTCTTCCGCGCCTTTTTCCAAGCCCAGTGACGGCATAAATATAAGGAAAAGGAATCGAGCACCAATCGAATCCATTAGTTCCGATCGTTTAAACTCTTATGAAGGATATAAATCTTCGACCACTCCCCTTTCTTCGTGCTTGAAATCCAGGGGATCCAACAAGAAAATTAAAAAGGTTTCTTTTGTGGAGGATGTAGTTGGGCACACCCCTTTTCACTCCGTACCTTCATTGGTCGGGGAATCTTTCGGCTTGTTGTCTCCTTCTAGTGTTTCTTCATTTGAGAGAAAAATAGCTCCTTTCGATACAACGTTATATGGGAAATCCGACCCGACCCTTCTTCGGGCCAATGTGTCTCTCTCCGAGGCGGTTCTCTCGACCGGAGAATATTCCTCGTTCCTGTTTCAGTCCGGGTTGGAATCCCTTGCCCAGGTAATTCTTTCTAACCTTTTTACCATGATTTTCTAATGTCAATACGTGTCTTTTATTTGTTCAGGCTGGCAAAGACTTTTCTAGGCTTTACGCGTTGACTAAACATGAGATCGAACAACGGGCTTCTATTTCGCTTGAGCTGATCAGGAAAAATTCCGAGCTGGAACGCGCATTGGAAGCTAATAGATTTTTCAAGGAGAGATTGTCCCAGGATAAGTTAATCTTGGAAATAGAGAGACTCAAAGATATCTCTGATCGTGAGAAAAGAAACTCCGAGCTCCGTGAGAGGGAAGCTTATATTCGCGGGTATGCTGATCGTAGTGCTGAAGTTCGAAAGGTCCTTTTTGAAAATAATTTCGTTCAGTAACACTGTGGTTTTCCTTTGTATCGTGAGTTTGCTAAGATTTTTCTTTGTTGTAATATCATACTTGTTGTAACGATATCCTTGTTGTAATGATAATATTGCTGGAATGTTGTTCTCTCTCTCTCTCTCCCTTTTTTTTTTTTTTTTTTTTTTAATTTATCCCTCATTTCTTGGGGAGTGTAACGGTCAGAGCTTTTAATGCTCGTATCGTGGCCGTTCGGCCCAAGAGATCTAGACCGTTGTTACGGAATTCTTTCCGCTATATATAGCTTCTTAAATTACCTTCATTTTTTACACTTCTGTAAATGTTTCATTCGATCGATAAGGTTGTGTTTTTATCTTTGCCGATCAGCTCCATGTTCCATTCAACGTCAGTAATTGAAGCGTTCGAGATCTTTATTCGAACCTTCTTTTCAAACTTTCTTGGAAATGCCATATGAAAATTTCTCGGCTAGGGTATCGACAGGCGAAAATAATTACGACTAGGGTACCGGCAGGCGACCTGCTTCTTTGGATTCATCCTTTCCGTGACGGGTTAGAATTCTGATACTCTGTCGTTTCATCCGGTCGGTTAGTGGACTAGATACGCAACTATCTTTCCTTGACCGGCCAATAGTCTTGGAGAGCTTGCGGGGATCCGGTAGCAAGAATGCTGGAAAACTGTTTTCTCGCCAGAGATCTCGGATTTAGTATTTGTAGTAGGAGAGGAATGAATGTAATGTCTTCGATTTGGAATCCTCTGTAATTTTATCTCTGTACCTCGATGAATTATTTGTAATTATTCGAACAACTTATGAATGTAATTGTCTATCTTTGTAATTCTCTTTTTTTTTTTTTTTTTTTTTTATTTCAATATATAGTGATTTTGACCTCCTGCAACTTCATCGTTCCATTATGCAAATCGAAATCGTTTAATAGAAGCGAACTTTAATTCTCGTTGTTTAATGATCCATGATCTTGTTGCTTCCTAAAACGCCCTCTAAATGAATTCTCGGAGGTTCCTTAAGCTAGAAGAGATATTTCTGTCTGCTCGAATAAGATTCTTGATGTTCAACTTAGCGATTACGTAGGAGGAATATGATAGAACTTTAATCGACTATAATTTTCGATCTAAGGGGCATAGCAACGGCTTTCACCCTTAGCCGTTTCAGAGCATTTTTAGCCCGAGGGTCGTAGCAACGGCTTTCACCCATTTAATAATTTCGATCTAAGGGGCATAGCAACGGCTTTCACCCTTAGTCATTTTAGAGCATTTTTAGCTCGAGGGTCATAGCAGAGGCTTTCACCCGTTCTGTATTTTTCGATCTAAGGGGCATAGCAACGGCTTTCACCCTTAGTCGTATCAGAGCATTTTTAGCTCGAGGGTCATAGCAGAGGCTTTCACCCGTTCTGTATTTTCGATCTAAGGGGCATAGCAACGGCTTTCACCCTTAGTCGTATCAGAGCATTTTTAGCTCGAGGGTCATAGCAGAGGCTTTCACCCGTTCTGTATTTTCGATCTAAAGGGCATAGCAACGGCTTTCACCCTTAGTCGTATCAGAGCATTTTTAGCTCGAGGATCATAGCAGAGGCTTTCACCCTTAATAATTGATAGAGAAAGATAAAGATTGATAACAGATGAAAATAGATCGAGAATATCCAGAATATGACGAATAAATATGAACTTAGGCGGAATAAACTTTCATTGAATAAATACTCTGTTGGAATAAGTATTCTTCGAACATCTCAATCAAAATAAACCTTCGTTGAATACGTAAATTACTAAACCACTAGAAATAAAGAGAATAAAGCAAGATGACTAAATGACAGTAGTCTTGAGTTCAGCTATCTTCCATAATATTTTCTCAGATTAACAGCGTTCCATGCTCGAGGTAGCACCTCTCCGTCAGGATGAGCAATTTTGTAAGAACCTTTTCTTCCCACTTCAACGACCACAAAAGGGCCTTCCCAATTAGGTTGGAGTTTTCCGATGTGCCTCGATACTTCTACTTTCTTTAGCACTAGATCCCCTACCTTGAATGTTCGGATTCGAACATTACGATTATAAGACTTCTCCATGCTAGACTTCGTAGACTGGATTTTCAACTTTGCACGGTCCCTTTGACTATCCGCGTGATCAACTTCCACTTCCCTTAGGGATTGGTTTCTTTCGGGATCGTAAAATTCGACCCTGGGGGAAGGTACGAGGTTCTCTACTGGGATCACGGCTTCGACCCATAAACCAGACTAAATGGAGTTTCTCCCGTTGCAGCTTTAACAGTAGTTCTATTGGCCCATAAAACTCCTGGCAGTTCATCCAGCCATTTCCCTTTTGCTTCCGATAAGCGCTTCTCCAGAGATCGAACAATTTCCCGATTTGTTACTTCAGTTTGTCCATTAGCCTGAGGATGGCCAACAGACGCGAAATTCTGTTGTATTCCGAACTTTTCACACCAATCCGTGATCCTTTTTCCTGCGAACTGTGTTCCGTTATCTGATATCAGAACCCTGGGGATTCCGAACCTGCAGACTATATTTTTCCATAAGAAATTGATAACTTGAAACTGGGTGATCTTGGTCAAGGCGACACATTCGATCCATTTGCTGAAATATTCCACCGCCACTAGTACATAATTTTTTCTGGCTCGTGCAGTCGGGAAAGGTCCAACAATATCAATGCCCCATTTGTCAAAGGGCCAGCAAATAGGAATTGAATGCATATGCTCGGCCGGTTGGTGAATCAAGTTTGAATAAATTTGACAGTGATGGCATTTTTTAACATAATCAACAGAATCAGAAAAGAGAGTTGGCCAATAATATCCAGATCTCGAGCATTTAAGAGCTAATGCTCGAGCGCCGCAATGATTTCCCGCTTCCCCTTCATGAACTTCTCTTAAGATGGCATTGTAGTATGATTCTTGTATACATTTCAATAGAATTCCTGAAGAAGACCGCTTATAGAGTTGATTGTCCATCAAAGTAAATGACGGCGCTCTATACTTGATTCTCCGAGCCTCATTTGCATTTTCCGGGAGTTTTCCATCCTTAAGATAGGCGATAATAGGATCGCTCCACGACTTGCTTGGTTCTTCAATTTCCATAACATCGATCGCAGGGGCTGCATCTAACTCGATGGCAGACATATTTGACAGCAGCCACGTGATCGTCCTCTCAGTTTTTCCGTCGGCCAGTCCTGTGAATTTTGATAATATGTCTGCCCAGAGATTCTCCTCTCTTGGTATAGGTTGAATGTCGAACTTATCGAACTCTGAGATTAACCTCTTCGTTTTGTTCAGATATTTAATCATGTTGAACTCTCTGGCTTCGTAAGTGCCTTTTACCTGCCTGTGAACAAGTTCTGAATCTGTCAACACAACAATCGATTTTACCTTTGCCTTAATGGCCATCTCTAATCTAGCTATCAACGCTTCATATTCGGCCTCATTGTTGGTGACGACAAAATCCAAAGTTATCGCGTAACTCAGGTCTTCAGCATTGGGCCCTTGAAAGTGAATCCCAGTTCCACCTCCTTCTTTGGTCGAAGATCCGTCCACATGCATCAGCCAGATTTGATCGTTTGCTCCTTCCACCATACTTAACTCCGAGGTCGTTCATTCCTTCACGTTTGATATGTTGGTTGATTCGAGCACAAAGTCGGCTAGCACCTGTGCTTTTACGGCGACACGTGGTCGATATTCGATATCGAACTGGCTGAGCTCGACCACCCACTTTATTAACCTGCCCGAAGCTTCTGGCTTGGACAAAACCTGTCTTAAAGGTTGATTAGTCAAGACAATAATCTTGTATGTTTGAAAGTAGGGCCTTAACCTCCGGGCAGCCACAATTAGGGCAAGTGCGAACTTTTCAATCTCCATGTAGTTCTTCTCAGCACCCTGCAACAATTTACTCAAATAGTAAACTGGTTTATGCTCGGCTTTATCAAGTTTGACCAGAACCGAGCTGATGGCTTCTTCTGACACAGCTATGTACAAATATAGGGGTTCCCCTTCAGATGGTTTTGCTAGCATTGGTGTTGAGGTCAAGTACGCTTTTAGTTCTTCAAAAGCCTTATCGCATTCATCATTCCACTCGAAGTTCTTAGATTTACGCAAGAGTTTGAAGAAAGGTAAGCTCTTGTCAGCAGATCTGGAGATAAATCTATTTAATGAGATAATTTTCCCGATCAAACTTTGAACGTCTGAGAGTTTTCTCGGTGGATGGAGATCAGTGATTGCTCGGATCTTTTCTGGGTTCGCTTCGATTCCCCTCTCATGAACTAAATACCCGAGGAACTTTCCTGATCGCACCCCAAAAGTGCACTTTGCTGGATTCAACTTCATCCCATACTTCCTCAAAATTTGAAAACATCTATGAAGGTGGTCAATATGATCTTCTTCGGACATGCTTTTTACGAGCATGTCGTCTACATAAACTTCCATGATTTCTCCTATCAATTCTTTGAACATCATGTTGACCAATCTCTGATATGTTGCGCCGGCGTTTCTTAAACCGAAAGGCATAACGATGAAGCAGTATACCCCTCGTTCGGTGATAAAAGCGGTCTTGTCCTGATCTTTTTCATGCATGAAGATCTGATAAAATCCTTGAAAGGCATCCATCATGCTAAATAATACAAATCCCGCAGTGGAATCTACGAGCATGTCAATTCGAGGTAAGGGGTAAGGGTCCCTTGGACACAACTTGTTCAAGTCAGTAAAATCGTTACACATCCTCCATTTGTTCTCAACCTTTTCGCCCTTGGAGACCAGGACCACGTTGCATAGCCATTCCGTGAATTTTATCTCCTTGATTTGCCCTGCTGCTAGCAATCTATCGACCTCCGCGTTAATTATCTTGTCTTTTTCGCGACCGTGATTGCGCTTTTTCTGTCTCACTGGTCTGGCCTTTGGGTCAATATTTAGAGAATGTGTTATCACACGCGGGTCAATTCCTACTATGTCGTCCGAACTCCAGGCGAAAACATCCACATTCTCCTGCAAGAATCCGATGAGCTTTGCTTCCATGTCATTACTCAGTTCCGTTCCTATTTTTGTGAATTTCTCTGGAGATCCAGGGACCAAATTCACTTTTTTGTGGTCAGGTGCATGCACACTCATGTCTACGATTTTTCCTTTCTTTTCATCTAGTCTTTCATAATCGGGAATCGGAGTTCCGGAGTTAGAGACCAATTCGTTTATCTTTCTTTTGCCAGGGAGCTCGGGCTCCACTTTCTCCTTGATAGTTAAGGACGAACTATAACATTCCCAAGCCATGTATTGGTCGTTCCTCATCTCTCCTACTCCTCCTTCGGTCGGGAACTTTATCTTTTGATGGTAGGTAGACACAACAGCCTTAAAAATATTCAGAGCAGGCCTTCCCAAGATGGCATTGTAAGCAAACGGTGTGTCCACCACCAGGAACTTGATCATTCTAGTGACATTCTTGGGTTTGAACCCTAGGGTCGTACTCAAGAGTATGGTCCCGAGCGGAACAATCTCCGATCCCCCGAAACTGACCAAAGGGGTGGTTACCTTATCCAAATGCGGATGACAGAGATTCATTCTTGTAAGAGCTTCTGACGAAATTATGTTTGCCGAGCTCCCATTATCAACCAGCACTCTTTTGACCTCGAAATTTGCAATTTTTAGTGTCAACACCATGGAAAAGTCTGGATCGTCTTCATTCGTATCCCAACTAACATCCGCGGGTCGATCTGCCTCGCTAAAGCTGATGATTTTGTTTTCCATTGAAGGAAATTCCAAAGATAGGATTTCCTTTTTTGTAGATACACCTACCCTGATTGACCTCAAAGTCCTCTTTCTAGCGTTCCTACTATCTCCGCCCGCTGGTCCGCCAGCAATCATGTTTATTACACCGTTCGACTGTTCTTCTGCCTGACTTCGAATTTGCTTTTGCCGAGCGCTAAATTTCCTTGGACTACGGGATCTGTAACGATTGTTATAGTTGCCATTTTTGACAAATTCTTTGAGTTTTCCTTGGGTGATTAATTTTTCTATCTCAACCTTCAATTGATAACAATTTTCCGTACTATGTCCTCGAGCTCGATGATATCGACAGTATTGGTCATATCCAGGCGCACCCGGCCTTGCCTGTGTAATCCTCTGGGCTTCCGGAATCAAATTCCCTTCTTCCAACTCGGTCAGCACTGATGGAATAGTGCCCAGCAAGCCAATGTTAATTAGCTTGTTGAAGTACTATTTTCTTATGGTTTATAATTAATACGCCGTTCATTCATAGTATGTGAAACTGAACAATGGCCAACTTCATCTCTCGCGAACCTATCTAAGCGATTGGATGAAATCCTGAGGTCACAATAGACTATGGGACGATTCACTTCAGTACTGAGTGCAATCATGAAACAGTCTCAAAGGTCGTGATCTTAAAACCGTTCCAAGTCATAGATTCCGAACGAGACGGGGTATCGTAGGAATCGTCAAGACTTGTACAAGTATGCATGATTCACATGGAGTGAATTTGTAGAGTTTCATGAGCAAGGAATTTGAGTCCAGTGCATATGAGTAGGTGGTTCAATGGAGGATTGAACGCATCGAACGACCCGAACAGAGAAACCCATTGTGGAAGCGCATGACGCATATCGGTGATGGGATGTTTCTCAAGGCTTATAATAGTGTACGATTTAGTCCTTAGACTTGAGGTACTAGGGCGAATTCGGTACATGGATGTGCGTACTTAGATTTAGGTACTGGTCACGTAGCCTGGCCACAAAGTGCCTAAGTTGGGTGCGTACAAAAGTGTACGCGAGTGGTTAGTACTAAGAGAGGATCTAACGCCTCATCCTGATAAGATGAGAGCATTTCCTGTACGTTCTTCGATAATATGTTCCTAGAAACCCATGGCCATGGTTGGTGACGAATTTGGAAGGTATTTCCAAATTAGGCAGTCACACCGGAATTATTATCCAGAATTAGAAAGTACAGAATCGAGATAATTAGAGGTGCCGATCAATTCACACACCCTAGGTCTCGATCGGGAAATCAGTCGTAGAAGGACCGTATGTACATGGCAATTATAAGAGGTGAGGTTCACAATAAATCAATTCACCTTTGATTGGGCTTCATGGGCTTGTGGCTAGACATCGACCATGAAGTGTGGGTACTCCGGAATTAATAGAGGATTTAATTCTAGGAGTGGTCAATTAAAAGTAGTTTAATTGATCGGAGCATTTAATTGCTTGTTAATTAAATCACGAAAGTCGTGGGCCTGCTGCCAGTTGATGGTGAACCCAGAGGGTCACACACAATACAATTGGACGGTGACTGTCTAAAAGGAAAGCAAATGATTTAAAGTTGTTAAATCAAGGTAATTGAATTATGGTATTAATTCAATTGGAGATTATTAATTAGATGACTAATTGATTAATTGATAATTAATTAATTAGAGTTATCTGATTAATTATGGAATTAATTAAAGTAGTTAATTAATTGGAAGAATAAATAATTAACCAATTTGAGTATTGGATAATTATGGGTTGATTTTGGAATTATCTAAAATAGGGGCTAGGGGGCGATTTCTTGTAATTAAAAGGAAAAGAGTTTTTGTTTCTTGAAAAGCAAGTTTGAAGAGATTTATCAAATCTCATATTCCTAAGGATAAGGAATAAAGATTTGATAAACAAGGAAAGGAGATCTTTTTGGAGAAGGACTCTTCTCCTATAAATACTCCCTCTCCTCTTCATTATTAATATACAAGTTTTTGCACAAGTTTTAAACCCTAAAAAGCTTTTGAGAGAAAAAGGTTTTGCTGAAAATTGAGAGAGAAAAATCGTGTGAGGAAAAGATTTTTCGACAAGAAATTTTAATTGCAAAATCGCCCCAAGATTTCCGCCCCTAAACCCTAGTCGCCCAATCTAGCTTTGGCCGAACCAAATCGGACCAAACCTGACCCTGGCCGAACCCTGCTCGGACCAGATCTGTACTTGGCCGAACCCTACTCGACCACATAAGCCCTGTGGGTCGATTCTTCCATTGGTGTCTCCGTTCCTTTGCTGACAAACCTGCGAGATCCAGTTCGTAGCCTAAGACTTGTAGGCGTCACTATAATCCGATTGGTGTGGACTAGCTTTGGAGGTGAGACATATGGATCACTCAATCTGTGGATCGAACCAAATACTTGGAGGACACGACAACCACAATTTGGTGGTCAGGTATATTGCGATTAACCCCCCTTGTATTTTATTGATGTTTGATTCATCCCTATTCGTATAATAACTATGGAGAAAGTATTCATGGGACTATTAGGGACTCGAAAAATTTTAAAATTCCGCACTCTGTTGTATTGACAATCGAGCCCTACCCAAAATATCCCAACAGTGGTATCAGAGCCAACTCCATACGTTTTTATACGAAAAGGCCTGAACATAATGTGTTTTCACTGTATATGCTTGATTGTATGTATGAGAACGCATGTTAATTATGTTCTAGTGATTGATTCTTGCTTGTTATGACTGGATCTATGATTGGGTAAAACTGCTTTTTTAGATCTGTGGCGAATTTATAGTTTTTCGAAAAATCAGGGCTTTTATGCAAAAATCGCAAAACATGATAATTAGGGCTGAAAATTTAATTTTCTGTTTCTGGAAATTTTTGAAAAATCTGGGTTATTTCTGAAAATCTGATCGCACGTAATTTTGGACCATTTTGCAATTTTTGAAAATTCGAGGACTGTTTTGTAATTTCCGAAACTTCAGGGGTCTGTTTGCAAATTCGAAAATTTTCTGGATTTCAAAATTTTAATTTTCTGCTCATTCTGTCCGAAAACTGTTTTGGGGGTATTTTGTAACTTTTCAAAAGTTTTGGGGTCAAAAGTGCAATTTCCGAAAGTATAGGGGCCGAACTGCAATTTTCAAAAGTTGAAAAATCAGAATCTGAAATTAAGGCAGAAAAGTTGTTTTGTTTATCCGAGAATTTATTTTGTCATAATTAGTAGTGACTAAAAAGCAAGAATCATAGGAAGTTAGTTTTAAAAGGTGTTTTAAAATTAAGGTAGAAGAAAGTAAAAGATGTTTACATGTTTCTTTGCTCTACGTGAACTGTTTACGTGGTTTTCGATCGCGCCGAGCCTTGACCTTAGGTTAGATGTGATTGGTTTAATTTAATGCATGGTTTTTATTGGGCCTGCGAGCCTGTTATTATTTTTGGGCCACTTTGAGCTTTTGTAATAGAATAGGGCTTTACTGCTTTCCTAGTTTAGGATGGAGGCCCATTTACAAGCAAGGTGGGAGCCCAAGAAGAATTGAAGGCCATGTATGCGTGGTACATTGTGTAATAGCATAGGTTCTTTGAGAACCCTTTAGATTGACCAATTGGGCCAACATCATTGGCTCGATGATGGCCCGCATAGGAGGCTCCCGATCGAAAACATATTGTGGTAGTATGCATGCTAGGCTTGTATGGCTTTTATTTATTAGTCGATTTATGATTGCTTGTGTGTTTGCGCGCTAGAATCTAGATCGTAAATAAAAGATAAAGCATAATTGAAGCGGTGAGATCTCGAGGAGAGTTTCTTCAAACTTTCAAAAACGAAAATTCCCCTCTCGAATAAATATTAAGTCATATTGGGTTAAATTATAAAATGAGGTTTTATAAAATCCAAGCCTTCCATTAATAGGGACTAGTGTATGTTGTTTACTTATCGATAGAGGTGATCCAGAGTCTGGCACCCGAGTCGAAGAAAGGGGCAATGCACGAAATTCCTTGATTCTAGTTTTCTTAAAACTTGACAAGGGTAGGGACTGGTCGGGACGTGAAAATCTACCGATAACTAGTTACGGAGAATTCATGACCGGGCCCGTTGCTTATCATGATTAATGGGTTAGACTTAACGCGTAGTAACATTTATGATGTAGCAGTGCTAGATAAATGCGAAAAACGAGGCAAAATAACTTGAAGGTTGTGTAGTAGACACAATTGGTAATATGTATACCTACCTAGGGAATTAATTGTATGGCCACGAGTCGTGGGTGCAACTAATTGCTGCTGGGACGTCAAGACCTACTAGGAAATAGACTTTTCCCGAAACTAGAAGGGGTTACTGTTTCGATAAAATAGTGGGAGAACTTTTTCGATAAAAAGTCCAAATTTCGTTAATTATAAGTATTAATATTAAACCTGTCTGCTTATAGTTGTCTGTTTTTAAATGTTAGCCATTTACCATCCACTATCCAATCCTTGATGCGTTTGAGAACCGAACCAACTTTAAAAGTGATGTGCAATTTCCTCTACGAAACCGACATGGCTAAGTTTGACAATGTTAGGGAATATTGTTCTTACTTGAGCAAGACATTCGAGCTGATCAAAGGGTTTGGAGCCCAATTGACTCTCGAAGATGAGATAACGATAACCCTTCAAGGATTATCTGAGACCTTCACTCATTTTATGCAACATTGCGATATTCCGCCTGATGGAATACAAACAAAGCAATTGCATGAGTTGTTAGACAAATATGAAGAAGCTCATCAACGCGGTTTTGGTCTATATGATTGGAATTGCCCTCTGTGTAAGTACGAAGAGAAAATAAGGAAGCTTGTTGAAAAGGATTTCCTGGAAAGACTTGACTACGGTATGACTTTTTAAGTTATACACTTGTTGAATCTTTTTGATGTAAGACATCTGATTAAAACTTTCATTTCTGTAAAAGCATTTACAGGAGATGATAGTCTTCCCGCTCAACCCAAAAGGAGGAAATTCCTCGAAAGGGAGATGCAAGTAGTGCAGAGCGAGATGAGGAAACTGGAATTCCGGGACTGGGTCAAGTAAGAATTGTACCTAGACATTCCTTTTTAGCAAAAGAAGTTTTTCTTAGTTTTTCGTATTAGCATGAGTTTTAAGTTTTAGTTTACTTTGAGTATTATTTCACATTTTGTACGAGACATTATTGCTTTACCATTGAGAATGGAATTCATTTAAATTAGAGCAATTTAACTTTGTACAAATGTTGATGCATTGGAGCATAGAAATAAAACAATGATAAACGAATCGAAACTTTGAAGACTATATGCTAAATCGAAAACAAGCAAAACAAATAAGATAATCGTTTACACTTGAAGTGTTCATTTTGGACATTTTTCCTAAAGAAAGATGCGAAAGGAAAGTTTTTATTTACTGTTCCTGAGATAATGAACTTGGGTAAATACGGAACTTTCAAATCTTGAAGGAATGATAACCGAAGAGAAGGATTGCTAAGGCATTCCAAAACATTTCAATCGACATGAACTAAAAGCACTAGTTCAAAGGGATGCTACTTCACATATACTTACGATTTCAATCGTTAAAATATATGTGTACTTGGCTGAAGTACAATTCTGAAACTATTGAAGTAATTCAATAGACGTTTTGGAAATGAAGTAACTAGATGCATTATGTTGGAAGCAATTTGATTTAATCAAACCTGCTGAAACATAAGCAACTTAACACCTCGATTATCTAAGACGAGAATAGAATTCTCATGAAGCAAATCAAAGAACGAATCGAACTTTGTTTGATTCATGATTCTGATCTTGCTCAGTTTCCTTCATTCACTTTAGGGGATACCTTCCCTTAACTTTTCGAAGATACTTGGTATAGTATATTTCGAAGTAAGTCCTTACATCACCGTGTCTTTTAAGACATAGCAGAACACCCTTATATGAGAAATTAGATGGTAGATCTAGTTCATATAATGTTTATGGGGTATTCAACAAAATCCATTGAATACCTGTTCCACGACAACGAGAAACAAAAAGGTATCTCGTAAGTAGCTTGTTCCTCTGTTGACAAGACCTTGTCAAAGGAAATAAGGAATGTCGTAGAACTTGATGAAGTCCAAGGAGTGGACCCGTCCCCATGAACAGTGGGAGTAAACACTGAAAACTGCTGAATCAATCCATGCACAAAGAAATCGTAATCTGATCAAATTCGTAAGGAACTCTAAATTCCATTTTACGAAATTGAGAAATTGGATTCCAATCCAAGATTACAAAGAGATTATGTTAAACATGATCAAAGGGATATGGCACATGGCCATAGGATTCGAAGTTGAAAACTTTGACTCACTTAATGGCAATAGGTCATTATTCAAAAGTCCTTTTAGGATTGATGAAAATACCTTATATCCATTAGCAAGTCAAAATTCATCTCGAAACTATTAGCCATAGAAAAGTAGTTTTGACTACCGAAGGCATGACTATTGGATATGAATCCTGCATCTCACAATTGAAAATTGATGAGAAGATCTCTATTCAAATCCAAAGGTCAATCTATGACTTTTTCCCAAATTTGGAACATGCAACTTGATAGTTGATCAAGAATGTTGAAGTTGTCAAAAGGCATATAGATTCCAAATGTGCAAAAGAATCAGTGGGAGCGTAGTTGAGTTCGAAACGCAACAAGATGATGAATAGTACATCAAGCAAGATATAAGAATATCAGAAAAGCACAGACGAAAGCGTGTTCTTCACGCAATTCTCCATGATAAGATTTGGAATTACATCTCACGTACTGGCAATACGTATCTATGGTAGATAGAAGGAAGAAGATGTAGTGATTCACCAAATCAAAGTACAAAGACAATATTGGTTAAATTCAATATGGAAGAATCCAAGAAAGGATTGTTTCCAAAAGAGACAAAAACTCTCTCACTTATTTAATGAGCCCTAAATTAATGAGTGAAGAAGTGACTGTCTCAAGAAGCCTAATGCTTTGGCATTTGGATTGCATGTAGCATGCAAAGTCTTGTACTAGACCTGACTCGTCAAAATGCTCTGAATGAGCTACTGATAGTCAAACACCAGTCAAGGACGCTGGTCTACCATAAAAGCAATCCTCGAAGATAATTAAAGGATATAATGCTGGTCCATGGTAGTAAGTGGAAAATTGAAACTCAAAGGATTTTTTTTGAAATTTGAGATTTCCAGTCTGAAGTGGATTATTTATTCTGTTTCGATAGAGCAAGGTAAATTGGAAGGAATTCCAATAATATACCATTGCCGATTCAAACAAGAATAAAGGGCACCATTATGATGCTGCACAAAAGAAAGTGTTTAGATGAGAAATTTTCATCCAACGACTGGATGAAATACCTAGCATGACAAAAACCTATCATAATCGTAACCGATTTAGATGAGGTGATTGCTCAATGAAAGGAAATCGAGATCTCACCTATAATCTGAACGCAACACCGTATGATTGAACAAGTCAAAGGTGGTTGAGACGAGTAGAAGTATTACTTCATCTCGACAAGGACAAACTTAGCAGATCCACTAATTAAGCTCTCTCACAAATGGTTCGAGGGACATCTTGGTATAGATGGGTCTTAGAAATGTTGTGATTGGCTTTAGGGCAAGTGGGAGATTGATGGAATAGTGCCCAGCAAGCCAATGTTAATTAGCTTGTTGAAGTACTATTTTCTTATGGTTTATAATTAATACGCCGTTCATTCATAGTATGTGAAACTGAACAATGGCCAACTTCATCTCTCGCGAACCTATCTAAGCGATTGGATGAAATCCTGAGGTCACAATAGACTATGGGACGATTCACTTCAGTACTGAGTGCAATCATGAAACAGTCTCAAAGGTCGTGATCTTAAAACCGTTCCAAGTCATAGATTCCGAACGAGACGGGGTATCGTAGGAATCGTCAAGACTTGTACAAGTATGCATGATTCACATGGAGTGAATTTGTAGAGTTTCATGAGCAAGGAATTTGAGTCCAGTGCATATGAGTAGGTGGTTCAATGGAGGATTGAACGCATCGAACGACCCGAACAGAGAAACCCATTGTGGAAGCGCATGACGCATATCGGTGATGGGATGTTTCTCAAGGCTTATAATAGTGTACGATTTAGTCCTTAGACTTGAGGTACTAGGGCGAATTCGGTACATGGATGTGCGTACTTAGATTTAGGTACTGGTCACGTAGCCTGGCCACAAAGTGCCTAAGTTGGGTGCGTACAAAAGTGTACGCGAGTGGTTAGTACTAAGAGAGGATCTAACGCCTCATCCTGATAAGATGAGAGCATTTCCTGTACGTTCTTCGATAATATGTTCCTAGAAACCCATGGCCATGGTTGGTGACGAATTTGGAAGGTATTTCCAAATTAGGCAGTCACACCGGAATTATTATCCAGAATTAGAAAGTACAGAATCGAGATAATTAGAGGTGCCGATCAATTCACACACCCTAGGTCTCGATCGGGAAATCAGTCGTAGAAGGACCGTATGTACATGGCAATTATAAGAGGTGAGGTTCACAATAAATCAATTCAC
>CM064879.1:22157536-22270247 GCA_003313485.2 Penstemon barbatus
TAATTTTCAGTCTTACCATTATATTTGTTCTGGTTCTATGTAATTTTCGTAAATCATTTCTTTGTACTGTTTTCCTATACGAAGTTTGTTACAATCTTAAGACAAATTCTCGGTTTGTTCACGTAAAAAGGAGAACACGTTCTAAACCTTCTTTTCATAAACTGGTTGCTAAACATTTTGGACAGAAACTTTTGTTCTAGAAAATCTTGATACATAAACTTTTCATAAAGTACATATCTTTGCAATAAGTGGTTACAAAATTATTTTACAAATAGAGGTACAGTATTCGAAGGATCTGGGAAAATAATTTTGTTGGTGTATTGAAAAGTGTTACCGGAAGTTTACTTCATCTTTGTTAATCAATTTTTCTACAGGAGGCTTAAAAGTGATTACAAAGTTGTTTAATGTAATTTGCACTTCTGGACCTCAAATAAATAGTACTTTTGTACAAAACTTTTTGGAAAATTTATTTTGAAAGTCTTAGATTACCAAAGTAGGACAGAGTTTGGAAAAATAATTCCACAGAAATGTGAAATCAAAGTAGGCGTGTAGATGGTTGAATTTCATCCACGGTTACGATTTCAGTTGCTTCTGCACTAAGCAGATATTCAGTTACTTGGAGAGTTTGGAATGTTGGATTGTATTGTTCATGTACTATTAAAGGTGTATTTGTAATTTCCGTACAAGTTGGTTGACATCTGTTTGGACAGAAAATTTTGTGACAAAACGGTTTTGGAAAAACTAATTGTTTACAAATATTGGTAGCACCTTTCGAAGGATTTTTTCTAGTGAAAATAACTTTTGATGTTGGTGATGTATTTAAAATAAAGTCTACTGTTACGTAATTTTATTGAAGAAGGCATTGTAGTAATTGCAAAGTATTAGCAATACTGGCCATTCAATTTTTTCAAAACTGTTACAAAAGTTTGGAACAGAAAATTGTTTACAAAATTTTGTTACAGTTACATATCTATCTTGGGATAGAAAAAAAAAATTATTTGCAAAATTTGAAAAAACATTTTCGTATACAACGAACTTTGGGACATAAAATTTAGTGTTGTAATCTTGTTAAGATACTCACTTAAATATTTCTGAATTTCCTTTGTGGAAATTGACAATTATGTTTTGGTTTCAGAAATGACAACCAACGAGAACACTAAAGTTGTGGTAACTGGGTACTCATCTGGAGCTCCAGTACCAAACCAGACTGTGGCACATCTGAGCCAAGTTAGAGCTGTGGCACCTCTGAGCCAAGCTGAAAAATCGGAGAAATTCAATTGGCTGAATTTTAAAAGGTGGCAACAAAAGATGATAAATTCAATGTTGATAAGTTCTGGATTATCACAGAACATGTGGGGGGAAGCTATCCTATCTAGCAATTATCTTTTAAATAAGATACCCCGGAAAAATCAGGAGAAGACTCCATATGAATTATGGAAAGGTCGAACACCTTCTTACAAATACTTGCGAGTGTGGGGGTGTCTTGCCAAAGTGGTAGTACCTACACCCAAGGAAGAAAGGATAGGACCGAATACTGTTGATTGCATATTCATAGGTTAGCTCAGAACAGTAATGCTTATCGGTTTCTTGTGCATGAATCTAAAAATCCTGAGATTCACAATAACACGATAATGGAATCTAGAAATGCATCTTTCTTTGAAGATATATTTCCAGCAAAAACGAGAAAAGAAGTGAGTTCATCCAAAAGAACTCATAGTCAAGACCATGAGTCTGAACAGGTGACTGATGATGAGCCAACTGAGGTTGAGCCAAGAAGAAGTAAAAGAGCAAGGATAGAAAAATCTTTTGGCCCAGATTTTCTAACATATATGCTCGAAACTGAACCTCAAACCTTCAAAGAAGCTGTAACTTCTTCTGAAAGACCTTTGTGGAAAGAGGCAATCAATAGTGAAATTGACTCCATCTTGCAAAACCATACTTGGGAGTTAGTTGATCTTCCTCCAGGTTGCAAACCACTAGGATATAAGTGGATTTTCAAACGAAAAATGAAACCAGATGGAACAATTGATGAATACAAGGCCAGACTAGTAATAAAAGGCTATCGGCAACGAGAAGGCCTTGATTACTTTGATACGTATTCTCCTGTGACGAGAATAACTTCCATTAGGATGATACTTGCTATCGCAGCTTTGCGAAACTTAGAAGTACATCAAATGGATGTAAAAACAGCTTTCTTAAATGGAGATTTGGAAGAAGAAATCTACATGGAACAACCTGAGGGTTTTTCTGCTCCAGGGAAAGAAAAGAAAGTCTGTAAACTGGTTAAGTCATTGTATGGCTTAAAACAGGCTCCGAAACAATGGCATCAGAAATTTGATGATGTCATGTTGGAGAAAGGTTTTAAAACCAGTGAATGCGACAAATGCATTTACGTGAAAGAAACAAAAGATGGCTATGTCATTCTTTGTCTCTATGTTGACGACATGCTTATCATTGGAAGTAATGATAAGATGATTAAATCCACTAAGGATATGTTGAATGCTAGATTTGAAATGAAAGATATGGGTCTAGCAGACGTGATACTGGGAGTTAAAATCACGAGAAAATCAGATGGCATCATTTTGAGTCAATCCAGTTATATTGGAAAAATTCTTGAAAAATTCAATAAGGATGACTCTAATGAGGCCAAAACTCCTATAGATCCAAGCCAACCTTTATCAAAGAATAAAGGTGAGAGCATCTCTCAAGTGGAGTACTCAAGGATTATTGGAAGTCTAATGTACCTGATGAGTTGTACAAGACCGGATATAGCTTACGCTGTAGGTAAGCTAAGCAGATATACTAGTAATCCTGGTACTGACCACTGGAAAGCCATAGTGAGGTTACTGAGATACTTAAGGTATACTCGTAACTATGGGCTATACTATACAAGATATCCAGCTGTTGTAGAAGGATACAGTGATGCAAACTGGATATCTGATGTAAAAGATTCAAAATCCACCAGTGGATATGTATTCACCTTAGGTGGTGCAGCTGTATCTTGGAAATCCTCTAAACAAACTGTGATAGCCAGATCCACAATGGAGTCTGAGTTTATAGCTCTAGACAAATGTGGTGAAGAGGCTGAGTGGCTACGCCAATTCTTAGAGGGTATTCCACAATGGTCTAAACCTGTGCCAGCAGTGTGCATTCATTGTGATAGCCAATCTGCGATTGGAAGAGCACAGAGTAAAATGTACAATGGTAAGTCTAGGCATATACGCCGAAGACATAATACCATAAGACAACTACTCTCAACTGGAGTGATTACTATTGACTATGTAAAGTCAAAGGATAATCTAGCGGATCCGCTAACCAAAGGGTTAACAAGAGAGATAGTTGCTAAGTCATCAAGAGGAATGGGACTAAAGCCCATCGAATAAAAACCTAGCGAAGGAAAACCCAACCTAGTTGACTGGAGATCCCAAGATCTAGGTTCAAAGGGACAACCTAACCGCAAAGGTTTAATTAAATCACTGTGGGGGTTTTACCCTCAAGTCCATTCCTATGATGAAAACAGTGATAACGGTTGAATAAGGTTAAGCCAAGCTTTTAATGATTCTTGTAAAGAGAGTAACTCGAGATACTCTAAGGAAATGAATCACCTATGTGAGAGAGAAGAGGGGCCGCTTCAAAGGGAATTGTATAGGGCACAATTCTTAGAAACTCTTGCTGAACCAGGGAGATGTCCATGGCCAAAACGGACATAACCGTAAGAACTGAAACATTACGAGGGAAGATGCTTGTGAGAAGTGTGTCATCGTTTACACAAACAGCAGAACAGTTCAAGGACAACGTGTCTACTGATCAGCTAGTAAAGTAAACATACTTTTTCAAGGGAAAGTTCAAAGGGTAATACCTACTTATCCTATGCAAGTGTCTACCGCTGAACTCTATCCTCTTAGAACATCCTGTTAGGAATTTGTTCAATTTTCATTCATGTGGGGGATTGTTGGAAAAATGAAGTTAATGGACTGTTTTGACCACATTTTAGTGGGACCCACTTTTGAGAAAAGTGTCGGGTCGTTGCGGATTTATAATCTACTACTTGAGTAGATTAAAACGGTATAAAGTATGTCAAATTCGGAGTTCGGGTGAATGAGAAATTGACATTCAAAGTACACTCTTTGAAATGGGAGAAAATAATTGAAATGGCATTATCCCACATTGGAAGTGGAGTGCAAAATCTTGAAGTATATATATGATTTGCCTATGTAGTAGTGTAACTACTTAGCTACAAAAAGTATCTTCCCTTGCGCGCAGGGGGGGGGGGGGCAAATCATGGATCGAAATTGGCTTCGGACCTTCAAGACTCGTGCGAGCCCGCGACCTGCGGACACGAATGCAGCCCAAATTTGAAGGCTTTCGGGCGGGCTCATTTTTGCATTTATTTTCGGCCCATTATCAAAGATTAAAGGTTTTTTTTTAAAATCTGGAAATTAAATCCGAAACTGTTACAAACGTTTTGTAACAGCTACGAAATTCAATTTTGAATTTCTCATAATTGTTGAAACGGTTTTGTGCCATTAATTTTTGTTTTCCGATTTTGCCCTCCTCCCATCCTATAAATACTGGTTCATTTTATCAGTTTTAACACACAAAAATCGAAATCAATTCTCTCTTATATCTTCCTGCTCTAGAGTTCGAAAGGTGTTTCAGTTTGTTGCAAATAAGCTTGGTGCGAAGCTCATTTGTTTACCGTTGAATCCTGGGAGACGAACGTTCAAACAACCTCAAGCACGAACCGGAAGGGTGAGGGAGCGAATTTGTCTTAAGGACACTGTGTTTTCACACAGGCCTCGGTTTGATTAATTTTCAGTCTTACCATTATATTTGTTCTGGTTCTATGTAATTTTCGTAAATCATTTCTTTGTACTGTTTTCCTATACGAAGTTTGTTACAATCTTAAGACAAATTCTCGGTTTGTTCACGTAAAAAGGAGAACACGTTCTAAACCTTCTTTTCATAAACTGGTTGCTAAACATTTTGGACAGAAACTTTTGTTCTAGAAAATCTTGATACATAAACTTTTCATAAAGTACATATCTTTGCAATAAGTGGTTACAAAATTATTTTACAAATAGAGGTACAGTATTCGAAGGATCTGGGAAAATAATTTTGTTGGTGTATTGAAAAGTGTTACCGGAAGTTTACTTCATCTTTGTTAATCAATTTTTCTACAGGAGGCTTAAAAGTGATTACAAAGTTGTTTAATGTAATTTGCACTTCTGGACCTCAAATAAATAGTACTTTTGTACAAAACTTTTTGGAAAATTTATTTTGAAAGTCTTAGCTTACCAAAGTAGGACAGAGTTTGGAAAAATAATTCCACAGAAATGTGAAATCAAAGTAGGCGTGTAGATGGTTGAATTTCATCCACGGTTACGATTTCAGTTGCTTCTGCACTAAGCAGATATTCAGTTACTTGGAGAGTTTGGAATGTTGGATTGTATTGTTCATGTACTATTAAAGGTGTATTTGTAATTTCCGTACAAGTTGGTTGACATCTGTTTGGACAGAAAATTTTGTGACAAAACGGTTTTGGAAAAACTAATTGTTTACAAATATTGGTAGCACCTTTCGAAGGATTTTTTCTAGTGAAAATAACTTTTGATGTTGGTGATGTATTTAAAATAAAGTCTACTGTTACGTAATTTTATTGAAGAAGGCATTGTAGTAATTGCAAAGTATTAGCAATACTGGCCATTCAATTTTTTCAAAACTGTTACAAAAGTTTGGAACAGAAAATTGTTTACAAAATTTTGTTACAGTTACATATCTATCTTGGGATAGAAAAAAAAAATTATTTGCAAAATTTGAAAAAACATTTTCGTATACAACGAACTTTGGGACATAAAATTTAGTGTTGTAATCTTGTTAAGATACTCACTTAAATATTTCTGAATTTCCTTTGTGGAAATTGACAATTATGTTTTGGTTTCAGAAATGACAACCAATGAGAACACTAAAGTTGTGGTAACTGGGAACTCATCTGGAGCTCCAGTACCAAACCAGACTGTGGCACATCTGAGCCAAGTTAGAGCTGTGGCACCTCTGAGCCAAGCTGAAAAATCGGAGAAATTCAATTGGCTGAATTTTAAAAGGTGGCAACAAAAGATGATAAATTCAATGTTGATAAGTTCTGGATTATCACAGAACATGTGGGGGGAAGCTATCCTATCTAGCAATTATCTTTTAAATAAGATACCCCGGAAAAATCAGGAGAAGACTCCATATGAATTATGGAAAGGTCGAACACCTTCTTACAAATACTTGCGAGTGTGGGGGTGTCTTGCCAAAGTGGTAGTACCTACACCCAAGGAAGAAAGGATAGGACCGAATACTGTTGATTGCATATTCATAGGTTATGCTCAGAACAGTAATGCTTATCGGTTTCTTGTGCATGAATCTAAAAATCCTGAGATTCACAATAACACGATAATGGAATCTAGAAATGCATCTTTCTTTGAAGATATATTTCCAGCAAAAACGAGAAAAGAAGTGAGTTCATCCAAAAGAACTCATAGTCAAGACCATGAGTCTGAACAGGTGACTGATGATGAGCCAACTGAGGTTGAGCCAAGAAGAAGTAAAAGAGCAAGGATAGAAAAATCTTTTGGCCCAGATTTTCTAACATATATGCTCGAAACTGAACCTCAAACCTTCAAAGAAGCTGTAACTTCTTCTGAAAGACCTTTGTGGAAAGAGGCAATCAATAGTGAAATTGACTCCATCTTGCAAAACCATACTTGGGAGTTAGTTGATCTTCCTCCAGGTTGCAAACCACTAGGATATAAGTGGATTTTCAAACGAAAAATGAAACCAGATGGAACAATTGATAAATACAAGGCCAGACTAGTAATAAAAGGCTATCGGCAACGAGAAGGCCTTGATTACTTTGATACGTATTCTCCTGTGACGAGAATAACTTCCATTAGGATGATACTTGCTATCGCAGCTTTGCGAAACTTAGAAGTACATCAAATGGATGTAAAAACAGCTTTCTTAAATGGAGATTTGGAAGAAGAAATCTACATGGAACAACCTGAGGGTTTTTCTGCTCCAGGGAAAGAAAAGAAAGTCTGTAAACTGGTTAAGTCATTGTATGGCTTAAAACAGGCTCCGAAACAATGGCATCAGAAATTTGATGATGTCATGTTGGAGAAAGGTTTTAAAACCAGTGAATGCGACAAATGCATTTACGTGAAAGAAACAAAAGATGGCTATGTCATTCTTTGTCTCTATGTTGACGACATGCTTATCATTGGAAGTAATGATAAGATGATTAAATCCACTAAGGATATGTTGAATGCTAGATTTGAAATGAAAGATATGGGTCTAGCAGACGTGATACTGGGAGTTAAAATCACGAGAAAATCATATGGCATCATTTTGAGTCAATCCAGTTATATTGGAAAAATTCTTGAAAAATTCAATAAGGATGACTCTAATGAGGCCAAAACTCCTATAGATCCAAGCCAACCTTTATCAAAGAATAAAGGTGAGAGCATCTCTCAAGTGGAGTACTCAAGGATTATTGGAAGTCTAATGTACCTGATGAGTTGTACAAGACCGGATATAGCTTACGCTGTAGGTAAGCTAAGCAGATATACTAGTAATCCTGGTACTGACCACTGGAAAGCCATAGTGAGGTTACTGAGATACTTAAGGTATACTCGTAACTATGGGCTATACTATACAAGATATCCAGCTGTTGTAGAAGGATACAGTGATGCAAACTGGATATCTGATGTAAAAGATTCAAAATCCACCAGTGGATATGTATTCACCTTAGGTGGTGCAGCTGTATCTTGGAAATCCTCTAAACAAACTGTGATAGCCAGATCCACAATGGAGTCTGAGTTTATAGCTCTAGACAAATGTGGTGAAGAGGCTGAGTGGCTACGCCAATTCTTAGAGGGTATTCCACAATGGTCTAAACCTGTGCCAGCAGTGTGCATTCATTGTGATAGCCAATCTGCGATTGGAAGAGCACAGAGTAAAATGTACAATGGTAAGTCTAGGCATATACGCCGAAGACATAATACCATAAGACAACTACTCTCAACTGGAGTGATTACTATTGACTATGTAAAGTCAAAGGATAATCTAGCGGATCCGCTAACCAAAGGGTTAACAAGAGAGATAGTTGCTAAGTCATCAAGAGGAATGGGACTAAAGCCCATCGAATAAAAACCTAGCGAAGGAAAACCCAACCTAGTTGACTGGAGATCCCAAGATCTAGGTTCAAAGGGACAACCTAACCGCAAAGGTTTAATTAAATCACTGTGGGGGTTTTACCCTCAAGTCCATTCCTATGATGAAAACAGTGATAACGGTTGAATAAGGTTAAGCCAAGCTTTTAATGATTCTTGTAAAGAGAGTAACTCGAGATACTCTAAGGAAATGAATCACCTATGTGAGAGAGAAGAGGGGCCGCTTCAAAGGGAATTGTATAGGGCACAATTCTTAGAAACTCTTGCTGAACCAGGGAGATGTCCATGGCCAAAACGGACATAACCGTAAGAACTGAAACATTACGAGGGAAGATGCTTGTGAGAAGTGTGTCATCGTTTACACAAACAGCAGAACAGTTCAAGGACAACGTGTCTACTGATCAGCTAGTAAAGTAAACATACTTTTTCAAGGGAAAGTTCAAAGGGTAATACCTACTTATCCTATGCAAGTGTCTACCGCTGAACTCTATCCTCTTAGAACATCCTGTTAGGAATTTGTTCAATTTTCATTCATGTGGGGGATTGTTGGAAAAATGAAGTTAATGGACTGTTTTGACCACATTTTAGTGGGACCCACTTTTGAGAAAAGTGTCGGGTCGTTGCGGATTTATAATCTACTACTTGAGTAGATTAAAACGGTATAAAGTATGTCAAATTCGGAGTTCGGGTGAATGAGAAATTGACATTCAAAGTACACTCTTTGAAATGGGAGAAAATAATTGAAATGGCATTATCCCACATTGGAAGTGGAGTGCAAAATCTTGAAGTATATATATGATTTGCCTATGTAGTAGTGTAACTACTTAGCTACAAAAAGTATCTTCCCTTGCGCGCAGGGGGGGGTGCAAATCATGGATCGAAATTGGCTTCGGACCTTCAAGACTCGTGCGAGCCCGCGACCTGCGGACACGAATGCAGCCCAAATTTGAAGGCTTTCGGGCGGGCTCATTTTTGCATTTATTTTCGGCCCATTATCAAAGATTAAAGGTTTTTTTTAAAATCTGGAAATTAAATCCGAAACTGTTACAAACGTTTTGTAACAGCTACGAAATTCAATTTTGAATTTCTCATAATTGTTGAAACGGTTTTGTGCCATTAATTTTTGTTTTCCGATTTTGCCCTCCTCCCATCCTATAAATACTGGTTCATTTTATCAGTTTTAACACACAAAAATCGAAATCAATTCTCTCTTATATCTTCCTGCTCTAGAGTTCGAAAGGTGTTTCAGTTTGTTGCAAATAAGCTTGGTGCGAAGCTCATTTGTTTACCGTTGAATCCTGGGAGACGAACGTTCAAACAACCTCAAGCACGAACCGGAAGGGTGAGGGAGCGAATTTGTCTTAAGGACACTGTGTTTTCACACAGGCCTCGGTTTGATTAATTTTCAGTCTTACCATTATATTTGTTCTGGTTCTATGTAATTTTCGTAAATCATTTCTTTGTACTGTTTTCCTATACGAAGTTTGTTACAATCTTAAGACAAATTCTCGGTTTGTTCACGTAAAAAGGAGAACACGTTCTAAACCTTCTTTTCATAAACTGGTTGCTAAACATTTTGGACAGAAACTTTTGTTCCAGAAAATCTTGATACATAAACTTTTCATAAAGTACATATCTTTGCAATAAGTGGTTACAAAATTATTTTACAAATAGAGGTACAGTATTCGAAGGATCTGGGAAAATAATTTTGTTGGTGTATTGAAAAGTGTTACCGGAAGTTTACTTCATCTTTGTTAATCAATTTTTCTACAGGAGGCTTAAAAGTGATTACAAAGTTGTTTAATGTAATTTGCACTTCTGGACCTCAAATAAATAGTACTTTTGTACAAAACTTTTTGGAAAATTTATTTTGAAAGTCTTAGCTTACCAAAGTAGGACAGAGTTTGGAAAAATAATTCCACAGAAATGTGAAATCAAAGTAGGCGTGTAGATGGTTGAATTTCATCCACGGTTACGATTTCAGTTGCTTCTGCACTAAGCAGATATTCAGTTACTTGGAGAGTTTGGAATGTTGGATTGTATTGTTCATGTACTATTAAAGGTGTATTTGTAATTTCCGTACAAGTTGGTTGACATCTGTTTGGACAGAAAATTTTGTGACAAAACGGTTTTGGAAAAACTAATTGTTTACAAATATTGGTAGCACCTTTCGAAGGATTTTTTCTAGTGAAAATAACTTTTGATGTTGGTGATGTATTTAAAATAAAGTCTACTGTTACGTAATTTTATTGAAGAAGGCATTGTAGTAATTGCAAAGTATTAGCAATACTGGCCATTCAATTTTTTCAAAACTGTTACAAAAGTTTGGAACAGAAAATTGTTTACAAAATTTTGTTACAGTTACATATCTATCTTGGGATAGAAAAAAAAAATTATTTGCAAAATTTGAAAAAACATTTTCGTATACAACGAACTTTGGGACATAAAATTTAGTGTTGTAATCTTGTTAAGATACTCACTTAAATATTTCTGAATTTCCTTTGTGGAAATTGACAATTATGTTTTGGTTTCAGAAATGACAACCAATGAGAACACTAAAGTTGTGGTAACTGGGAACTCATCTGGAGCTCCAGTACCAAACCAGACTGTGGCACATCTGAGCCAAGTTAGAGCTGTGGCACCTCTGAGCCAAGCTGAAAAATCGGAGAAATTCAATTGGCTGAATTTTAAAAGGTGGCAACAAAAGATGATAAATTCAATGTTGATAAGTTCTGGATTATCACAGAACATGTGGGGGGAAGCTATCCTATCTAGCAATTATCTTTTAAATAAGATACCCCGGAAAAATCAGGAGAAGACTCCATATGAATTATGGAAAGGTCGAACACCTTCTTACAAATACTTGCGAGTGTGGGGGTGTCTTGCCAAAGTGGTAGTACCTACACCCAAGGAAGAAAGGATAGGACCGAATACTGTTGATTGCATATTCATAGGTTATGCTCAGAACAGTAATGCTTATCGGTTTCTTGTGCATGAATCTAAAAATCCTGAGATTCACAATAACACGATAATGGAATCTAGAAATGCATCTTTCTTTGAAGATATATTTCCAGCAAAAACGAGAAAAGAAGTGAGTTCATCCAAAAGAACTCATAGTCAAGACCATGAGTCTGAACAGGTGACTGATGATGAGCCAACTGAGGTTGAGCCAAGAAGAAGTAAAAGAGCAAGGATAGAAAAATCTTTTGGCCCAGATTTTCTAACATATATGCTCGAAACTGAACCTCAAACCTTCAAAGAAGCTGTAACTTCTTCTGAAAGACCTTTGTGGAAAGAGGCAATCAATAGTGAAATTGACTCCATCTTGCAAAACCATACTTGGGAGTTAGTTGATCTTCCTCCAGGTTGCAAACCACTAGGATATAAGTGGATTTTCAAACGAAAAATGAAACCAGATGGAACAATTGATAAATACAAGGCCAGACTAGTAATAAAAGGCTATCGGCAACGAGAAGGCCTTGATTACTTTGATACGTATTCTCCTGTGACGAGAATAACTTCCATTAGGATGATACTTGCTATCGCAGCTTTGCGAAACTTAGAAGTACATCAAATGGATGTAAAAACAGCTTTCTTAAATGGAGATTTGGAAGAAGAAATCTACATGGAACAACCTGAGGGTTTTTCTGCTCCAGGGAAAGAAAAGAAAGTCTGTAAACTGGTTAAGTCATTGTATGGCTTAAAACAGGCTCCGAAACAATGGCATCAGAAATTTGATGATGTCATGTTGGAGAAAGGTTTTAAAACCAGTGAATGCGACAAATGCATTTACGTGAAAGAAACAAAAGATGGCTATGTCATTCTTTGTCTCTATGTTGACGACATGCTTATCATTGGAAGTAATGATAAGATGATTAAATCCACTAAGGATATGTTGAATGCTAGATTTGAAATGAAAGATATGGGTCTAGCAGACGTGATACTGGGAGTTAAAATCACGAGAAAATCATATGGCATCATTTTGAGTCAATCCAGTTATATTGGAAAAATTCTTGAAAAATTCAATAAGGATGACTCTAATGAGGCCAAAACTCCTATAGATCCAAGCCAACCTTTATCAAAGAATAAAGGTGAGAGCATCTCTCAAGTGGAGTACTCAAGGATTATTGGAAGTCTAATGTACCTGATGAGTTGTACAAGACCGGATATAGCTTACGCTGTAGGTAAGCTAAGCAGATATACTAGTAATCCTGGTACTGACCACTGGAAAGCCATAGTGAGGTTACTGAGATACTTAAGGTATACTCGTAACTATGGGCTATACTATACAAGATATCCAGCTGTTGTAGAAGGATACAGTGATGCAAACTGGATATCTGATGTAAAAGATTCAAAATCCACCAGTGGATATGTATTCACCTTAGGTGGTGCAGCTGTATCTTGGAAATCCTCTAAACAAACTGTGATAGCCAGATCCACAATGGAGTCTGAGTTTATAGCTCTAGACAAATGTGGTGAAGAGGCTGAGTGGCTACGCCAATTCTTAGAGGGTATTCCACAATGGTCTAAACCTGTGCCAGCAGTGTGCATTCATTGTGATAGCCAATCTGCGATTGGAAGAGCACAGAGTAAAATGTACAATGGTAAGTCTAGGCATATACGCCGAAGACATAATACCATAAGACAACTACTCTCAACTGGAGTGATTACTATTGACTATGTAAAGTCAAAGGATAATCTAGCGGATCCGCTAACCAAAGGGTTAACAAGAGAGATAGTTGCTAAGTCATCAAGAGGAATGGGACTAAAGCCCATCGAATAAAAACCTAGCGAAGGAAAACCCAACCTAGTTGACTGGAGATCCCAAGATCTAGGTTCAAAGGGACAACCTAACCGCAAAGGTTTAATTAAATCACTGTGGGGGTTTTACCCTCAAGTCCATTCCTATGATGAAAACAGTGATAACGGTTGAATAAGGTTAAGCCAAGCTTTTAATGATTCTTGTAAAGAGAGTAACTCGAGATACTCTAAGGAAATGAATCACCTATGTGAGAGAGAAGAGGGGCCGCTTCAAAGGGAATTGTATAGGGCACAATTCTTAGAAACTCTTGCTGAACCAGGGAGATGTCCATGGCCAAAACGGACATAACCGTAAGAACTGAAACATTACGAGGGAAGATGCTTGTGAGAAGTGTGTCATCGTTTACACAAACAGCAGAACAGTTCAAGGACAACGTGTCTACTGATCAGCTAGTAAAGTAAACATACTTTTTCAAGGGAAAGTTCAAAGGGTAATACCTACTTATCCTATGCAAGTGTCTACCGCTGAACTCTATCCTCTTAGAACATCCTGTTAGGAATTTGTTCAATTTTCATTCATGTGGGGGATTGTTGGAAAAATGAAGTTAATGGACTGTTTTGACCACATTTTAGTGGGACCCACTTTTGAGAAAAGTGTCGGGTCGTTGCGGATTTATAATCTACTACTTGAGTAGATTAAAACGGTATAAAGTATGTCAAATTCGGAGTTCGGGTGAATGAGAAATTGACATTCAAAGTACACTCTTTGAAATGGGAGAAAATAATTGAAATGGCATTATCCCACATTGGAAGTGGAGTGCAAAATCTTGAAGTATATATATGATTTGCCTATGTAGTAGTGTAACTACTTAGCTACAAAAAGTATCTTCCCTTGCGCGCAGGGGGGGGGTGCAAATCATGGATCGAAATTGGCTTCGGACCTTCAAGACTCGTGCGAGCCCGCGACCTGCGGACACGAATGCAGCCCAAATTTGAAGGCTTTCGGGCGGGCTCATTTTTGCATTTATTTTCGGCCCATTATCAAAGATTAAAGGTTTTTTTTTAAAATCTGGAAATTAAATCCGAAACTGTTACAAACGTTTTGTAACAGCTACGAAATTCAATTTTGAATTTCTCATAATTGTTGAAACGGTTTTGTGCCATTAATTTTTGTTTTCCGATTTTGCCCTCCTCCCATCCTATAAATACTGGTTCATTTTATCAGTTTTAACACACAAAAATCGAAATCAATTCTCTCTTATATCTTCCTGCTCTAGAGTTCGAAAGGTGTTTCAGTTTGTTGCAAATAAGCTTGGTGCGAAGCTCATTTGTTTACCGTTGAATCCTGGGAGACGAACGTTCAAACAACCTCAAGCACGAACCGGAAGGGTGAGGGAGCGAATTTGTCTTAAGGACACTGTGTTTTCACACAGGCCTCGGTTTGATTAATTTTCAGTCTTACCATTATATTTGTTCTGGTTCTATGTAATTTTCGTAAATCATTTCTTTGTACTGTTTTCCTATACGAAGTTTGTTACAATCTTAAGACAAATTCTCGGTTTGTTCACGTAAAAAGGAGAACACGTTCTAAACCTTCTTTTCATAAACTGGTTGCTAAACATTTTGGACAGAAACTTTTGTTCCAGAAAATCTTGATACATAAACTTTTCATAAAGTACATATCTTTGCAATAAGTGGTTACAAAATTATTTTACAAATAGAGGTACAGTATTCGAAGGATCTGGGAAAATAATTTTGTTGGTGTATTGAAAAGTGTTACCGGAAGTTTACTTCATCTTTGTTAATCAATTTTTCTACAGGAGGCTTAAAAGTGATTACAAAGTTGTTTAATGTAATTTGCACTTCTGGACCTCAAATAAATAGTACTTTTGTACAAAACTTTTTGGAAAATTTATTTTGAAAGTCTTAGCTTACCAAAGTAGGACAGAGTTTGGAAAAATAATTCCACAGAAATGTGAAATCAAAGTAGGCGTGTAGATGGTTGAATTTCATCCACGGTTACGATTTCAGTTGCTTCTGCACTAAGCAGATATTCAGTTACTTGGAGAGTTTGGAATGTTGGATTGTATTGTTCATGTACTATTAAAGGTGTATTTGTAATTTCCGTACAAGTTGGTTGACATCTGTTTGGACAGAAAATTTTGTGACAAAACGGTTTTGGAAAAACTAATTGTTTACAAATATTGGTAGCACCTTTCGAAGGATTTTTTCTAGTGAAAATAACTTTTGATGTTGGTGATGTATTTAAAATAAAGTCTACTGTTACGTAATTTTATTGAAGAAGGCATTGTAGTAATTGCAAAGTATTAGCAATACTGGCCATTCAATTTTTTCAAAACTGTTACAAAAGTTTGGAACAGAAAATTGTTTACAAAATTTTGTTACAGTTACATATCTATCTTGGGATAGAAAAAAAAAATTATTTGCAAAATTTGAAAAAACATTTTCGTATACAACGAACTTTGGGACATAAAATTTAGTGTTGTAATCTTGTTAAGATACTCACTTAAATATTTCTGAATTTCCTTTGTGGAAATTGACAATTATGTTTTGGTTTCAGAAATGACAACCAATGAGAACACTAAAGTTGTGGTAACTGGGAACTCATCTGGAGCTCCAGTACCAAACCAGACTGTGGCACATCTGAGCCAAGTTAGAGCTGTGGCACCTCTGAGCCAAGCTGAAAAATCGGAGAAATTCAATTGGCTGAATTTTAAAAGGTGGCAACAAAAGATGATAAATTCAATGTTGATAAGTTCTGGATTATCACAGAACATGTGGGGGGAAGCTATCCTATCTAGCAATTATCTTTTAAATAAGATACCCCGGAAAAATCAGGAGAAGACTCCATATGAATTATGGAAAGGTCGAACACCTTCTTACAAATACTTGCGAGTGTGGGGGTGTCTTGCCAAAGTGGTAGTACCTACACCCAAGGAAGAAAGGATAGGACCGAATACTGTTGATTGCATATTCATAGGTTATGCTCAGAACAGTAATGCTTATCGGTTTCTTGTGCATGAATCTAAAAATCCTGAGATTCACAATAACACGATAATGGAATCTAGAAATGCATCTTTCTTTGAAGATATATTTCCAGCAAAAACGAGAAAAGAAGTGAGTTCATCCAAAAGAACTCATAGTCAAGACCATGAGTCTGAACAGGTGACTGATGATGAGCCAACTGAGGTTGAGCCAAGAAGAAGTAAAAGAGCAAGGATAGAAAAATCTTTTGGCCCAGATTTTCTAACATATATGCTCGAAACTGAACCTCAAACCTTCAAAGAAGCTGTAACTTCTTCTGAAAGACCTTTGTGGAAAGAGGCAATCAATAGTGAAATTGACTCCATCTTGCAAAACCATACTTGGGAGTTAGTTGATCTTCCTCCAGGTTGCAAACCACTAGGATATAAGTGGATTTTCAAACGAAAAATGAAACCAGATGGAACAATTGATAAATACAAGGCCAGACTAGTAATAAAAGGCTATCGGCAACGAGAAGGCCTTGATTACTTTGATACGTATTCTCCTGTGACGAGAATAACTTCCATTAGGATGATACTTGCTATCGCAGCTTTGCGAAACTTAGAAGTACATCAAATGGATGTAAAAACAGCTTTCTTAAATGGAGATTTGGAAGAAGAAATCTACATGGAACAACCTGAGGGTTTTTCTGCTCCAGGGAAAGAAAAGAAAGTCTGTAAACTGGTTAAGTCATTGTATGGCTTAAAACAGGCTCCGAAACAATGGCATCAGAAATTTGATGATGTCATGTTGGAGAAAGGTTTTAAAACCAGTGAATGCGACAAATGCATTTACGTGAAAGAAACAAAAGATGGCTATGTCATTCTTTGTCTCTATGTTGACGACATGCTTATCATTGGAAGTAATGATAAGATGATTAAATCCACTAAGGATATGTTGAATGCTAGATTTGAAATGAAAGATATGGGTCTAGCAGACGTGATACTGGGAGTTAAAATCACGAGAAAATCATATGGCATCATTTTGAGTCAATCCAGTTATATTGGAAAAATTCTTGAAAAATTCAATAAGGATGACTCTAATGAGGCCAAAACTCCTATAGATCCAAGCCAACCTTTATCAAAGAATAAAGGTGAGAGCATCTCTCAAGTGGAGTACTCAAGGATTATTGGAAGTCTAATGTACCTGATGAGTTGTACAAGACCGGATATAGCTTACGCTGTAGGTAAGCTAAGCAGATATACTAGTAATCCTGGTACTGACCACTGGAAAGCCATAGTGAGGTTACTGAGATACTTAAGGTATACTCGTAACTATGGGCTATACTATACAAGATATCCAGCTGTTGTAGAAGGATACAGTGATGCAAACTGGATATCTGATGTAAAAGATTCAAAATCCACCAGTGGATATGTATTCACCTTAGGTGGTGCAGCTGTATCTTGGAAATCCTCTAAACAAACTGTGATAGCCAGATCCACAATGGAGTCTGAGTTTATAGCTCTAGACAAATGTGGTGAAGAGGCTGAGTGGCTACGCCAATTCTTAGAGGGTATTCCACAATGGTCTAAACCTGTGCCAGCAGTGTGCATTCATTGTGATAGCCAATCTGCGATTGGAAGAGCACAGAGTAAAATGTACAATGGTAAGTCTAGGCATATACGCCGAAGACATAATACCATAAGACAACTACTCTCAACTGGAGTGATTACTATTGACTATGTAAAGTCAAAGGATAATCTAGCGGATCCGCTAACCAAAGGGTTAACAAGAGAGATAGTTGCTAAGTCATCAAGAGGAATGGGACTAAAGCCCATCGAATAAAAACCTAGCGAAGGAAAACCCAACCTAGTTGACTGGAGATCCCAAGATCTAGGTTCAAAGGGACAACCTAACCGCAAAGGTTTAATTAAATCACTGTGGGGGTTTTACCCTCAAGTCCATTCCTATGATGAAAACAGTGATAACGGTTGAATAAGGTTAAGCCAAGCTTTTAATGATTCTTGTAAAGAGAGTAACTCGAGATACTCTAAGGAAATGAATCACCTATGTGAGAGAGAAGAGGGGCCGCTTCAAAGGGAATTGTATAGGGCACAATTCTTAGAAACTCTTGCTGAACCAGGGAGATGTCCATGGCCAAAACGGACATAACCGTAAGAACTGAAACATTACGAGGGAAGATGCTTGTGAGAAGTGTGTCATCGTTTACACAAACAGCAGAACAGTTCAAGGACAACGTGTCTACTGATCAGCTAGTAAAGTAAACATACTTTTTCAAGGGAAAGTTCAAAGGGTAATACCTACTTATCCTATGCAAGTGTCTACCGCTGAACTCTATCCTCTTAGAACATCCTGTTAGGAATTTGTTCAATTTTCATTCATGTGGGGGATTGTTGGAAAAATGAAGTTAATGGACTGTTTTGACCACATTTTAGTGGGACCCACTTTTGAGAAAAGTGTCGGGTCGTTGCGGATTTATAATCTACTACTTGAGTAGATTAAAACGGTATAAAGTATGTCAAATTCGGAGTTCGGGTGAATGAGAAATTGACATTCAAAGTACACTCTTTGAAATGGGAGAAAATAATTGAAATGGCATTATCCCACATTGGAAGTGGAGTGCAAAATCTTGAAGTATATATATGATTTGCCTATGTAGTAGTGTAACTACTTAGCTACAAAAAGTATCTTCCCTTGCGCGCAGGGGGGGGGTGCAAATCATGGATCGAAATTGGCTTCGGACCTTCAAGACTCGACCTGCGACACGAATGCAGCCCAAATTTGAAGGCTTTCGGGCGGGCTCATTTTTGCATTTATTTTCGGCCCATTATCAAAGATTAAAGGTTTTTTTTAAAATCTGGAAATTAAATCCGAAACTGTTACAAACGTTTTGTAACAGCTACGAAATTCAATTTTGAATTTCTCATAATTGTTGAAACGGTTTTGTGCCATTAATTTTTGTTTTCCGATTTTGCCCTCCTCCCATCCTATAAATACTGGTTCATTTTATCAGTTTTAACACACAAAAATCGAAATCAATTCTCTCTTATATCTTCCTGCTCTAGAGTTCGAAAGGTGTTTCAGTTTGTTGCAAATAAGCTTGGTGCGAAGCTCATTTGTTTACCGTTGAATCCTGGGAGACGAACGTTCAAACAACCTCAAGCACGAACCGGAAGGGTGAGGGAGCGAATTTGTCTTAAGGACACTGTGTTTTCACACAGGCCTCGGTTTGATTAATTTTCAGTCTTACCATTATATTTGTTCTGGTTCTATGTAATTTTCGTAAATCATTTCTTTGTACTGTTTTCCTATACGAAGTTTGTTACAATCTTAAGACAAATTCTCGGTTTGTTCACGTAAAAAGGAGAACACGTTCTAAACCTTCTTTTCATAAACTGGTTGCTAAACATTTTGGACAGAAACTTTTGTTCCAGAAAATCTTGATACATAAACTTTTCATAAAGTACATATCTTTGCAATAAGTGGTTACAAAATTATTTTACAAATAGAGGTACAGTATTCGAAGGATCTGGGAAAATAATTTTGTTGGTGTATTGAAAAGTGTTACCGGAAGTTTACTTCATCTTTGTTAATCAATTTTTCTACAGGAGGCTTAAAAGTGATTACAAAGTTGTTTAATGTAATTTGCACTTCTGGACCTCAAATAAATAGTACTTTTGTACAAAACTTTTTGGAAAATTTATTTTGAAAGTCTTAGCTTACCAAAGTAGGACAGAGTTTGGAAAAATAATTCCACAGAAATGTGAAATCAAAGTAGGCGTGTAGATGGTTGAATTTCATCCACGGTTACGATTTCAGTTGCTTCTGCACTAAGCAGATATTCAGTTACTTGGAGAGTTTGGAATGTTGGATTGTATTGTTCATGTACTATTAAAGGTGTATTTGTAATTTCCGTACAAGTTGGTTGACATCTGTTTGGACAGAAAATTTTGTGACAAAACGGTTTTGGAAAAACTAATTGTTTACAAATATTGGTAGCACCTTTCGAAGGATTTTTTCTAGTGAAAATAACTTTTGATGTTGGTGATGTATTTAAAATAAAGTCTACTGTTACGTAATTTTATTGAAGAAGGCATTGTAGTAATTGCAAAGTATTAGCAATACTGGCCATTCAATTTTTTCAAAACTGTTACAAAAGTTTGGAACAGAAAATTGTTTACAAAATTTTGTTACAGTTACATATCTATCTTGGGATAGAAAAAAAAAATTATTTGCAAAATTTGAAAAAACATTTTCGTATACAACGAACTTTGGGACATAAAATTTAGTGTTGTAATCTTGTTAAGATACTCACTTAAATATTTCTGAATTTCCTTTGTGGAAATTGACAATTATGTTTTGGTTTCAGAAATGACAACCAATGAGAACACTAAAGTTGTGGTAACTGGGAACTCATCTGGAGCTCCAGTACCAAACCAGACTGTGGCACATCTGAGCCAAGTTAGAGCTGTGGCACCTCTGAGCCAAGCTGAAAAATCGGAGAAATTCAATTGGCTGAATTTTAAAAGGTGGCAACAAAAGATGATAAATTCAATGTTGATAAGTTCTGGATTATCACAGAACATGTGGGGGGAAGCTATCCTATCTAGCAATTATCTTTTAAATAAGATACCCCAGAAAAATCAGGAGAAGACTCCATATGAATTATGGAAAGGTCGAACACCTTCTTACAAATACTTGCGAGTGTGGGGGTGTCTTGCCAAAGTGGTAGTACCTACACCCAAGGAAGAAAGGATAGGACCGAATACTGTTGATTGCATATTCATAGGTTATGCTCAGAACAGTAATGCTTATCGGTTTCTTGTGCATGAATCTAAAAATCCTGAGATTCACAATAACACGATAATGGAATCTAGAAATGCATCTTTCTTTGAAGATATATTTCCAGCAAAAACGAGAAAAGAAGTGAGTTCATCCAAAAGAACTCATAGTCAAGACCATGAGTCTGAACAGGTGACTGATGATGAGCCAACTGAGGCTGAGCCAAGAAGAAGTAAAAGAGCAAGGATAGAAAAATCTTTTGGCCCAGATTTTCTAACATATATGCTCGAAACTGAACCTCAAACCTTCAAAGAAGCTGTAACTTCTTCTGAAAGACCTTTGTGGAAAGAGGCAATCAATAGTGAAATTGACTCCATCTTGCAAAACCATACTTGGGAGTTAGTTGATCTTCCTCCAGGTTGCAAACCACTAGGATATAAGTGGATTTTCAAACGAAAAATGAAACCAGATGGAACAATTGATAAATACAAGGCCAGACTAGTAATAAAAGGCTATCGGCAACGAGAAGGCCTTGATTACTTTGATACGTATTCTCCTGTGACGAGAATAACTTCCATTAGGATGATACTTGCTATCGCAGCTTTGCGAAACTTAGAAGTAGATGTAAAAACAGCTTTCTTAAATGGAGATTTGGAAGAAGAAATCTACATGGAACAACCTGAGGGTTTTTCTGCTCCAGGGAAAGAAAAGAAAGTCTGTAAACTGGTTAAGTCATTGTATGGCTTAAAACAGGCTCCGAAACAATGGCATCAGAAATTTGATGATGTCATGTTGGAGAAAGGTTTTAAAACCAGTGAATGCGACAAATGCATTTACGTGAAAGAAACAAAAGATGGCTATGTCATTCTTTGTCTCTATGTTGACGACATGCTTATCATTGGAAGTAATGATAAGATGATTAAATCCACTAAGGATATGTTGAATGCTAGATTTGAAATGAAAGATATGGGTCTAGCAGACGTGATACTGGGAGTTAAAATCACGAGAAAATCAGATGGCATCATTTTGAGTCAATCCAGTTATATTGGAAAAATTCTTGAAAAATTCAATAAGGATGACTCTAATGAGGCCAAAACTCCTATAGATCCAAGCCAACCTTTATCAAAGAATAAAGGTGAGAGCATCTCTCAAGTGGAGTACTCAAGGATTATTGGAAGTCTAATGTACCTGATGAGTTGTACAAGACCGGATATAGCTTACGCTGTAGGTAAGCTAAGCAGATATACTAGTAATCCTGGTACTGACCACTGGAAAGCCATAGTGAGGTTACTGAGATACTTAAGGTATACTCGTAACTATGGGCTATACTATACAAGATATCCAGCTGTTGTAGAAGGATACAGTGATGCAAACTGGATATCTGATGTAAAAGATTCAAAATCCACCAGTGGATATGTATTCACCTTAGGTGGTGCAGCTGTATCTTGGAAATCCTCTAAACAAACTGTGATAGCCAGATCCACAATGGAGTCTGAGTTTATAGCTCTAGACAAATGTGGTGAAGAGGCTGAGTGGCTACGCCAATTCTTAGAGGGTATTCCACAATGGTCTAAACCTGTGCCAGCAGTGTGCATTCATTGTGATAGCCAATCTGCGATTGGAAGAGCACAGAGTAAAATGTACAATGGTAAGTCTAGGCATATACGCCGAAGACATAATACCATAAGACAACTACTCTCAACTGGAGTGATTACTATTGACTATGTAAAGTCAAAGGATAATCTAGCGGATCCGCTAACCAAAGGGTTAACAAGAGAGATAGTTGCTAAGTCATCAAGAGGAATGGGACTAAAGCCCATCGAATAAAAACCTAGCGAAGGAAAACCCAACCTAGTTGACTGGAGATCCCAAGATCTAGGTTCAAAGGGACAACCTAACCGCAAAGGTTTAATTAAATCACTGTGGGGGTTTTACCCTCAAGTCCATTCCTATGATGAAAACAGTGATAACGGTTGAATAAGGTTAAGCCAAGCTTTTAATGATTCTTGTAAAGAGAGTAACTCGAGATACTCTAAGGAAATGAATCACCTATGTGAGAGAGAAGAGGGGCCGCTTCAAAGGGAATTGTATAGGGCACAATTCTTAGAAACTCTTGCTGAACCAGGGAGATGTCCATGGCCAAAACGGACATAACCGTAAGAACTGAAACATTACGAGGGAAGATGCTTGTGAGAAGTGTGTCATCGTTTACACAAACAGCAGAACAGTTCAAGGACAACGTGTCTACTGATCAGCTAGTAAAGTAAACATACTTTTTCAAGGGAAAGTTCAAAGGGTAATACCTACTTATCCTATGCAAGTGTCTACCGCTGAACTCTATCCTCTTAGAACATCCTGTTAGGAATTTGTTCAATTTTCATTCATGTGGGGGATTGTTGGAAAAATGAAGTTAATGGACTGTTTTGACCACATTTTAGTGGGACCCACTTTTGAGAAAAGTGTCGGGTCGTTGCGGATTTATAATCTACTACTTGAGTAGATTAAAATGGTATAAAGTATGTCAAATTCGGAGTTCGGGTGAATGAGAAATTGACATTCAAAGTACACTCTTTGAAATGGGAGAAAATAATTGAAATGGCATTATCCCACATTGGAAGTGGAGTGCAAAATCTTGAAGTATATATATGATTTGCCTATGTAGTAGTGTAACTACTTAGCTACAAAAAGTATCTTCCCTTGCGCGCAGGGGGGGGGTGCAAATCATGGATCGAAATTGGCTTCGGACACGAATGCAGCCCAAATTTGAAGGCTTTCGGGCGGGCTCATTTTTGCATTTATTTTCGGCCCATTATCAAAGATTAAAGGTTTTTTTTTAAAATCTGGAAATTAAATCCGAAACTGTTACAAACGTTTTGTAACAGCTACGAAATTCAATTTTGAATTTCTCATAATTGTTGAAACGGTTTTGTGCCATTAATTTTTGTTTTCCGATTTTGCCCTCCTCCCATCCTATAAATACTGGTTCATTTTATCAGTTTTAACACACAAAAATCGAAATCAATTCTCTCTTATATCTTCCTGCTCTAGAGTTCGAAAGGTGTTTCAGTTTGTTGCAAATAAGCTTGGTGCGAAGCTCATTTGTTTACCGTTGAATCCTGGGAGACGAACGTTCAAACAACCTCAAGCACGAACCGGAAGGGTGAGGGAGCGAATTTGTCTTAAGGACACTGTGTTTTCACACAGGCCTCGGTTTGATTAATTTTCAGTCTTACCATTATATTTGTTCTGGTTCTATGTAATTTTCGTAAATCATTTCTTTGTACTGTTTTCCTATACGAAGTTTCTAACACAAATCAGCAACTTGCACCCCCTAAACACAAAATTAACACTTAACACCCTCAAATTAAAAAAAAATAACACAAACCCCTCATTTTCTCATGAAAAGTTGAACTTACCAATTTTTTTACTCATTCAATTGTAGTGCATAGCACGTTTAATTTGTACAAGCTATAATACATGGCTTGTTAATTTTTTATATGATGTAATCAATCCAAATTCATGGTATTTAATTTGTATTTATGTATATAAATGTAGATTGTTCAATCGGATCGGAAATTTACCTATTTAGCCTTAGATTTTTTTCACCCCGATGGTCAACTTTGCCCAAAAAAATGAGGGGTTTGAGTTTTTTTTTTTTAATTTGAGGGTGTTAACTGTTAATTATGTTTTGGGGGGCGCAAGTTGCCAATTAGTTTGTAATTCGAGGGTGATAAGTGCAAATTTCTCAAGTTTTGGGGGTGCAAAGTGCCAAATATTTATAATTGAATTACCTATTTTGCCCTTGAGTTTTTGCCTGAAAAATATAAAAGAGTGCAAAGTGTTGCATTTTTCATATTTTGAGGGTGCAAAGTGCTAAATCTATGTTTTGTGGGTGAAAAGTGCCTATTTCTCATATTTCGAGGGTGCAAAGTGCAAAAAATCCGTATATTTCTATTAGTTAAATATTGAAATTTTTTTACGACTTTTTGGAAAGGTTTCGAAACAACTTGGAAAAATTGTAAAAAAAATATTAAACTAAGAAAATTAAGAGATATAAACTTTATTTGCTTATTTAAAAAGGTAATAAAGCGAATTTTTATCATGAATCTATACATTCTAAAAATTAATGGGTAAAAATTCTAGAGATAAAATTTTCTTCTATGTTTTCAATGTTAAAATAATTAATGATTTAAAATAAGTCCACAAACCAGATTTTTGTAGCTGAAAAATAGATAAACTCCTAGAGAAAACAAAATAACTAAAAAATAACAATTAAGAATTGAAAACTAATCTACAAAATATGATTATCAGTATTCTGCCCAAATAAGATTTATACAATCCAGATTCTCCTGCATCAAGTAAGTTGCCCAAAAAAGGAAACACATTTGAATTTTTCACATGATATTAATTGTATTTTAAAAATGTAGATTAGGGGCAATTGTGATTAAATTCTTTTGTTTAGGGCATTGGAATCACTTAATTATTGTGAGTGGTCCATCGCTATTGAACTAGCACGGTCTAAACCCAATATTTAATTTTATAGTAACGGCTTTGACGGCCTTTGGGCTTTCATAATGTTAAGGGATCTCAATTAATTTTATTTTTTTTATAACTCAGGTGTCAAAGCTTACACTATACTAATCATGGACCCTTAGAACCCTTGTCCTAAAACTCTGAAGGATGTAAATCGCAGGATGTGCTTCCACCAAGCATCGGGATCCCACCATACTGATATACACTCTGCACACAAAGGGGTCTTCACCACAAATGACTATTAGACAGAACTGTGAAAATACTTCCATCAAAGTTCCAAATGGGATTCGAACCCCCACCCTTGCCGCTGGAGCAAGTCTTATGAATTATTGGTCAGCCAGTTGAAGATATGCCCTGGGGCTTATTGAAGAGAGTGTTTTGGCCATGTAGATAGAATAAGGGTACCAATGTAATTTATGAGTTTCCGCTATGAATGAAATTTACCGATGGTTCTCACCAAAAAACAAAAAAAGAAAAAAAGAAAGATAGAATAAGGTGTGTTTCTCCATAATAAAAATTAAAAATAGAATATGGGTGTGTTATTTTTAAAATAATTAGTCAACCATTTGGTGTTTTTAAAATAATTAGTTGATTATATAATATGTTTACATTTTAAAGTTTGACAATAAATATATTCATTCTCTTGGTTTTAGCAATTTAAATCTTTTTTTTTTTCTTTTCAAATTTTGAAATAAAAGAGAAGGATCTTATAGTCATATAGTCAAGTTGTGATCAGTTTCATTTGAGTTGCAACGAAATGAATCATGGAATTTTTGTGGCTATTCTCTGAGGTAGTCACCATCAGCCATGTTAGGGTGTTTTAGAAATACTTTTTATGCAAAAGTATCTCTAAAAGTGATCTAACAAGACAGATGATGGCTACCCGCGAATATTCCTAAGACAACAACATTGACAACAAGAAATTACTAAGAAAAAATAAAGAAAAACAACCTTTATATACCAATGCAAATTCGGCAAAGTTTACAATTACACACATTTAATCCAATTCTCTTCATTTCAGACATATATCCAATTTAACCTAACGATGCAGAGTCCATATCCATTTAAATAAAAATTCCATCATCCCATCTTCTGCTGAATCTTGACCTCGATCTTGATTCTTTGCAATCCAAAATTCAAAACCTAACTCACATTAATTAATACCACATACTCCCTTCATTACTAAATGTATGTCGTTTAAGTGTTGTTGCATAAGTATTAAGGAAATTATTAATTACTTAAAATTTAGGAGAACAAAGGCCTTATTGTACAAAACTATCCTTGAAAAATGAATGACATTTAGAATATTTAGGAGTTCAATATTAATGAATAATGAGAAAGGGTAAAATCATCAAAATGGAATTTGATTCTCTTTTGAATTTCTAAACGTGAATTTGGGAATATTTTTTTTTTACTAAAACAACATGTATTTAGGAATGAACAAAATTAAAGTATATTTCACATCATTGAAAACTGATTAATTATTACCATTCACAATCTCATGTTCCCTCAAACATTCGACGACTTAAATCCTAAGTCGCAGAGAGTCTGCAAACAAATTTCGAAACACAAAATCAAGTTAAAAAATGTTGCTAAGGATTTACGTTAACATAAAGTATAAAATAAAAAATTATTTAGGATTATGCTTACTAATTAAGTGGTACTCGAAACACAAAAAAGCAAGCTCCAATAACAAGGTAGCATAACAGAAGAACTAGTCCCTTTAGGTAATTAGACGTTCCGTCCTGTAAAATTAATTCACAAATTTGGTAAATTATAATAATATATTAATTAGTACTCAAAAATTTACATTTTATAAGAAAGATGACTAATTTTTTTACCTGTAAAGTGAATGCTGTGGCAAGAATTGATATAGCAAGTGAACTTGTTTCAAGAATGCCGAAATTAAGGTCCATGTTGATACCAATAATCCATGACATTATTACACGTAATGGGACCTGAAATTTATAATTCAAGAAATACTCTAAGTACTAAATTAAAGTAAATTGTCTAATTACACAAATCAAGTAAATTCAATTGTATAATTACCACAAACATTGAGATTTGAGTAGCTGAACCTAGAGCCACACCTAAAGATATATCCTGCATTGCACAAATAAAACAAATTATTTTTGCAGCAAATTGTATTCATTGTAAGAATTACGAGTTAATGGTGATTTACCCCCTGTGATATTCATAATGTTCAGTTTACCTCCATTTGATTTGAATAAGAGTACTTTCCCCCCCCCCCCCCCCCCCCCCTCCTACCATAATCTTATAAAAGTTTCACATCGTCTCCCTGACATTTTTATAGACGACGGTTTACCCCCCTTGTTATGATACATGTGCTAATTTACCCCTTCAAACACTTTGCATGCCCACTCTCAATTTGGAAAAATAAGTTACACTTTCCGGCTAAAGGAGGTAAAAAGAGAATTTAGGAATATTGTATTCATTGTAAGAGTTGCGGGTTAATGGCGATTTACTCCTTGTGATATTCATAATGATCAGTTTACCTCCCTTTGTTTTGAAAAGAGTATTTTACCCCCCCCCCCCCCCCACCTTGTTATGATAAATGTGCTAATTTTTTTGCATGCACACTCTCAATTTCGAAAAATGAGTTACACTCTCCGGTTAGAGGAGGTAAAATGCTCTTAATTTCAAATTTTCGCTGGTGTGTAGAATGTTTTTTTTCGAATTACGGGAGGAGGGAGGTAAATTGAACATTATGTATTTTATAAGGGGTAAATTGGTATTAACTCTAAAAATTGCTACAAATAATAAAATATTTATTACTTACATATTTGTTCTTGAAAGCAAAAATGATAGCTCCGGCATGTTCTGCTGCATTGCCAACTATTGGTAGTAAAATCACACTTATGAAACTTACAGACAAGCCCCAAGTATCCGATGCAGTCTAATTAAAAATTCACAAAATATCCAACTTATTGTTAGAATATATCGTGAAAATATATTATTTTTCAGTATATGTAACAAATTATATTTTGTACCATAGCCAATAACTTACTTCGATTGTTGCAACGACATATTCGGAAAGAAGAGCAACGACACCGGTCATCAAAACTAACCAAACAAATGCACTCCAAAATCCAATAACTGCAGATTCATCATCTGATACCACATCGCCATCTTCTTCTTCACCCTGCACATATCATTAATGTTTTAATGATGAATTTCTATGCCGGAATATATATTTTATAGAAAGAAAAAAAAAAATGAGTGAAAGATAAAAACACCCCTTGTGCTTTAATTGTCTAATTCCTAAAAGAACCACACGTGTCATTTTAAATCCCCATGTGTTTGGTTTTAAATATATACCACACTCGACCCAAGTAGTATATACTTAATTTTTCAAAAAGAATAAAGAAATTAATCTTGTCATTCCATCAAAAGTCAAAAGTAAAATTATATTTGGGTTGAGTGTGGTATTTAAAACCGAATACAGGGGGATTTTTGGGAGTTAGAATAATACATGAGGTTTTTACAAAGCACAGGGGGTGTTTTGGTCTTTTGCTCAATAAAAAACAACAATTATACCCAAAAAAATTGCAAAAATACCCCTCTTAACTTTAAAAATTGACAATAACTCCCATGTTCACTTAATAAACTCACAATAACCCCCATATAAATTATGAAGTAATTCCAAATGGGGTCTTTTACTAATAAATAAATGGCACAAAAGGGTTTCTTCTAACAAAATTAACATAGGGTTTTATTGCCAATTAGGCAAAATATAGGGGGCATTTTTGCATTTAACTCTAAGTTTATTTAAGGATGAAAATTCAATTAAAAAGAATAAAAAGAAAAAAGGGATGACTAACTTCTTCTGCTTCAAATAACTGTCGATGAGTCCACAACTGGAAAACAAGATATGCAATGTAGGCAATCAGCATTATAACGCAACTCGCCCTCGACAATTGAAGTGTCCCGGTTGCTATTAACTCCGGCGATGTTCCGGTAAATTTAAACATCAAAGGTAGTACATGGCACAACAATCCCAACAACAATAGCAACGAGTTAACGTCCGCCTGTCTCTGTTAATCATAAAACAAATTAATTAATTATATTTATTATTTCGACATATTTATAAATTTTTATAAAGTGTCAATTTTGATTTTTGACTTACTCTGTCAAAATTTTGTTCTTTTGATATATTGACAATGCCACCACAAAAAAGAGAGGTCCCCAATACTAAAAGAAGATTTGATAGTATAGATCCTAAAAGAGAGTATTTCACAACATCCACTTTGTGTTGAGTTAGAGCAAGTATTGCAATTATTAATTCTGTGGCATTTCCACATGTTGCATTCAAAAGCCCTCCAACTACAAATTAAATAAATAAAAAAGGTATTAATATTTTAAGTGAAAGTTATTAATTAATTGCAAAATAGCTAATTAAGTTGACATTTTTGAAAAATGAAATTAGAAAAATAAGTTTGAAATGAATTAATTAAGTTATCACCTGTTGGCCCTGTAAAGAAAGCGATTTGCCTGCAGTTATTAATACAAGGTGAAAGGATAAGCTATTACTAATCTGATAAAGATGTATAATATATAGTATGTTACTATATTATTTAATATTTATTATTTATTTCTTGAGTGAAATGCAAAAACACCCCTTGTACTTGGTCTTATTTACAAAAAAAACTTCGTGTTATTTTAATTAATAAAAACTCCCCTGCATTCTTTTTTTATTAGCAAAAGAACCCCTCTCAAGTCAAAACGACAATTATATCTCAACAAATAATATAAAAACACCCCTTTTAACCTAATAAAATATCAATAACTCCTCTATTAGAGAATTGACAATAACCCACTTGTTTACTTAAACAATTAACAAAGTGCTCTCTACCATTTATGAAGGAATTTCAATTGACATCATTTTCAAATAGAAGAAGAACACGGGGGAATTTTTGTTACTTAAAATAATACAGGGTGTTTTTGTTAGTTAGACAAAATACGATGGATGTTTTTGGAATTAGCTCTTTATTTCTTACTCTGTCAAGAAGCTGATTCGTTCGGCAAGTGGAGTGAGTCCAATTAAACTCAAAGCAAACACCCATGGCTGTTTTCAAAGATAAAAATCAAGATAATGTTTTAGTAAATTAATGTTAAAAATTAAGGTTAATGCAAATGTGTAATACAACAATATTAAATGTCTATTCCTTCTAATTAACAAGTTAAGCTTTTAAATGAATTTCACATTCAATTCAATATGGTATGAGTTATGTTTCAATAAATGTATACCACATACGCATGAGAGACGAGTTAAATAGTAAAATATTAAATATGTATTCAGTTTGACAGCTAAAACTTTTAGATGATAACGATTAAAATGAAAATTCACATGAAAATGCATGCATTAAAAATACATATAGCTAATATCAGATTGAAAAAAGAAAAAGAAAAAACATAGTAGTAATTACCGAAATTAAGAGTATGAGCAACAATAGCAAAAGGGATAGAGAGAAACAAAATTGCAAGCTTTGTCCCCAAAAGAACCTCATGAAGATTAGCAAGGAACTTTCGCAAAAACCCGACCCGAACTTTGGACACAATCAAAAGGTCCGATTTCTTGCGTAGAGAAGACGAAGACATGTTGTGAGCCGTTCGGCCATGTCGCATCTCCCTACTCAAAACTTTGAAATTTCCATTTTCCAAAAGCCATTCTTGATGATCTTGATGAGATGATGCCATTAATTGATTTTCAAAAATTTTTTTTTTTTTTTTGTAATCTCTAATTGCAAAATTGTGATGAGCACGTATATATATAGCGAAACCGTGATGGATTGAAGTGTTTGTTTTTTTAGTTTATAAACGTACGTAGATAAGGCCTCATGGGAAGGGGAGCTTCCGGGAAATTGCGAGTTTTGGTTTATAATAAAATATAAAAATCGGGGGATTGAGGTCCACTACTCTCTAAATTAAAAAAAAAAGTTACTCTTATATGGAGTAATTTCTTAGGAGCCAAAGCTATCTAACTATCATAAAAATTCCCGTGTTATTTTTACTAGCGAAAATTCCCTTTTTTTGTTAACGAAAAAATTCATTTGAATTTTTTTTTTTTATAAATCATAAGGAGAATTTTGTCAAATTTTTAGGTGAATTGTCAATTTTTAAAGTTAACAGGGGGTAATTGATATTTTTTAGGTTAATAGAGCATCATTTAGTCGGGTATAATTATTTTTTCGATTTGATAAGAGATATTTCGCCAATAAAATTAAGCTCATCGAAGTTTTTGCTAATAAAAATTTAGCACAACAAAGTTTTTGCTAATAAAAATAACACATGGAGGTCTTTTATAGTTAGGCAAAGTAAAAGAGGTGTTTTTGAATTTCACCCAATTTCATAGAGTCATTATAAAAATTATAATTTAACTATCTGAGATATGTCTGAATTAATACTATATATTATGATTAGAAATAAAAAAAAAAAAAAAAAAAAAACTTAAAATTAAAAGAAAAAAGGAAACGAAGTATATGTTGATTACTCCACCGTGAAATCAGAAAATGAATGAATAGTGGTACTAGGTGGTTTGTTTTTTTTTTTTAGTTATTTAATATTATAAAACGAACATCTTAGTCTTAAATATGTATTTGGGAGGTTAAGGAAGACAACATAAATTGCTTAATTATTTCAATATCACATGAGATGTATTTATAACACTATTTCAAATGCTAATGAATATGAATTTTGGAAGTATATAATTATTTTTAGAATTGGCCCAGACTTGTAACAAGTAAATTCAGTTCTTATTGGTTAGGTTTTTTTTTTTTTTTTTTTTAGGGAATTATTGATTAGGTTCATTCAGATGTCATTGTGATACCAAAAATAAGTATAATTTTCGTAATATATGGTTTCCTCATAATTTTTGCAATATCCCTAAATAAATAGATGAGAACGTAAATTTACTTTACGTTTTTCCTAGTTAAACCTATGGCAGTTAAACTTTAGCAATTATCATCATACAGACAAGTTGAATTCAAGAATACTACCAAATAAAAGATTAGTAATTCGTAACTATAATTATATAGATCAAGTAATTAAAATTGAAAAGCTGATCACCATGGAAAAAAAAGAATTGGCAAATATTTAAATATATGGCTTTTTTTTTTTTGAGAGAAATCCAGAATTTATATTGAAATCAAATCAGAGTTTACAATTAATGAAACAGAATCAGGAAGAGCAATATTATTATCAAGGTGTTCAAGAGCTAGTTTCGCCAAAGCGTGGGCTGCTGAGTTTCCAATTCTGTTAGTGTGTCTCGCGCTGAAGTTGTCAAGAGAGGTGGCTAAATGTTTGATATCAGCAATCAATGTTCCAAAGCTTCGAAGGCAGTCGTCCTCTTCTCCTAAGCTATCAATTAGAATTTTGCAATCTCCTTCCAACAGAATATTTCTCCATCCCTTAGAAGTCGCAAACTCCATTGCTTTCTTTGCTGCGAAGGCTTCGATGTTTTCAGGGGATAGAATGCCATCAATATGAGCTGAGCCCCATCCTACACATTGGCCTAAATGGTTACGAGCAATGAATCCATATCCGGATTTATCTTTGTTAGCCAAGAGTGCACCATCAAAATTTAATTTGATGATACCATAAGAAGGGGCTGTCCACCTAATTGGAGATTGAACTTGAAGTTGTGGTTGTGTGATTGCATTAGCCGAAACCACCCTTCGGGTATAATCTTTCACGAAGTTTATAAGTTCTTGTGGATTATACCATTCCTCCCCAAGTCGAATTTTATTCCTGTTGTACCATATTGCCCAACAAACAGCCCAAAAGAATCCCAACTCAGTTATATCACATTCACTTTTAACCTTGGCAAACCATTCTTCGATACTTGTGCCATGTTCTTTGTAAGTCGACCACGGGATGCCGGAAAGAGCCCAAATTTGTCGTGCAAGAGTACATCTAGAGAGAGCATGAAAGATGGTTTCTTCGTAGTTATGACAAACTGGACAGAGGCCTACATTCAACAACTTCCTCATTTGCAAGTTTTCGTTAACCGGCAGTGCATTCTTTAGAGCTCGCCAAACAAAGATTTTAATTTTGTTCGGAATTTTAGTACGCCAGATCCAGCGCCAATCCTTCAAAGTATTCGAACTAGATGATCCTCTGATTCCTTCTTCTACCTCTCGATTACAGTCCATGGCCATATGGTAAGCTGAACGAACCGTGAAACCTCCATGGGTAGAATGATGCCAAACTAGTTTATCCCTGTTCGTGCTGCTGCCCAGAGGGATTGATAGAATGCCTTGCGCGTCTTCGTCCCAAAATTCGCTTTCAATTAAGTCTTTTTTCCAAGTGCCTAGGTCCCAATCGATAAGCTCACGAACTCGACTATCCCGGGGCAGTGTAACTGGGGGCGAAGAGACTTTAACACATCTTTGTCTTGGAACCCATTTGTGATCCCAGATTTTAACATCCATTCCATTGCCAATTCTCCACCTTAGGCCTTTCTCTAGTAAAGTTTTTGATTCCCATATGCTTCTCCAAGTGTATGAAGGATTTCTGCCCAAGCCCGAGTTTAAGAAATCCCCGTGCTTAAAGTAACGTGCTTTTAGTATCCTGCTGATCAAACTAGTAGGATTTTGAAGTATTCTCCACCCTTGTTTTGCCAATATTGCCATATTAAAAGCCTCCAAGTTCCGGAATCCTAAACCACCCAATCTTTTGCTTACACACATATCACTCCATTTAATCCAGTGTATTTTCCTTTTTTCATTGGCATTCCACCAGTAGTTAGCAATGATGCTTTCAATTTCGTGGATAAAAGTTTTGGGAAGTTTAAAGCACCCCATAACATATGTAGGGATCGCTTGTAGTACAGCTTTTATGAGAATTTCTTTTCCGGCTAAAGATAAAATTTTCTCTTTCCATCCCTCAACACGCTCCCAAATTCGGTCCCTAATGTAACCAAACACAGCTTTTTTGACTTCCCCGTGATCATTGGAAGTCCAAGATATTTGTCATGCTTTTCTTCTATTGTCATTGGCAGGTATGATTGCACCCTTAGAATGTCCACCTCATTCGTGTTTCTGCTGAAAACAATGCTAGACTTTTCAAAGTTGATTTCTTGCCCCGATGCTTTCCCGTAATTTTCCAGGACTGATTTGATGGTTTTAGCAGCCGCTCCAGTTGCCTCGGTGAAAATCAGCGTGTCATCGGCAAACAGAAGATGTGAGACAAAAGGCGCCCCTTGACAAATAGATATTCCTTTGAAGTGATTATGCATCTCCTCCCGTTTAATCAGCGCACTTAGAGATTCTGCACAAAATAAGAATAAATACGGGGAGAGGGGGTCCCCTTGTCGGATTCCTCTCTCCGGTTTAACAAAACCACGTTCTTCGCCATTGATCAAAAAGGAATAAGAAACCGTAGTGATACAAGTCATGATCAATTTCACAAAGTTTGCATCAAAACCTAATGTAAGCATAGATTCCTTAATGAAATTCCACTCAACTCTGTCATACGCCTTACTCATGTCAAGCTTAAGGGACATATGTCCGACTTTGCCTTTCTTTTCATTTTTCATAAAGTGGGACACTTCGAAAGCAGCTAAAACATTATCCGTGATGAGTCTAGAAGGCACAAAAGCAGATTGAGATTCAGAGATGATGGAGTTCATAATAGGCTTCAATCGATTCACAATAACTTTAGAGCTCAATTTATAGATAACATTGCACAAACTAATCGGGCGAAACTGAGTAATCAAAGTGGGGCTTTTACATTTGGGGATGAGGACAACATGAGTAAAGTTACTAGCTGCGTGGAAGTTCTGATTATTCAAAAAGTCCAAGGTAGCACTAATCACATCATTTTTAATAACGTTCCAGAATTTTTGATAAAAAAGTACAGGAAGACCATCGGGTCCGGGGGATTTTAGGGGATGCATGAGAGAAAGGGCAAAAGTTACCTCATCCGCCGTGTACCTTTGGAGGAGACGTTGGTTCATCCGCTCATCCACTTTCCTGTCTAAAGCATTTGTAATCGCCTTTATGTCCTCAGCCGAAGGTTGACTCGATGTAAAGATATCCCCAAAGTACTGAACTACAACTCTTTCAATATCCACAGGCTCGCTGCACCACATTCCATTCGAGTCTCGGAGCCCCTCAATTGTGTTCGCTCGATTTCTGGCTGAAGCTTTCGCATGAAAAAATCGAGTATTTTTATCCCCCTCTTTAAGCCAATGTACTTTTGATCTTTGCCTCCACATGAGATCTTCTTTATCAAGTAGATCTTCCAATTCCGATTTTAAATCTTTCTCTAAACACCGGGATCTTTTAGAGATAGGACCTGAACGAAGCGCGTGAATTTTCTGTTTCAGTTTTCTGATCCTATTCGTAACCTCGCCAAAATTGCTAATGCTCCAGCCCTTTAAATCTTTCGTACACCTTTCTATTTTATTCCAAACCGTACCATTTGTGCCATTACTACCTTCGGTTTGCCAGCTACTTTCGATCACTTGTTTACACTCAACCGAAGTGAGCCACATTGCCTCGAATTTGAATCTCCGAGCACCCGCAGTTCGAGGGGCAGTTGGGTTTTTACTAACAACAATACAAATCGGTGAATGATCGGAATTAATTGTTTCCATGTGGAGCACCCTGGAATATGGGAATTTATCTATCCACGAACTTGTTGCACAAGCTCTGTCAAGTCGTTCCCAAATAGTATATGGGGAGTCCCATCTGTTGCACCAAGTAAAAATATTTCCCTCGAAGCCAAGGTCATTTAGCCTAGTCTCACTAAGAGCCTGTCTAAAATCCAAGATTTGTCTCTGTGAGGTTTCTCGTCCCCCTCTTTTCTCCGAGTTGCAAGTGATAGCGTTATAATCCCCTACACATAGCCACGGTTTGTTAGAGTAATTAGCCAATTTTTTTAGAATCTCCCAAGAAACTCTTCTGTTGGCCGCTTCCGGTTCCCCATAAAAGCCTGTGAATCTCCAACTATCATCTTCACCTGAGTTATAAACAAAAACATCTATGTGATTCTTTGATTTGCTCTGTAAGACAACATTTATGTCTTTTCTCCAAAGAAGTGCTAACCCTCCAGATAAACCAATCGAACTAACTGCCACACCGTAGAGACCCAATTTATTTTTTAAAGAATCAATCTTCCTCTCACTCAATCTGGTCTCCATGAGGAAGATGATTTGGGGGTTTTTTGCTCGGATATGATCTCCGAGAGTACGAACTGTCCAAGGGCCCCCCAACCCTTGGCAGTTCCAGCTTAAGCAATTCATGGCGATCGGCGGGGCTGCCCTGCAGCCGCCGCCGTTTCAAGGTTGTCTCGTTCAGATGTAGTGTCAGCTGAGAGAATTGTTTTCTTGGTAGGCCTAACAGAATCATCTTTCAGAGAGATACCAGATTGAGAAAGTTTTCGTTTGTTACCTGTATTGAGTGGGGTTGGAGCTTTCGAAGGGTTCTGTTTGGTTGTTGTTTTTCTGCTGATGGTAGGTTTATATGTGCTTCTGTTCATGTGAGATAGGATCATTGGGACGTCGACCAGATGTTCATTTTCTGTAGATGGTGTGTGTGGTAGATTATTGGTTAGAGATTGTGGTTGTCGTTGTTGGAGAAGTGGTGCAGAGGTTTCTTGCTTTGGGATTTTGTTTGTGCTGGAACGAGGAGAGTTAGTTTTGGGAGGTAAGTTCTGTTTTCCAAGGCTTTGGGTATGGATTGTTTTGAGATTTGGATGAGTTGGTGATTTTAAGGGCTGAGAATTAAGTTTAGATTGGGGCTCATTCATTAGTTTGGGTCCATTGTGGTTCTGAAACGGGTGGGTAATGGAAAATTGATGTGTGTCTGGGCTTTGGTGTGGAGATATTAGTTGTCTCAGAATATGGGTTGGGGTGATGTTGTCATGGATTTGGGTTAAGGGATCTCTCTCCATGTCATTAGTTTGTGGCATTAAAATTTTCTTGGGCTGGACATTTTCTTTTTTGATTTGGTTCGTTGGTATTGGGCTTGGTTTGGTGCGTTCACCGGGTTTAGATATCTTAGACCTAGTCCACTCGGGAATTTCACTCATAGGATCGTCCATTGTCAGGTCCACGAGGATAGGGCGGTTAAGTATAGGAATATTTTCCTTGTTAGATAAGGGAAGCTTAGAATCTTCTGTAGAGAGAGATCGTGGGGCAGATCCCAAAAAATTAGCAGCAACATTCTTTCCTTTCTCATTTGCTGAAAATCTTGCTGATGATTTAGATTCAGTTACCAAAAAATCCGGCACTTGATTTTTGGGATTCGATATGGGTGTATCCTTTCCAAAAAAGGCGTTAGCGGTGGTTAGTGGCTGATTAGGTATCGGCAGCGGCGGGTGGGATAGGGCAAAGAGATTTTTTCCGGTGGGTTTTGGGTTGGGTGTATGGTCATGATTGTTTTGATGGAAGGTCGGGTAAGAGGGATTGACATAAATTCCGGTGTTTTGTTTCCAAGGCCGTGCGGAGATACGTTGGGGGGGTTGAGCTCTCAGACTGGGGCCATAAGGTTGGTCAAGGGAATTTTCTCCGGTTGAGAGCTCATATTGTTTGTTACATGCTCCTGAAATGTGATCCATGACTCCACAAAAATAGCAGAAATTAGGCAGCCGTTCATAACGAAGAGTAACGATGATATGATCCCCATTTTCATTGAGAGTTCGCACAGCTCTGAGCAGCGGTTTAGTGACATTAACACCTGCTCTAAATCGTAGTATATCCCCAAAATTTAATCCATCATCTCCAACTTCCATAGACCGAAAAATTCCCAATTTATTCCCCAGAACAGTAGCTACCTCTTTGTTCATCTTAATTAGAGGTAGCCCCGAGGCTTGGACGTGAAAATCACACCAATCAAGGTTGGTTTGGCTAGGATTCATCTTGTTGCTTGGTGAGTTAAGAATTATCAGTTTCTTGTCAAAAGCCCAAGGGCCACCTTCAAGAGCCCTTTTGCGATCAATAGGGTGGTAAAACACAAACATTAATTTATCATCAGACATTTTCCGAATTTCGATTCCTTTGGCTGGACTCCAGATCCCAGACATAGTCTCCTTAAGAGCCTCTAGATTGACTGGCCGGTGAGACAAGACTCTTCCTATTAAAATATGTTGGTCTCTAGCAACTAAATTGGGAGTTGTAAGATCTGGTAGTTTGACCTCCTCAAACTCTTCCTCTGTTAGATTCAAGCGAAAACCCATATCTAATAAATCGTCTCCCATGGCTGAAGAAACACGCAGTGCAGATTGCAAATGCTATTGACAAGAAGGGTTGATCGGGTGTTCGAACCTCCCCCCCTTCAGTACCTGCACAGATGGAAAAAGATGAAAAAATGAGAAAAGGATAGAAAGGCAGAGAGAATTAGAAGGGGATCGGGGAAAGAAGAGCAGAACAAAAGATTAGTAAGTCTCTATGTAAGAGAAAAAGGCTCCCATCAAGAGAGAAAAGACTCCCATCGAGAGAGAAAAGATTTTTCTGTTGGCACGTGTATTAAATATATGGCTTTAATTACAAGATTTCTACTTTTTAATTTAAGGATATAGTTGCAAATAAGTCTTGGAAAATCTAAATTTAAGGAAATCAAGTGAAGCAAGGATAATTATATTATTTATATTTTACGAACAAAATGCAAAAGCACCCCTCCATTATTTCTAATTGACAAATTGTATTAATCTTTATTACATCAAATCCACTTGTATTTTACAAAATGTTGCACGGAGTCTCTTTTTCGCTATGCCACTTTTAATTTTAGTCGCAGCATATGCACGTGGGAAATACGCTCATTCACTTTCTCACAGTTTTAAATGAAAAAAATATTATGTACAACATTCTATAGAATATAAGAGAATTTTATGCAATAGAATTAATGTACATAATTATGTCCAAGTTTCCCAACACACTATAAAGTTTATGAGCCTGTTTGTTTGGTGTTTCCCAAAAAAATTCGTCTTTGGGAAATGCCAAACAAACACATTTTCTATTTTCTGAAATAAATTTTTCATCTTTTAATTTTCTCAAACTACTTTCTCAAAACTCAAACAAACAAAAAAATTTCTTATCTCTAAACAAAACATATATAAACTCTACTTGATTTGACATAAAGTAACATATATCTTACACAATTTATCTCACAACAAACATGATTTGACATAAAATCTTACACCTACAATCTAAGGGTCTATTTGGATGGGTTTTGGCTCGGTTTCGCGAGTCTCGGTTTAAAAAAATTGGTTTGGGTGGTTTCGATGAAACCTTTGAGACTTCATTTAGATGGGTTTTGACTATTTGATTTTGTGGTTTGAATAAGTTGAAACCCCACTTGGATTGGGTTTGGATGTTGGGGTTTAGGGGAAAAAATAGGTCATAGGTCATAGGTGTCAAATCAATGTTCTTTTTAGTGATATTTAGAGAAAAAAATAGGTGGTATGTGTCAAATCAATGTTTTATAGGTTTGAAGAGTTTGAGTGTGAGTTTTTGAATAGGTTTTTGGTGGTTTTATGGGTTTGGCGAAAACTCATTTGGAAGGATTTTGGCTCGGTCTCGCGAGACCCGCGAGACCGGGCCAAAGCCCATCCACACACACCCTAACTATTCCAAAAAAATATATACCCATTTTATTTCTCAAATCACTCTCTCAAACTCAAACTAACAACATTACGCAAATCGAAATTATTTCACAAACCTCCACTACTCTCCCAATCACCAAACAAACATGCTCTATGCTTTTTACCCTACTTAGTTCCTACTTAAAGAAATTGATTAGGTCTCATTGTTTATTAAGAACCTCTTCTAAAAAGGAAGTGGATTACTTGGTAGAGAACACATGTCATGCTTTTTCTCTTGCCATCATTTGTTCCATCACAATATATGCTAATAAAAGCTAAATATCATGATCATAACCACTTAGTAGTTTGATTAGCTTTTAATATTCACAATAGAAAACAGGTGTTAGATTGCAAACATGTAAAAGATATTGCCAAATTCTTTCGGGAAAAGGAGCATGATATTCCCTTGTGTAATTGTTATTATATAAAAATCCCATATATTTTACGAAATGTTGCACATAATTCATTTTTCATCAATAACGACGGATGTCTCTTACTAGCGTTTCGTGAAATTAAAATTCAGTTTTCATTAAATTAAATTACAAAAATAACATATTTTTTTTTAAAAAAAAAACCTCCTCGTCCATTCCCTGGTAAAACATATACTAATTTATATTAATATATTATTTAATTTATTAATATTATATATAAAATCGAATTAGTTTAATATATATTAAATAAAATAAGTATGGAGAGCATTTACCTTAAAAAACTAAAGAAGCTAATAGTAAAGATGGGAGAATGTGCAATATTTAATAAAACACATGAGATTATCTGCAATGAAAATAACACAAGGGGTTATTTGTAAGTTTTAGGTTAAAAGATATTTTTTTTAAAACTATCACAGACAGGAGAGTGCTTACACATATGAGTTTTTCCCATTTTTTTAATTGAACTTAGGTAAAAGTATACATTTTTTTTAATTATACTAAGCTATGTATTTGCAATTCGAACTGAAGAATATTTTAAGTATATGTCCTCCATAGTATAATGATTCTATTATGATTTTTATGTACTTTAATCCGATGTGGATATCAAATTAAATAGACATAGATTTTAGCAGAAAAATCTGCAGGTACCATATAAAGTACAAACATCCCATTAACTGTCATCATCTTTTATAGTTGATGGAAATTTCGAGGAAGTTTCAATAACAATTATAGGATTATAAATGTGGTACAGATCCGTACCCACATACAAAATCTTGAAATTTTTTATACTCTCAAGCCTAACTGAATTTTTTAACACGTCACTTCATAGTTACAAATTTGAACTCATTCTTCCACATAGTACTCTATAGAATATTATTAATTTGATATTTTTCACCTAGATGATTATATAATTTAATGTAGCATCATAGTCGAGTATATAATTTTCAGGAAGATTGTAAATTTGGTAATATATAATAGAGCACTTTATAATATTGATATCACTGGATACATATACACATTAGTATCACAATTTAAATTTTAGTTATAATGTTTATATTACTATCAAATAATTGAACCGAAATGGATGGAAATCGGTCACGTACACCGCACGTGACTGTTATCTCGCCTTTTGGAGTGAAAAGCATCACTTGATAAGTTTTCTTCCAAAAGTGAATAAACGTGATTAATTATTTTTCCTTTAAAAAATGAGATATTGGTCATGTGCGGTATACGTGATCAATTTCATCCATATTCGTCCAATTATTTGAGGATGGTATGAACATTGCAATCAAACTTTTAATTGTGTACTAAATACACATTGACATATCTAGTGGTACAAACTGCAAAGTTTTCTATTGTATAATACCAAATATGCAGTTTCTCTTATGATTTAGTTTAGACAATTCTTTTTCGAAGAATTCCTCCATAACTTTCATCAATCCATGGACTATACGTGGTTTGTCATAAGTGATTGGCAAATTCAGGCTCGAATTTTCAATAGAGATTTTTATGTAATGCGTGTTACATACACGAAATAGCTTAAGTCATGTCTAAGATATGATACTACATAGGTTGCCAAGAAAAATCAATCCATGGATATGCCTAGTTCTAGTTCAACATAGATTTGGTCGAGTTCAAACATTTACTTAAAAAATTGATCAAACATAATTGCTATATGATTAGAATACATATTTAGAAATGTGAAAATCGTAAAAATATAAAAATATTTTCATAGAAATGAAAACTAGTCCCATTTTCAAAAAATATTTCAAGTTATAACATGTTACATGTAACATGCTCATATCATAAGTGACAAATTAAATAATTTTAGAGTTATGTATAATTGAGAGGTTCTGCCAAATTCAAGCTAGTTCTGGGAAGGTTCCTATTTCTCCTACAACCATATAAACTATAAAGGCCATGCTTCGAATATTATATTTTGCAATGAAGATATGTCTCTTCGAATTAATATCGGAAAAGGTATATAAGACTAGCTTTCTTTGTTTGGAATATTTGATAGTTAACATTTTCATGTTTCATTTTCAAATTATGTCCAATTTGGATCAGATGTGTGTGAATCCGGGTAGGGTCCAATCTTATTTGGTCTATATGTGCTCCAAATTGATCCATAAAGGCCACGTAATTTATGTTGAACATACATAAATAAATTGACATAACATGACATGGACAAATATTTGGATAAAGTGTTCATAAGAGATATTAACATTTGACATAATTATTCTTTTCACTTTTCAAATTAACTCCTCCTCCAAAAATAATAAATAAATAAATAAATAAATAAAGGAAACTTTTCAAATTAACTCTAACAAGTTGTCCAAATCAACCAATGAAAATTTATTCAAAGATGTAATATAAAAGAAAACAAATTGTGATCTTTGATATGTAAGAAACATACATTCGCTAAGTAATATAATTAAGAATAAAAAAATTTAGAAACTCTGTAAATCATAGTATAGTAACAATTTCATAACATTTAATCATTTATAGTGGGTTATTGGCAATTTACTTCATGTGATTATCATAATGTTCAATTTTTCCCATATGATTTGAAAAAAGAACAATATACCCCCTCCCCCGTGATTCATGATTCACACTGTCATCCCTTAAGCCTCCAGAAAAAATCAAATTAAAAAAAAATGTGGCAATTACCTCTTTCTATTATTATAAATGTGGCAATATACCTCCCTACATTATTTATGTGGACCAATTTAACCCTCACCCCAAGTTAATTTCGTCTTTTTATACAATACATTTCACGCCATCTTTCATATTTGAGCGAGTAAAATAACATTCTACAACTCAGGAAGGTAAATTACTCGTTTAAAAGAATTACAGAGGATAAATTGTTTTTCTAATTAATCACATGGGAATAAATTAAATATTATGATAATCTAATAAGAGGGGAAATTGCCATTAGCCCCATATATAGTACTTATTATGCATTTTATGTGACAAGGTTTAAAAAATCAATGTTGGACATGACTAATACATATACATATCTTATAAGTTTTATAAGTGTCATGTCGTGTCCAAATATTGTATACGATATTTTGAATGAGCTTAAACTTATCCGTTAAAATATATGTGATGATTAAAAATTAATTCTCCAAACTTTTGACTAATCGATTGGAAGATCATCATAAGTTAATTTAGTGTTGTTTATGGTTATCAAACTGTGTATCGTATCGCGTATTATTTTTCTCTCGTATCAACGAATCGTATCGCACGTATCGTATCGCGAATCGCGTCATTTTGGGCCATCCAAGTCGTATCGTTTTGGGCCAGTATCGAATCGTATCACACGTATCGTATCGCGAATCGTACGATACTAACTACGATGGTGGTGCTGTTATATTTGGTCACACACTCACCTTTAGAAAACACACAGATCTAAAGATATACTATAATTTGATTTCACTCTGCTGCAAAGTTAGGAATGTTGATTTTGTACTTGTCTCGTACTGTAAATAATTGGTTGGATATTGTCATTATCAAGTCAGATAAATTAAAGATTTTAATCACTAAGTAATTTCAACAAAAAAATAAAAAATAAAAAAATAAGTACTGTTAGGCCCTAATCCAACAAAAGTAGTTGAATGTTGGAAAATTTTTGTGTTTGACAAAACTCATTCAACCACTAAGCAAATGCATTGCACTTTGTGTTGCACTTGCTTTATGATTGGACACAATTTTTTTTTTTATAATTACACAATATAGTTGTTAGATATTCTCATTGTCAGAGATTTTGTGTTCAATTTTCACTAATGTGGATATTTTTTTAGTTTAATATTCTGGACCTGAGAAAATATTAATGTTTTATGATTGATTTTTTTTTTAAATTTAATTATAATTCAATAAATTTATGATTTAATAATATTAAAGTTAATAACCGTTTCTTAAAAAAAATATATATATTCTCGTGGTTTTAGAATTTTAAGTATTTAGAGTTTAGACTCGTCAAATCCCATTCACTGATTGTGTAGTGGCCTAAGCCATCTCCAATGGAGCCTTCCGGGGCCAGGGTCGGGAGGTGAAATGGTTGGAGACGGCAGCAGGGCTCGGGACGGGGCGGCCTGCGGGCTGTAACGGGCTGGGACGAGGGCTCGGGGCAGCCCTGCTGCGATCACGCGCCCCTCTTTAAAACAGGTGCCGCCAAGTGATTGGGCCGTTTCTCTTTTTTTTTTTTTTATACCAATTTTTCTTGGAGGAAAAATGAAGGCTTTGAGAGTAAGGTGGAGTGAGCCAGTGAAAATGCCATCACAAATTTTGAGTATTGTTTGTTTCTTCACCGGAAAAGCTTTAATTATCGGTGGAGATGAACCGGATGGAATGGTGAGCGGCCAAAGGCCGCGGACTGGTGTGTGTGGAATCTGTGGATTACGAGGAAACAAGATGGAAAAGTCAAAGATTAATAATAAGAAAATAGAAAACATAAAAGAAGAAAAATTTAAAGAAATTCATTAATTAAAACATATAATATTGATGAATTTAGCTGGAGCCCAATCTCAATTGGGTTCTCGAACATTGCCAATATGGCCATCTCCAACCCTTATGAGCTAAATGCAAAGATAAGTCTAACTATCATTAATTAAAACATAAAAAAAAGTTACTCTTATATGGAGTAATTTCTTATGAGCTAAATGCAAAGATAAGTCTAACTATCATAAAAATTTATGTGTTATTTCACTAGCGAAAATTCCCTTTTTTTGTTAACAAAAAAATTCATTTGAATTCTTTTATTATAAATCATAAGGAGAATTTTGTCAAATTTTTAGATGAATTGTCAATTTTTAAAGTTAACAGGGAGGTTATTGATATATTTTTAGATTAAATAGAGATGTTTTTGCATCTTTTAGTTGGGTATAATTATTTTTTCGATTTGATAAGAGAACTTTTTGCTAATAATATTTATGCACATCGAAGTTTTGCTAATAAAAATTCAGCACAACAAAGTTTTTGTTAATAAAAATAACACAGGGAGGTATTTTATAGTTAGACAAAGTAAAAGAGGTGTTTTTGCATTTCACCTGATTTTATAGAATCATTAAAAAAAATATAATTTAACTATCTGAGATGTGTCTAAATTATTACTATATATTATGATTAGAATCAAAAAAAATTTAAAATTAAAAGAAAAAAGGAAAAAGGAAAAGAAGTATATGTTGATTACTCCACCGTGAAATCAGAAAATGAATGAATAGTGGTACTAGGTGGTTTGTTTTTTTTTTTAGTTATTTAATATTATAAAACGACCATCTTAGTCTTAACACAAGAATATGTATTTGGGAGGTTAAGAAAGACGACATAAATTGCTTAATTATTTCAATATCACATGAGATGTATTTATAACACTATTTCAAATGCTAATGAATATGAATTTTGGAAGTATATAATTATTTTTAGAATTGGCCCAGACTTGTAACAAGTAACTTCAGTTCTTATTGGTTAGGTTTTTTTTTTTTTTTTTTTTTTTTTTGAGGGAATTATTGATTAGGTTCATTCAGATGTCATTGTGATACCAAAAACAAGTATAATTTTCGTAATATATTCCTCATAATTTTTGCAATATCCCTAAATAAATAGATGAGAACGTAAATTTACTTTACGTTTTTCCTAGTTAAACCTATGGCAGTTAAACTTTAGCAATTATCATCATAAAGACAAGTTGAATTCAAGAGTACTATCAAATAAAAGTTACCATATAGAGCATAATAATATTCACATTGCATAAAAGAAAATAAAAGATTAGCAATTTGTAAACTATAACTATATAGATCAAGTAATTAAAATTGAAAAGCTGATCACGATGGAAAAAAAGAGTTGGCAAATATTTAAATATATGGCTTTAATTACAAGATTTCTACTTTTTAATTTAAGGATATAGTTGCAAATATGTAACGCCCCCAATATTTCGAACCCGTTTGATTGGATTTTTAATCCAAATTTATGTGCTACTTTTTATTTTCAAAGTTAAACATTAATTTGAACTAAAATATACAATTTAATTATGTCCTATGTCCTTATTAACTTTGAAATGTTTTAAAAGAACAAAAATACTTTAGCATAGTAGTATACCTCTTTTGAAAAATATTTTGACTTTATTGTGCAAAATAAAATATTTATGGGGGCAAAAATGCACTTTACAGAAACTTCCGGGGGCAAAGTGCAAATTTTGCCCCATACTTGATTGCAGCTAATAGGAGAGCCTTTATAGCTCTCCTAGCCTGCCATAGGGAGTGGCCAAGCATGCCTCTTGGTTAGAGAGATTTCTCTATCCAAGATGAACATGCATTGGCTTGTTTTATGAGAAGTAATTATATCTCCCATCTTTCCAAGGTGTATTTAAACACCTTTCTCCTCATTTTCAGATTTCTCTCCACTCATTTTACACCTTAGAGTTCATAGTTAAATTAGAATTAGAGAGAAAATAAAAGAGAGAAAAGAGAACACATTTAGAAAGATAAATTTCGGGTATACTCAGCACAGCCTCGGTTTTCCGACCATTCCGCCTTCGTCCACCGTTGGATCATGCCCAAATTTTGCGTGGAGGTTCTACACATATGGTGCTACGTATTGACCGTTCGGATCGTCCAAATTAGAGATGTGGCATATGAAGCTGAATATCTTGTCAACTCATAAGTTGTGGGTAATCTTCCTCTTTGGTATTTGAATTTGAGGCTCCCTATTGTTATCCCTAAGTTTAAGCTTATTAGAAGGAGACTTCAAGAAATAAAGATAATTTATGACATTAAAGTCTTGGATATCAAGAAAGGTTTTAGTAGAGAGGTACCAACCCAATCTATGAGAACTCCTACGACTATGATCATTGATATTATGGTTGGCTTTAAGGATGAAAGTTCTAGTATTTTGAATGGTCTTCTTAGAGGATCAAATAATCGACAAATTGTTTCGATTTTTGGTATGCCTGGACTTGGTAAAACAACTATTGCAAATAAGTTGTATACTGATCGCTCAATTATTGATCACTTTGATGAACGTGGATGGTGTGTTGTCTCTCAAACATATCAAAGGAGAAAGGTTTTGATTGATATTTTGATGTCTTTATCAAAAACCAAGATAGATAAGAATAGCATCTTCGACCTAGAAGATGAGAGTTTGTCCTTAAAGATTCACCAATGTCTAAAGAATCGAAGATACCTTGTTGTCATCGACGATGTTTGGTCTACAAATGTGTGGGATGATTTGGAAAGATTTTTCCAGATGACGGAAATGGAAGCAGAATGATGTTAACTAGTCGGATTAGAGGTATATCACCAAATAATAGCATCGTTCACTCACTACCTCTTCTTGAGAAAGACCAATGCTGGAGTCTATTAGAGAACAAGGTCTTTCGCGAAGAACCCTGCCCTCCACAATTACAAGGCATTGGAAAGCGAATTGCAGCTAAATGTGGTGGACTTCCGCTTGCAGTAGTTGTTACCGCTGGAGTTTTGGCAAATTTGGAGAAGAAAATAAATGTATGGGAAAAGGTGGAAACAAATTTAAACTCCTATGTATTTGACGATGATACAAATAACTACTCGAAAATATTAGAACTTAGCTTCAAACATCTGCCAGATCATTTAAAGATGTGTTTTCTCTATTTTGGAGCATTTCCTGAAGACACACAAATACCAGTAAAGAAGTTAATATGGTTGTGGATTGCTGAAGGATTCATTCAGAGAGATCAAGAAAAGAGCCCAGAGCTAGTAGGAGAAGAATATCTTTCAGACCTCATTAATAGAAGCCTCGTACTAATTGCTAAAAGGAAATGTAATGGTGGGATCAAAGCATGCAATATTCATGATCTATTGCTGGACATGTGCTTAAGAAAAGCTCATGAAGAAAAAAATTCAAAGGCAATTGACAAGTAAGTTTACTTGCTATCCTATTATTCAATCCAAGTCATTTTGTATTTTATATTCTATTTATTATGATCGTATTATTCATGACACTTAATAAACTTGGTTCTTCTTAATTGTCACTATATAGTTGTTTGTCGCTGTACGAGAAGCATCATCGCATCTTTGTTCACTCAGAGGCATCAGTAGGCGGGAGACCTTTTAACCTACATTATCGTTCATTTTTTGGTCATCTTTCACATCCCTCGTCCAAATTTCCACAAATGAAACTTCTTAGGGTTATGCATCTGTGGTCAATTTCTGATAGTTCCTATGAGTTGAAAAGAGTAGATCTTTTAGTTCAGTTAAGGTACTTGGCCGTTGATCAAATGCCAAAATCACTAGTCGGCAACTTTGTTAACTTAGAATTTCTTATAATTGATAGCGAGGGTGAAATTTACATACCATTAGCCATTCTAAAATTGGTGAAGTTGAGACATGTCAAAATAAAAGAGGAAGCGACATTCGAAGAAGATTGCTACAACTGCCAAACCACTAATCTAATGTCCCTTTCAGAGATTCAGATTAAGAATGACAAGGATAATAAAATTTTGAGTTGTTCACCACATCTACGTAAACTAAAATGTTATTATGCTGATGAAACATCATTTCCCAATCTCCATTCCCTCACTGATCTTCAAAAACTCAACCTGAAATACTACACTTATTTCAGTGGTGAATTAACAGAGGTTAACTTTCCTTTCACTCTAAAAAATCTGAGTTTATCTAAATTAGGTTTGCCTTGGGCGGAGATGTCGATTATAGGGAGACTCCCAAACCTTCATGTTCTCAAATTATGGTTCCATGCTTTTGTGGGAGAAGAATGGAAGACAAGAGATGGTGAGTTTCATGAGCTAAGGGTCTTGCACCTTTCATATAATGATCAAATAAAGCAATGGATCACCTGTAGTGAACATTTCCCCCAACTTGAATCATTGTTAGTGGATCAATGCAATAATCTTAAGGAGATTCCTAGCGAGATAGGAGACACTCCGACATTGCAGAAAATTGAGGTGTACAATAGTGGGTACGAGGTTTACCAATCAGCTGTTCAGATTGAACAAGAGCAACACGAAAATGGAAATGAAGAATTTCAGTTCTTATACAGCAATTGAATGAATATGGAGGAAATATCACGTTCTTACCAGGACAGGGAGTAAGTATAAATATATATTTTTACATTTCGAATATTTGATGGAACATTTCGAAATAAATTTGGATTCACCATGTCGGTCAACGTTTTTTTGATTTCCTTTTCTCATAGTTTGTTAAACCAGCAGCTGAGGGCAACGCTGGAGGAAAAGAGAAGACACAAATTGAATGAAGATCCAACAATTTAGGTTTCTATTTCATAAAGCATTGTTGTATGAAAATTGAGGTGTACAATAGTGGGTACAAGGTTTACCAATCAGTTGTTCAGATTAAACAAGAGCAACACGAAAATGGAAATGAAGAATTTCAGATCTTAACCATCAATGGAAAGAATATGGAGGAAATGGCACTCTTTTACCAGGAGCGAGAGTAAGTATACATATAATTTTACATTTCGAGTATTTGATGGAATATTTGAAATAAATTTGGATTCACCATGTTGGTCAACGTTTTGTGATTTCCTTTTCTCATAGTTTGTTAAAGCAGCAGCTGAGGGCAGCGATAGAGGAAGAGAGAAGACACAAATTAAATGAAGATCCAATAATTTAGGTTTCTATTTCATAAAGCGTTGTTGTATGAAACCATGAGATGATCACGCGAGTTTCTTATTTTGCTTTTTGTAACTTCAGTTTTATTCTATCTGTGCATGCAAGTGAAACAAATATATTAAATTATGATGATTATCATTGAGCATGTCCCCATTTCATGAGGTTTATCATTTCAGGGTACAATTACATAAAAACCTTATTATTTCCTTCTTCATTTAAGTTATTTCTGTCTCCATACAATTCCTTTTGAAAATATTAAATTTGTGTTGATGTAAATCTAAGGCATTGCAGCTGGACTTCTGAAAAGGTTGTCTAGGTGGTGGTTGAGGATCAAATTTTTTATCAAAAAATTACTTTTGAGATAACAAAACATTTAGATTGTGGAATATAGGCTACGTCCATACGTGATTTAGTCTCGATCGGGAGCATCAAAACGCGAGTTTCCAAGATGGTGACGTAAGTGATTCAACCTCTATTTCAAGTTGGATTCTTCCGGGTAATCCAAGGAGTTTTCGGTAAGAATCTGCCGAATTTTATCCTTCGATTCCCAACATTGGTATCAAAGTCATTATTGATTGAATTATGTTGTTAATTTGTAATTAAACTGCATGCTTTTGTCTTTAGTTATGCAATTATGTTGAAACCCATTTGTTTGTATTCTTAAATTGATTGCTAAGGTGATGAGATTTCATCTCATTTTCCCTCATTAATTGCAAAGAACAGAAGCCTTCGGATACTATGATCTCTGTTTATTCCAATTAAGACAAATTAATGACATATTCTCTCATGTTAACTGCAATTTGAAGAAGCTAATTACACTACGGCTTGATTTTATGAATTGCTTTAATATATGATTTGGAGATCTTGGAGTTTGTTATTAACATGTTGTGAAAATTGAAGCCTAGTTATTATAATATGCATGTAATGGTGTTATTGATAGGCCATTAATGGTGTTTTAGCTATGTTTAAAATTATGCTATGGAAATTTTATTATAGCATGCTTATGTAATATATATGATATATCATATCTGGAAAATTTCATGACATGGTTCTTTGTTGATGAAAATATATGATTTAATTTTGATTAAATTTCCAAAATTTCGATAATTTCCTGCAAATTATGTATTGTGTTTTATGAATTGAAAATTGCAAATATTAATTTATAATAATATATAATTTTATTATTTTATTAAATATTAAATATAATAACTATTTTGTATATTTTAGATTTTAAAAAGATATATTTTTTGTCGGTTTTATATTAAAGACTTATTTGGTCTTTTAATATTATTTATAAAACTAAATTAGTTAAATGAATATGTAAATATAATAAATAAAATTTTCAAATTGATCCTCACGTGTCTTACTCGAACCAATTTTGAAATTGAGCAATAATGTGTACTAAAATTTTCAGTAAATTTGAAGATATGACATTATTTTGTCAACTTGAAATTTCAACATAAATAGTGATATCAAATTTACAATAACACTTAACTGTCACATCATCACTTAACGTCAATTTATAATGGTGGTGCCAGAAGTGATTTGATTTCTTAAATTGTGGTACCAAATATATCGGACTCGATTTTTATGGTACCACAAGTGAAAACCGACATATAATTTGATACCAAAAGTGAAATTCTGTCATATATAATTGCTTTGAATTGCAACGTAATGAATCATTAAATTATTATTGGAATCTTAAATTATTATCATTAAAATTGGATTTTTAAATTACAACATATAGACAACAACATCAACAAAGAAACAGAAGAGAGCCTGGCCAACAAAATAATCCCTAAGAAAAAATAACGAAAAACAACATTTATTACCAATGCAAATTCGGCAATTCTCTGCATTTCAGACATATATCCAATTTAACCCAACGATGCAGAGTCCATCTCCATTTAAATAAATGAATAACAAATCCATCAGCCCATCTTGAATCTTGTTCTCAATCTTGATTCGTCTGCAATCCAAAATTCAAAATCAAAAATCTAAATTTTCGGAGAATAAAGGCCTATATATATATATAAAACTACCTCTTAAAATGAATGACATCTAGAATATTTAGGAGTTAATTAATTTAAGTCTCTCTTGAATTTCTAAAACGTATATTTATGAATATTTTTTTTTACTAAGACGACATGTATTTAGGAATAAACAAAAATAAAGTATATTTCACAGCATTGAAAAACTGATTAATTATTTAATTATTACCATTCACGATCTCGATGTTCCTTCAAACATTTGACGACTTAAATCCTAAGTCGCAGAATCTGCAAACAAATTTAGAAACACGAAATCAAGTTAGAACATTGTCGCCAAGAATTTACATTAACATAAACATATATAAAATAAAATATTATTAAGGATTAATGCTTACTAAACACAAAAAAAACAAGCTCCAATAACAAGGTAGCATAACAGAAGAACCAGTCCCTTTAGGTAATGAGACGTTCCGTCCTGTAAAATTAATTCACAAATTTGGTAAATTATAATATATATTAATTAGTACTCAAAAATTTACATTTTATAAGAAAGATGACTAATTAATTTTTACCTGTAAAGTGAATGCTGTGACAAGAATTGATATAGCAAGTGAACTTGTTTCAAGAATGCCGAAATTAAGGTCCATGTTGATACCAATAATCCATGACACTATTACACATAATGGGACCTGAAATTTATAATTCAAGAAATACTCTAAGTAGTACTAAATTAAAGTTAATTGTCCAATTATACAAGTCAATAAAATTCAATTGTATAATTACCACAAACATTGCGATTTGAGTAGCTGAACCTAGAGCCACACCTAAAGATATATCCTGCATTGAACAAATAAAACAAATTATTTTTGCACCAAATAGTATTCATTGTAAGAATTGCGAGTTAATGGCGATTTACCCCCTGTGATATTCATAATGTTCAGTTTACCTCCATTTGATTTGAATAAGAGTACTTTACCCTCCCCTACCATAATCTTATAAAAGTTTCACATCGTCTCCCTGACATTTTTATAGCCGACGGTTTACCCCCCTTGTTATGATACATGTGCTAATTTACCCCTTCAAACACTTTGCATGCCCACTCTCAATTTGGAAAAATAAGTTACACTTTCCGGCTAAAGGAGGTAAAAAGAGAATTTAGGAATATTGTATTCATTGTAAGAGTTGCGGGTTAATGGCAATTTACTCCCTGTGATATTCATAATGATCAGTTTACCTCCCTTTGTTTTGAAAAGAGTATTTTACCCCCCCCCCCCCCTAATCTCATGAAAGTTTCACCACCTCCTGACATTTTTATAGCTGGCAGTTTACCACCCCCTCCCCCCCCCCCCCCCCCCCCCCCCCGTTATGATAAATGTGCTAACTTTTTTGCATTCATACTCTCAATTTCGAAAAATGAGTTACATTCTCCGGTTAGAGGAGGTAAAATGCTCTTAATTTCAAATTTTCGCTGGCGTGTAGAATGTTCTTTTTCGAATTACGAGGGGAGGGAGGTAAATTGAACATTATGTATTTTATAAGGGGTAAATTGGTATTAACTCTAAAAATTGCTAAAATAAAATAAAATATTCAGTACTTACATATTTGTTCTTGAAAGCAAAAATGATAGCTCCGGCATGTTCAGCTGCATTTCCAACTATTGGTAGTAAAATCACACTTATGAAACTTACAGACAATCCCCAAGTATCCGATGCAGTCTAATTAAAAATTCACAAAATATCCAACTTATTGTTAGAATATATCGTGAAAATATATTATTTTTCAGTATATGTAACAAATTATATTTTTGGTGTAACACTTAATTTGTACCATAGCCAAAAACTTACTTCGATTGTTGCGACGACATATTTGGAAAGAAGAGCAACGACACCGGTCATCAGAACTAACCAAACAAATGCACTCCAAAATCCAATAACGGCAGATTCATCATCTAATACTACATCGTCATCTTCTTCTTCACCCTGCACATACCATTAATGTTTTAACGACAAATTTCTATGTCGGAATACATATCTTATAGAAAGAAAAAAAATAACAATTATACCCACAAAATTGCAAAAATACCCCTTTTAACTTGAAAAATTGACAATAACTCCCATGTTCACTTAATAAACTGACAATAACCCCCATATATATTATGAAGGAATTCTAAATGGGGTCTTTTACTAATAAATAAATAGCACAAAGGGGCTTTTTCTAAGAAAATTAACATAGGGCTTTTTTGCCAATTAGGCAAAATATAGGGGGCATTTTTTAATTTAACTCTATATAAGTTTATTTAAGGATAAAAATTCAATTAAAAAGAAAAAAAAAAGAAAAAAGGGATGACTAACTTCTTCTGCTTCAAATAATTGTCGATGAGTCCATAACTGGAAAACAAGATAAGCAATGTAGGCAATCAGCATTATAACGCAACTCGCCCTCGACAATTGAAGTGTCCCGGTTGCTATTAACTCTGGTGATGTTCCGGTAAATTTAAACATCAAAGGCAGTACATGGCACAACAATCCCAACAACAATAGCAACGAGTTAACGTCCGCCTGTCTCTGTTAATCATAAAACAAATTAATTAATTATATTTAATTATTTCGACATATTTATAAATTTTTATAAAGTGTCAATTTTGATTTTTGACTTACTCTGTCAAAATTTTGTTCTTTTGATATATTGACAATGCCACCACAAAAAAGAGAGGTCCCCAATACTAAAAGAAGATTTGATAGTATAGAGCCTAAAAGAGAGTATTTCACAACATCCACTTTGTGTTGAGTTAGAGCAAGTATTGCAATTATCAATTCTGTGGCATTTCCACATGTTGCATTCAAAAGCCCTCCAACTACAAATTAAATAAAAGAAAAGTATTAATATTTTAAGTGAAAGTTATTAATTAATTGCAAAATAGCTAATTAAGTTGACATTTTTAAAAAATGAAATTAGAAAAATAAGTTTGAAATGAATTAATTAAGTTATCACCTGTTGGCCCTGTAAAGAAAGCGATTTGCCTGCATTTATTAATACAAGGTGAAAGGATAAGCTATTAGTAATCTGATAAAGATGTATAATATATAGTATGTTACTATATTATTTATTATTTATTTCTTGAGTGAAATGCAAAACCACCCCTTGTACTTGGTCTTACTTAAAAAAAAAACTTCGTGTTATTTTAACTAATAAAAATCACCCTGCATTCTTTTTTTATTAGCAAAAGAATCCCTCTCAAGCCGAAACGACAATCGATCCCACCAAATGCTACAAAAATACCCCTTTAATTTTAACCTAATAAAATATCAATAATCCCTCTATAAACTTTGAAAATTGACAATAACCCCTTGTTCACTTAAACAATTAACAAAAACCTCTCTACCATTTATGAAAGAACACGAGGGTATTTTTGTTACTTAAAATAACATAGGGGTGTTTTTGTTAGTTAAACAAGATACGAGGGCTGTTTTTGGAATTAGCTCTTTATTTCTTACTCTGTCAAGAAGCTGATTCGTTCGGCAAGTGGAGTGAGTCCAATTAAACTCAAAGCAAACACCCATGGCTGTTTAGAAAGATAAAAATCAAGATAATGTTTTAGTAAATTAATGTTAAAAATTAAGGTTAATGCAAATGTGTAATACAACAATATTAAATGTCTATTCCTTCTAATTAACAAGTTAAGCTTTTAAATAAATTGCACATTCAATTCAATATGGTATGAGTTATTTTTCAATAAATGTATACCACATACGCATGAAAGACGAGTTAAATAGTAAAACATTAAATATGTATTCAGTTTGACAGCTAAAACTTTTAGATGATAACGATGAAAATGCATGCATTAAAAATACATATAGCTAATTTCAAATTGAAAAAAGGAAAAGAAAAAACATAGTAGCTGTAATTAATTAAATAGAATGAACTCACTCCTCCAAAATTAAGAGTATGAGCAACAATAGCAAAAGGGATAGCGAGAAACAAAATTGCAAGCTTTGTCCCCAAAAGAACCTCCTGAAGATTAGCAAGGAACTTTCTCAAAAACCCGACCCGAACTTTGGACACAATCGAAAGGTCCGATTTCTTGCGTAGAGAAGACGAAGACATGTTGTGAGCCGTACGGCCATGTCGCATCTCCCTACTCAAAACTTTCATATTCCCATTTTCCAAAAGCCATTCTTGATGATCTTGATGAGATGATGCCATTAATTGATTTCCAAAATATTTATTTTTTTTCTTTTTTTTTTTGGTAATCTTTAATTACAAAATTGTGATGAGCACGTATATATATAGCGAAACCGTGATGAATTGAAGTGTTTGTTTTTTTAGTTTATAAACGTACGTAGATAAGGCCTCATGGAAGGGGAGCTTCCGGGAAATTGCGAGTTTTGGTTTATAATAATGATAAAATATAAAAAATCGGGGGATTGAGGTCCACTACTCTCTTAATTAAAAAAAAATTACTCTTATATGGAGTGATTTCTTAGGAGCTAAATGCAAAGCTGTCTAACTATCATAAAAATTCCCGTATTATTTTTACTAGCGAAAATTCCCTTTTTTTTTGTTAACAAAAAAATTCATTTGATTTTTTTTTTATAAATCATAAGGAGAATTTTGTTAATTTTTTAGGTGAATTGTCAATTTTAAAGTTAACAGGGGGTTATTGATATTTTTTTAGGTTAATAGAGATGTTTTTGCATCCTTTGATCGGTATAAATATTTTTTCGATTTGATAAGAGATTTTTTGCTAATAAAATTTAAGCACATCAAAGTTTTTGCTAATAAAAACTCAGCACAACAAAGTTTTTGCTAATAAAAACTCAGCACAACAAAGTTTTTACTAATAAAAATAACACAGGGATGTATTTTATAGTAGACAAAGTAAAAGAGGTGTTTTTGCATTTCACCCAATTTCATAGAGTCATTATAAAAATTATAATTTAACTATCTGAGATATGTCTAAATTAATACTATATATTATGATTAGAAATTAAAAAAAAAATTAAAAGAAAAAAGGAAAAGAAGTATATATATGTTGATTACTCCACCGTGAAATCAGAAAATGAATAATTAGTGGTACTAGGTGGTATTTTTTTTTAGTGATTTAATATTTGTCTTAACACAAGAATATGTATTTGGGAGGTTAAGGAAGACAACATAAATTGCTTAATTATTTCAATATCACTTGAGATATATTTGTAACATTTCAAATACTAATGAATATGAATTTTGGAAGTATATAAATATTTTTAGAATTGGACCAGACTAGAAACAAGTAACTTCAGTTCTTATTGGTTAGGTTTTTTCATAATTTTTGCAATATCCCTAAATTAAAAAGTGGAGAACGTAAATTTACTTTACGTTTTTCAAAGTTAAACCTATGGCAGTTAGTTTTTAGCAATTATGATCATAAAGAAAAGTTGAATTCAAGAGTACTATCAAATAAAAGTTACCATAATAGAGCATAATAATATTCACATTGCAGAAAAGAAAATTAAAGATTAGTAATTTGTAAAACTATAACTATATAGATCAAGTAATTAAAATTGAAAAGCTGATCACCATGGAAAAAAAAAGAATTGGCAAATATTTAAATATATGGCTTTAATTACAAGATTTCTACTTTTTAATTTAAGGATATAGTTGCAAATAAGTCTTGGAAAATTTAAATTTAAGGAAATCAAGTGGAGCGAGGATAATTTTATTATTTATATTTAAGAACAAAATGCAAAAACACCCCCTCTATTATTTCTATTTGACAAATTGTATTAATCTTTATTACGTAAAATCCACTTATATTTTACAAAATGTTGCGCGGAGTCTCTTTTTCGCTATGCCACTTTTAATTTTAGTCGTAGCATATGCACGTGGGAAATACGCTCATTCACTTTCTCACAGTCTTAAATGAAAAATAGATTTTGTACAACATTCTATATAATATAAGAGTATTTTATGCAATAGAATTAGTGTACATAATTATGTGCAAGTTGACCAACACTATAAATTTTATGCTTTTTACCCGCACTTGGTCCCTACTTAAAGAAATTGGTTAATTAGGTCTCATTGTTTATTAAGAACTTCTTCTAAAAAAGAAGTGGATTACTTGGTAGAGAACACATGTCATGCTTTTTCTCTTTCCATCATTTGTTCCATCACAATATATGATAAGAAAAGCTAAATATCATGATCATAACCACTTAGTAGTTTGATTAGCTTTTAATATTCACAATAGAAACACAGGTGTTAGATTGCAAACATGTAAACGATAATGCCAAATTCTTTTCCAAGGAACATGATAGTCCCTTGTGTGATTGCTATTGTATAAAACTTCATATATTTTACGAAATGTACCAACAGGTGATTGGTCTAGTGAAAGAAATTAGTCACTATAAAGTAGTGGACTCAGATTCGAATCCCTATTGGGATGTGTTCAACCGGTTTCGAAAGGGATTAAACCCTTGGAAAACCAAATATATATATATATATATATATATATATATATATATATATATATATATATATTTTACGAAATATTGCACATAATTCATTTTCCATCAATAACGAAGAGTGTCTCTCACTAGCGTTTAATGAAACTAAAATTCAGTTTTCATTAAATTAAATTACCAAAATAATATTTTTTTTCAAAAAAAAACCTCTTCATTCCCTGGTAAAAATACCCCCTCCCCCCACCAATACCCCTTGCAACCCAGGCCGCGAACAACCTGGTTGTTTTATGGTGGGGGTGTAGTCACAGGTGGGTGGGTTTAATTTTTTAAAATGATAATAAATCTATTAATAATATATAAATTTTATTATTTTAACAAATATAAAATATGATTAATAATATATAGATATTAGATAATTTGAAAAGTTTATATTTCTAATTTTTTTTTCCAAATTTATATTAAAATATTATTTAATTTATTTATATTATAAATAAAATCGAATTAGTTTAATATATATTAAATAAAATAAGTATGGAGGGCATTTACCTTAAAAAACTAAAGAAGCTAATAGTAAAGATGGGAGAATGTGCAATATTTAATAAAACACATGGGGATTATATACAATAAAAATAACACAAGGGTTTATTTGTAAGTTCTAGGTTAAAAATATTTTTTTCAAACTATCAAACTGTGTATTTACAGTTCGGACAGGAGATTGCTTACACATATGAGTTTTTTCCATTTTTCCACTTGAATTTAGGTAAATATATACACATTTTTTTTAATCTACTAAACTATGTATTTGTAATTCGAACCGAAGAATATTTTGAGTATAAGTCATTCTTAATGTAGTGATTCTATTATGATTTCTATGTACTTTAATCCAATGTGGATATCAAATTATATAGACATAGATTTTAACAGCAAAATCTGCCGGTACCATATAAAGTACAAACATCCCATTAACGGTTTCCTCATCTTTTATAGTTGATGGAAATTTCGAGGAAGTTTCAATAACAATTATAGGATTATAAATGTGGTACAGATCCGTACCCACATACAAAATCTTGAAATTTTTCATACTCTCATGCCTAACTGAATTTTTTAACACGTCACTTCATAGTAACAAATTTGAACTCATTCTTCCGCATAGTGCTCTATAAAATATTATTAATTTGATATTCTTCGCCTAGATGATCATATAATTTAATATACCATCATAGTAGAGTATATAAGTTTCAGGAAAATTGTAAATTTGGTAATATATTATAATAGAGCACTTTATAATATTATATCACTTATATATATACACATTTAGTACTATTACATATACACATTTAATACCACAATTTAAATCGTAGTTATAATATTCATATTATTGTGAAATAATTGGACTGAAATAGATGAAATCGGCCACGTACACCGCACGTGACTGTTATCTCGTCTTTTAGAGTGAAAATCATCACGTGATAAGCTTTCTTTCAAAAATGAGTAAACGTGATTATTTTTCCTTTAAAAGACGAGATAATGGTCATGTGCGGTGTATGTGATCAATTCCATCCATATTCGTCCAATTATTTGACGATGATATGAATATTGCAATCAAACTTTTAATTGAAAAACTAAATATGCATTGACATATCTAGTGGTACCAAATGCATACAAAAATTTCTCTTATAATTTGATAGTTCTTTTTGGAAGAATTTCTCCATAACTTTCATCAATGCATGGACCATACGTGGTTTGTCGGAAGTGATTGGCAGATTCAAGCTCGATTTTTCAATAGAGATTTTTATATAATGCGTCTTACATGCATGAAATAGTTTAAGTCATGTCTAAGATCAGATACTATATAAGTTGCCAAGAAAAATCAATCCATGGATATGCCTAGTTCTAGTTCAACATAGATTTGATCGAGTTCAAACATACTTAAAAAATTGATCAAGCATAATTGCTTTATGATTAGAATACAAATTTAGAAAAGTGAAAATAGTAAAAATATAAAAATATTTTCATAGAAATGAAAACTGGTCCCATTTCTTGGAGTTATAAGTTATAACATGTTACATGTTACATGCAACATGCTCATATCGTAAGTGACAAATTAAATAATTTTAGAGTTATGTATAATTTAGAGGTTCTGCCAAATTCAGGTTAGTTCTGGGAAGCTTCCTATTTCTCCTACAACCATATAAACTATAAAGGCCAGTTCGAATATTATAATTTGCAATGAAGATAAGTCTTTTCGAATTAATACCGGAAAAGGTATATAAGACTAGCTGTCTTTGTTTGTAATATTTGATAGTTAACATTTTCATGTTTCATTTGCAAATTATGTCCAATTTGGATCAGATGTGTGTGAATCCGGGTAGGGTCCAATCTTATTTGGTCTATATGTGCTCCAAATTGATTAATAAAGGCCACGTAATTTATGTTGAACATACATAAATAAATTGGCATAACATGACATGGACAAATATTTGGATAATGTGTTCATAAGAGATATACATGAAGATATGCATGTTAATAACATTTGACATAATTATTCTTTTAACTTTTCAAATTAACTCCTCCCCCCCAAAAAAAAAACCAAAAAAATAAATAAATAAATAAAGGAAACTTTTCAAATTAACTCTAACAAGTTGTCCAAATCAACCAATGAAATTTATTCAAAGATGTAATATAAAAGAAAAACAAATTGTGATCTTTGATATGTAAGAAACATACATTCGCTAAGTAATATAGTTAAGAATAAACAAATTTAGAAACTGTGTAAATCATAATATAGTAACAATTTCATAACATTTAATCATTATAGTGGGTTATTGGCAATTTACCCCCTGTGATTATCATAATGTTCAATTTATCCCATATGATTTGAAAAAAGAGCAATATACCCCCTGCCCCCCTCCCCCGTGATTCTTAAATGATTCACACTGCCTCCTTATAAATTTTAAGCCTCCAGAAAAAATCGAATTAAAAAAATGTGGCAATTACCTCTCTGTATTATTATAAATGTGGCAATTACCTCTCCGTGTTATTATAAATGTGGCAATTTACCTCCCTACGTAATTTATGTGGACCATTTTACCTCTCATCTCAGGCTAATTTCGTCTTTTTATACAGTACATTTCACGTCATCTTTCATATTTGAGCGAGTGAAATACACTCTACAACTAAGGAGGTAAATTGCTCGGTTAAAAGAATTACAGGGGATAAATTATTATTTTTTAATCACAGAGGGATAAATTAAATATTACTCCATGATAATCTAATAAGGGGGGGGGGGGGGAACTAGGTTACTAAAACGCGGAGCGGGTGCTGGTGCGAGAACGTGAGAGCGTGACAAATTAAAATTTTAGAATATGAGAGTGCCTATAGAGCGTCTATTAAAATAATTGTTAATATATAGAATAATTAATTTATGGTATTAAAATAAAAAATATATAATAAAGAGATAAGTTACAACTACATTTTTAAAAGATTCAAGAGCAAAATGTATGTCATTCAACTAACAAGTACAGTTTATGATGACAAAATAGGAATATAATTATCTAAAATGACTTAATGTCATGAACAAATATAGGGTAAACACTACTACGTACTGGTCCTCCTTATCATTAATTTTTTACAGAGTGACACATCTTGTATTTTTTTTTCCCACATTAGTCCCCACTATGAATTATTTGTTTCACTTTGATCATTTACAAGTGGTCTTTTTCTTATAGTGTTATACTTTAATCCCTCGTAAAATTATTCTGTATTAATTTAGTCCCTCATAAAACTATTTTGGAACTTTAGATCACATTGGACCACCTGAAAATGACCAAACTGAAACAAATAATTCATAGTAGGGACAAACATGGGGAAAAAAAACACAAGAGGAACCACTCTGTAAAAAGTTAATGATAAGGAGAACAATTAGTGGTGTTTACCCGCGAATGTATTTTCATTGATATAGACATATGTTTTCTCAAATGAATAGTTTGACATGGACACTGATATCTACTATTTAGCTCTTTATCAGTTTAGTGCATTAAAATAACCTGCAAAAGTACAAATATCAAACATTTACGACTTCACTATGTTTTCCCAAAAGTGTCACGCTATGGTGGTATCTAAATTCTAATATCTAGCACTTAGTGCGTCAAAATAACCAACAAACATTTACAACTTAATTTATTTTGGTTGTCGGCAAATAAAAAAATAGCTTGACATGGATGAGCAGTTATGAAAAAGTTAATGCATCAATTTTAGTGTATGCATGGATGCATTATACTATTAGTCTCTAGTCTACTCTTTAATAAAATTACAAGTATTATTTTTTTTGTATGGTTGTAAATTAATTAGCTTCAAAGTTAAAAGTATTTATAATTGACAAAATAAACCAATAAATTATTAAACTTTACAAAATCTATGTAAAAATTATTCTTTTTGTTAAAATTCGTGAATTTAAATTGTGTTGTGCATGTTCTTTATAAAGATACTACACGCTCTATAAAAATTAAAACGTCGCTCTATATATAAAAATTTGCGCTCCCAAAATTATAAATTCGGCTCTCACTTTCAATAATTCGCGCTTTTTTAGCGAATTTCGCAAATGCGCTCCGATTCGCGAATTTGGAGCGTGTCACACCCAGGATGTGCGAATTTAGTTATCTAGGGGGAATTGCCATTAGCCCCATTTATAGTACTTATTATGCATTTTATGTGAAAAGGTTTTAAAAAATCAATGTTGGACATGACTGATACATATTTTATAGAAGTTTTCATAAGTGTCATGTCGTGTCCAATTATTGTTTACGATATTTTGAATGAGCTTAAACTTATCCGTTAACATATGTGATGATTAAAAATTAATCTCCAAACTTTTGACTAATCGAATGGAAGATCATCATTAGTTAATTTAGTGCTAATTCGCGAAAAAATATTGCACTTGCTTATGATTAGTCACAATATTTTTTTATAATTACACAATATAGTTGTTAGATATTCTAATTGTCAGAGATTTTTCACTAATGTGAATTTTTTTTAGTTTAATATTTTGAACCTAGAGAAAATATTAGTGTTTGATAATTGATTTTTTTATAATTTAACTATAATTCAATAAATTTATGATTTAATAATATTAAAGTAATAATCGTTTCTTAAAAAAATAAAAAAAAATCTATTCTCATGGTAGAATTTTAAGTATTTAGAGTTTAGACTCGTCAAATCCCATTTACTGATTGTGTAGTGGCCTAACGTAATCTATCTTTAAGGCCTCTAAGCTATACAATTCACTTTGTGTTTGGCTAACATCCAATGGTTTTATGGATTATTTTGGTTCATGTTTCATTTATCAAAATTAATTGGGTCAAAACTAATATATGTATTTTAAATCTAATTCTATTTTAGAATGGACATATCTTTAAGGCCTCTAAGCTATACAATTCACTTTGTGTTTAGTAACATCCAATGGTTTTATGGATTATTTTGGTTCATGTTTCATTTATCAAAATTAATTGGGTCAAAACTAATATATGTATTTTAAATCTAATTCTATTTTAGAATGGACATATCTTTAAGGCCTCTAAGCTATACAATTCACTTTGTGTTTAGCTAACATCCAATGGTTTTATGGATTATTTTGGTTCATGTTTCATTTATCAAAATTAATTGGGTCAAAACTAATATATGTATTTAAATCTAATTCTATTTTAGAATGGACATATTAAGTCTCTTCCAATTTCTCAAACTCCCGAGTCCCAAATCCTCAAAAACTTCATTAAACAAATATACAGTACATGTATCAAAAAAAAAAAAAATACAGTACAATCTTATCTTGAATTATATAAAATTTATTGGTCTGGATTCAATTCAAATCATATCTAAAAGTTTCAAATCAATAAAACTTAACATTTGAATCAAATTCAAATGGTGTCAAAAGTTTGCAGATACGACCCAAATCAATTTTTCGAAACATAAACCAATCAGAATTGGGTCAACGCTGATCATATGGGCCCGGAGTTTTTTGGTTATTTTATCTTATCACTTCTCGAAGCAATTTTCAAATTATGTGGACATATCCGTGCTCTATTTTGTAGATGCGAAAGGAGTGAAATGTAAAAATATCCTTTGTACTTTGTCTAATTAGCAAAAATTCTATAATATTTTTCATTAACAAACTCCCCCCCCCCCCCTGTTCCTTTTCATTATCATATGCCCAACTTTTAAGCCGCAATGTGTTACACTAGTTGTAAGTGCGAGTATTAAATACAAAACACCACTATTCACTTTAGAATTATCAATAATCACTCTTTTGATCTTGAAGTTGAAAATAACCATTATATTCTATAATTAAAGTATATTAACTCTCTAATTTCAATAAAAAAAAAATTGCAATAACTCCATTTAACTTATGGAAAAAATTCAAATGAAAAATTGAGCCAATTTTTTTTAATAATAATATGTTTTCCTAAATAAGACAAGATAGTTTTTGCCGAGTTAATGACAATTTACTTCCCCGTGATATTTATAATTTTTAATTTATTTTCTTATAATTTGAAGAGTATTTTATCCCATGTAATTTTATAAGAGTTTCACACTTACCCCCTTATTATGATAATGTAGCAGTTTATCCCATGTGTTGTGATAAATGTGACAATTTACCCTCTGTGTTATGGTAAATGTGACAATTAACCCTTATATATTACGAAACACTTTTCATGTCCACTATCAATTTAAGCAAGTAAGTTACACTTTTTTGCCGAGTTAATGGCAATTAACCTCCTTGTCATATTCATAATTTTCAATTTATCTTCTTATATTAAAAAAAAATATATTTTACTCCCTGTAATTTATAAGAGTTTCACACTTACCCCTTGTTATGATAATGTAGCAGTTTAGCCCCTGTGTTATGATAAATATGACAATTTATCCAAGGTGTTATAATAAACTTTCATGTTCACTCTAAATTTTGACCGTGAGTTACACTTTCCTTCTGCAGGGGTTAAATTACTTCTTTAAAGGTAAATTGCTCTTTTTTAAACACAAGGGTTAAATTACCATGAACCTGCCAATTAAACTCACACACTCTGTTTCTTCTGTGTTTGAAATCAGAAACAAAATGACCACACGCTCAACATTAATTCTTGCATCAATGACGATTCAGAAAAAAAAATGATGTATTCTCAGCACTTGAGCATCAATTAATAATAAAGTAATTAACATCTAACAAGTTGTAATGACAACGAGCAAAACGGTAATTTCAAGAATAAATCAAACATGCGCAGCTCAATTTCATATTCGCTTAGAACAAACGAACACAACACTTGGAAGAATTCATTAACAGTCGAAAGAAGCAGGAGTAGATTCGGCGCTTGATGCCTCCTCGGACAGGAATGACGAATGTTGGGGACAATTTGATTTTGGTGGGCTTGTGTGAAAATGTTGTAAGTTCCTCGACGGAACCAAAATCGAATGTTTTTTTGGTTTCAGCCATTGCTTTGTTCTAGATAGAGAAATTGAAATGTGTTGATGAAAAATGAAGTAGAAGATGAGATTTTTATAAACACAATAGTGAGGACTGAGGAGAACTTCCTTTGAAAGCTCGGGTCGAGTTAATGGTAATTTATCCTCCATATGGCATTCGTCATGTTCAATTTATTTTCTGTAATTTGAGGAAGAGCAATTTATCCCTCAGTAATTTTATAAAAGTTTCACACCGACTCCCTGCATTTTTTATATGGCACTTTACCCCCTTGTGTTACGTTGATATGACAGTTTACCCTCTGTGTTATGATAAATGTGGCATTTACCCCCTTGTGTTACGTTGATATGACAGTTTACCCTCTGTGTTATGATAAATGTGGCATTTACCCCTTGTGTTATGATAAATGTGTCAATTTACCCCTGTTACAAAACACTTTTCATGTCCACTCTCAATTTTGACAAGTGAGTTACACTCTCCGGCTGAAGTGAATAAATTACTTCTTTAAAATTTTTACAGGAGGGTAAATTGCTCTTTTTTAAATCACATAGGATTAAAATGAAAATTATGAATATCTCAGGAGGGTAAATTGCCATTAATTCGCTAGGGTCATGTTTATTTTGCTCTTTAGAGAGAATTTCAGTGCTCTTTTAGAGGGTATTTAACACTTTGCACATTTGAAATAGGCTTAATAGGCACTTTTGCACCTCTCAATTACAAAAAGTAGGACTTTGCACTCCCATTCACTTTCCGAGGTAGACTTCTTAGATTACAGAATTTCTACTGAATATGGAGCGTTTACTTTTTAAATGTTGTTTTGTCGATATACTCAATTTATCTCTTCTCTAGTTTCTTGTTATATTCAAGATGCAGAAATAAAAATACCGAAAATTTAATGACATTAAAGCTTCGTGCCGTCTACGTTTCCACCGTCAGCGAATAGGTAAGGTCGGATGTTGTCGAGAACCTTGTCTACGTATTCTGATGTCAGCTCGAACTAATCGGTGGAGTACAATTCCAATGTCAGATTTTTGATGATTTTGTTTATCTTTTACTATACTTTTCTTCTTTACATAATCTCTAAAGAAAACCTACAATTCTTTTTAAAATTAAACTTACTATCCATTTCATCTCTAAACACTATAACAAACCATTTTTAAATATATGAAATTAAGAACTATCTAATAATTCTCCAAATCTCTCAAAATATTCTCAAAAAAGTGTGAAACAAACATTCCCTTACTTTTTCTTTTGTAGGTATTGTTGTTGACATGCTTACCAAAATAGCGTGTAGAGTATATGAAATTATGGCTTCAAATCAAATTGGAAAGTTAATAGAGCTTTACCTAATACAAGTAATTAGGTAAACACATTTAAAAACATAATTTAATATTTTCTGCATTCTTTTTCCTTTTAATTTAAAGATATAATGAATAATAAAATAGTTCTTACATGTGCTGTTAACTTTCCTTAAAATAACTTAACCACAAACCGTGTCTTAATAATTATTGAATTTTGTGGGTTTTCATGTAGTAACTTATCTCAAAAGACAAGGTTTCGAGGTGCTATATATCTTACAAAAATTATACTACTCCTTATATCTTATAATAATATTTAATTCTCCTGCATTAAAAAAAAAAAAAAAAAAAGCATTGATTGAAACATAATATTATGATTCAATCAATCATATTCTTTTGTTAATTTTAATTTTAAAAATCTTTCAAGCATAAATAAGTTCACATTAATAACAAGTTGTTTTGATTTGATCAATTAATAGCTCAAATATATAAATAAAAATTTAATAATCATATATTGCAATCCAAATTGCTTGACATAAGATATATAGTTTATCTATCATAATTATATTCTCTCCGTAAATCCATAGATTAATTGTCAAAATTCTAACAATTAAACCGACGGTTCATTTCATCTTTAAAATTCAAACAATTCATTTTTTCTCAAATAAACGAAAATCGAAAATATTTCAAAATTTCCCTAAATTTCTAATTTGAAACAACAAAACAAAGTATATGATTATGTCTGATAATCATAAGTAGATTATCAATTAATATGTCATTCAATATATGGGTCCTTAAAAATTACTGCAACAGTGAAACAGTATAAAATTCCCTGCTCAATTATGTTTTTATTTTTATATTTATTTTTAATGTTCTTCGTTTTCATCCTTTTTAATTAATAATAATAATACTAGAAACAAGAAAGAAAGAATTACTATAATACAGTACTTGTACTTAATTATAATGAGTGAGTAGTAATGAGTAGTAGTAAGTAATAACCAATAAGAATTCTAGATGAGCAGTAGTTTGAAACGACACCCCATCATCGCCAGAACCATAAACAAATTCGCCCACGCCCTCAGTTTCCACCACCTCTTTTACGATTTTGCCCCTCTTCTCCGCCGTCTCCTCTCCAAATCCCTCCGCTTCATGGACTCTCTCTTCTTCTCATACGACGACAATAATGACGACGACAACGACGTCGTGTCCTTCGATCACTCCTTCTCCGACCCCGGCGAATCTCTATTCCTCGTCTCCTACAGGTAGGTTTGCGATACTATTTATTTTTGAACTACTAGATTGAATTGAATTTAATTTAATTCGTGTGTTTGTTGCAGGTGGTGGAAGGAGGCGGTGTGTGGTGGAATAATTAGTGGAGTTGACATGGACAGCGGGGTTTTGTACAGTACGAATGTGCAATTGAATGAGAGCCGTGGTGAATGGGATATGGATATTGGGGGGTTTGGGGAGTCTGAGATACTTTTAGGTATGAGGAGAGAAGGGGGGGCTGGAATTAGTGGACAAGATGAAGAGGAAGAAGAAGATGAAGATAGGGTTTCTTGTCAAGGAGATTTCACGTTGGTGTCGGAGTGGATGTTCTTGACTGCTCTTAAATGGTAAAGACAACTAACTGTTGTTGAGGTTTCTAATTTACTGTTCCCTCTTCGTATATGTGCACCATTGTTGGTTGATTAGTTTGATTGCTTGCGTAAAAATCAGTGTTATGCTACTACTGAATACTAATGTTGTTATTTGGTAATGAATGAGTTGGTAGATTCATTTTTCCTCTTTTAGCTTCTATTATTAGAAATTGAGGGTTAAACTGTGCCATTTTTGTGGAATTATCTAAGTTCCATGCGATTCTCTCTTTAGTGCAATTTCAGCTTTCTCACCCTTAGGCAAGATATAGGTTCAGAAAATCTCGAAAAGGTGCTGGACCTCTTTTTGTTTATGTAACAAAATCATGATTTTTGATGAAGGATTGAATTGATACCACCTGATGTAAACTTTTTATCATTACTACATGATTGTTTTCGATAAATAGTATCTATGTTTTTTTTTTTAAGTGGGTAATAGTTTTGGATTTTTAACATTGAAAACAAGTTTAAACCGAAATTACTCGAGCACAACAACATAAAATTCTTAGAATGTACTTTTTTTCTTGTCTGTATGTTGCTGTGTTTTCTCACTTCCCACAGCTATTGTTGGATAACAACAACAATGAAACTCCTGAACTTTTATGTTCTGGAGCAATTTATATCTTTGACCATTGGTTATATGTTTCTATTACACTGTGTGTAAATCCATGAAGTAAATGGCATTATCTGGTAGCTACCTATTTGGCATCTGATTCCAGTTGAGCATGATCCTGGGCTATTTTCAGAATCCCTCATTTGACATTTGCTTTATGTTGCTTTCTAATGTAGGCATTATGATAGAACTGGTGTGGGAAATTTATTAAATGAAGGAGATAGTGCCCACGACTTGTTCTCTTTACAGATCAGACTTTTGTATGCTTGGGAATCTAATCTGTTGGTCATAAAGATTAGCCAAAAGGTTCCGTTACAAATCGACTCCTATTCTCTTTCCTGTTCATCTGTTCCATGTTGTGAATATTGTTGACTTATTTATCTGTGGAATCTATTATGTAAATTAGTTTCCATTTGCTTTTACATGCATGGAAATTTTCTGTCAAATTTGATGAGTAAAACTTTCAATACCTAGTTACCGGTTCATTACTTAATGCTTATGAGTATTTTATATAGGAATCTCATTATAACAAATTGCGATATATGCCGAATTCAGCTGAACTAATCAGGCATGAAAAGCAAATTCAGAGGAGATATTATTAACAAAGGCTATTCTAGTAAATTAGTGGAGGTGCTTACTGATTCAAGAATGGAAAAAAAAATATTCTTGATTGTAGCAACTCTCTGATGGATTTGTTAGTTATCGCTATAAAGAGAAACACTATTTCCCTTTAGATTCCTAAATTATCCTGGCAACCCTTAAAGAAAGTGGTTGCACAAAATAGGGTAGTGACTTTTCCTAAAATAAGGTTATACTATTGTGCTCATGCACACATTTCTCCTTAGATTTTCCCTCCAGATTTTGATCAGATGTATTCATAGTAGCAAGTCGCTTCATACAATGAACAAAAAACTTGATGTAAATGCTTAGCTTAAAGTATAATAAGATTTCTCTGGGAAATAAAGAGAATATAAGTCTATATCATTCCGGTGTTAAAAATTGTATTTAAAGCTACCATATAGGACTTCCTTAAACTTAATTATGATATTCTCTTCTGGTCTATTAATTTTGGTGGAAGATTCGTAAGCTCTGTTTTATATGACAACTGATGTATTTACATGGTCAGAATGTTATGGTCTTATAATTTGACTATATTTCAAGTATGGAAACCTTTAGAGGCTGAACAATTTTGGTTTTCCTTATTCTTTTTATTGAAGCCAGTGAATGAAATTTCTGTAATGTAATTTCAACTCTAAATCAGTCAAATTTGTGTTATTCTATTTCTAATGAAAACCATATAAACAGACACAATTTCGATTTGACTTTCATGTGTGGACGGACATTTATAAACAATATGGTAGATAACATGTTGCAAACTAAATTGTTACAATAGTTGATAAGTTGTTTATTTATAGCTTAAAATTTCCCAACCAGATGTTGAGATTTAGGTGCCTTTTTATATCATTTGTTTGTTGTATAATACCTGTTTGCCTGTAAATGTATCTTTATAGGTAGACCGTATGAGAAACTGGTTCTTGCTTCCAAAAATAAGTTCACTGCCATTCAATTGTATATCATCTGGGCATGATCTGCTTTATAGTCTGAAATGATAATTTGATGCTGATTAGATGAATGCTGGCTTTTAAGCTTCTGTCTCGTAATCTGCTAATATATGTTTTGTGAATTGAAGGACAACGAAATTGGAGCTTTCAGCCGAGCATATAGTATATTTTGTACCAAGTCTAGAATGGTAAGCAAAGAGTTTCATAATTAGTTTCATTGTGAATTGAAGGTTGATGGTTCATTTGAACATTTGACAGTTGCAAATCTGGGACTTCTCAGGGCAGACAAATCATTTATTTGTGAATGACAGAAAACTGGATTCAGATCAATCAAATGAGGTGATTATACTTTTTGTACTTGTTGTACAAGTTTAAAATCTTATGATTAATCCACGTGCTCAAGTTTGATTTCTTTTTGTGTGCCTCCTATTAAGTGTAAGTACACAAAGCCCTGCCAAGCTTTTCTAACTTCACAAGAAAAAGGTGTCGCTTTAGGTTTTCTGATTTTGATGAACTAAATTTAGTCAGTTTAGTGGTTTACCAATACCAGTTGCAATTTTCACTCTCACCGTGATGAGAGGAGAGGAAAAAAGAGGAATAGAACAACAGTCAGCTGACAGCTTCAGAATGTTTTAATGGCTGAACTGTTGTACATAAAATAGAGAAGTCGTGGCGTGTTGTTTTATGTGGAGCTATATTAGATGGTTTATGCTGCCACAGTAGGGAGGAGGGAACAAACAATTCATATTCATATATGAAGGCAATTATGTGATGTAATGATGTCTGCTGTCTGGGTTTTTTTTACCCTTTGATTTCCTAGCTAAGTGCACGTTATTTTCTTCACTGTGAATGACTGTTTATTTGTGGGACAATGATATGTTGGTTTTTAAATTCTTATTTATTTCATGCCTTCTTTTAGTGACTTGCTGATTTGATTTCCAGTATACTTTCGTGATTTTATCTGTTTGTAATTTCATTATGACGTAGTAGCCACTTTTTCATGGTGTCAAGTTTTCCAGCATCTGAACTTCCGTTCTGATGGCATGAGACTTAAAAGGCATAATCCTCATGATCTGACTCTAGATCAAATGTTGTTTTTATTTGAATCAATTCATATGATTTCTTTTGTTGTATCTATTTGTAATTTCATTATGACATTTTAGTAGCCACTTTTTCATGGTGTCAAGTTTCTTCAGCATCTGAACTTTCGTGCTGATGGCATGAGACTTGAAAGACATATCCTTCACTCTTGATCAAATGCTCTTTCCATTTGAGATAATCAACTCATGTGATTGCTTTTCTTCTGTTGGTTTTAATCTGCTAAAATCTGAATCACATCTATCTGAACCCTCTTATGTTGGATGCCATCTTTTATTAAGCATTTACAAATTTATAATTTGTATCCTTCCATTCACCCCCCCCCCCCTTCTGAATTGATGTTTCATTTAATTGTTTAATTAGCGGTTATAATGTTATGTGCTTGTGCAGATTCTGTTACAGTTGCAAATCTATGGATTGTCTTGTGCTGTCAAGGATAAAGAAATGAGAAAAGATGATATGTTGGTGGAACAGTCCAGGATAGATGGGCCCTCTTCCAGTGCTTCACTTTTGATGAATGGCTATCAAGATAAAGTGAACTTGTTTTCTGGAGTGCAGCCATCATTTTCTGTTGGTCGTGGCTATTGTGGAACCTATGCTTTGGGCTTGACTGGACTGTATAATCTTGGGAATACTTGTTTTATGAACTCTGCTATCCAATGCTTAGTGCATACTCCCAAGCTTGTTAATTATTTTCTGGGAAACTTCAGGAAGGATCTGAACTTTGAAAACCCATTGGGCATGAATGTATGTATTGTGATGTATGCAATTTTGATTCTTTCATGTATTCTGGAATAGATACTTATTTTCTCTCCATTAGGTTTCCGTTCTTCTTGCAGCTCTCTTTCTCTATCACTAACTTTTTGTGTACTTTCCTTTGTGGGAAATTTGGCAGGGGAAGCTTGCTGTGGCTTTTGGGGATTTATTAAGAAAGTTATGGGTTGCAGGGGAAACACCAGTAGCTCCAAGGCTATTTAAGTCCATAATTTCTAGTTTCGCCCCCCAGTTTAGTGGTTACAATCAACATGATTCCCAAGTAAGTGGTGTCATTGTATAATTTAGAGCTCTTGTTTAAAACTTATCTACTTGGTGGAAAGTTTTTAGTGTCTTCATAATTTTTTTTTTGTAGGAGTTTCTTGCATTTTTGTTGGATGGGCTCCATGAAGATCTCAACCGTGTGAAAAGCAAACCTTACATTCAGGCAAAAGATGAAGAAGGTCGTCCAGATGAAGAAGTGGCAGATGAATACTGGGAAAATCATTTATCTCGGAATGATTCCATCATAGTTGATTTATGTCAAGTATTCTTCCTTCATTGTTCCTATGCAACCTCAGTTTCAACTGTCTTATTATTGGCCTGCAGAATTCCTAGCCCATGAACATGCATTTCTTGATATTTTTAGTTTGGTAGGTTGTAGAATCTATCGGTATATAGGGGTTGTTTTCCAAACCTCGAGAAAATCACATTTCTACTTTTTCAGTTTCAGAAGTGGTTATAAAGTTTTTGTAGAGCTAACTTTTCAGTTAGCTTCTCTAAGAAAAAGCTGAAAAGGACAGTTGGGCAGAAGCAGCAGGGAGGCTGCTTCAAACTTTTGATGACATTTTTTGTCACATAAAATGCATACACCATATTCTTCTAGCAGATTTCTCTTTTAAAATGCAAACAACACCCAATTTTTATTCTCAAACTTTTATGAAATTTTCAAGATTCTCTAATCCAAGCTAATGTTTTAAGCATTTGAAAACACCACCTTAATGTTGTACGATGTTACATGTGATCCTTATTAGAATATGGAGTTGATTTCCCATATGTTTCTGAAGTAATTCATTTTGATAATAGGGCCAATATCGATCAACACTGGTCTGCCCAGTTTGCAGAAAGTTATCCGTAACATTTGACCCATTTATGTATCTGTCATTACCACTTCCTTCTACAACACTGCGGAAGATGACATTGACAGTCTTAAGCATATATGGGACTACATTGCCACATCCAGTTACCATAACAGTGCCGAACAATGGGAGCTTCAAAGATCTTGTTGAAGCCCTGGGCAAAGCTTGTTCATTGAGAGATGATGAAACACTAATAATTGCTGAGGTATGTGTGTGTCCTAAGAAACTCAATTTAAGAATCAGTTCTTTTGAAGTTCTATAGTCTGTCAAGTTTTCAGGAGGCTTAGTCCAGATTGATGGCCTTTGATTTAATTGAATAAAAAAAAATTGCAGTTTGATTTAAAACTTTTGGTCTCCAAAATGCAACTTCATCAATTGAAAATTATAGCTCAGGAATTACTTACAGAGTAGGGTTTTAGTCTAAACCTATTCAAGAAAACTTCTTTAACATAATTTGACTTTCACTAAAGCTGAGATTTTCCTAAATTTTTAGAAAGATTATCATAGGCGCTTTTCGTGTTGTGGCTGGAAGCCAAAAAGCCCTAAGATGGTTCTTTAGTACATACCTACACATACTTTTCCTTTTTTTACTCTGGTTTTGAGAATACATCTTACCTAAGAATTTCTGTTGTGGCCTAACCGCGATCTATCCTTGATTTATCTTAATTGTTGACAGTTTGATATTTAGCTGTCCTAATGACCACTAACAATGGCTTTATCTTGTGCTTGCAAAATAACTACATCAGCTCATGCCTTAATTTGATGTCTGCAGATTTACCATAATTCCATCTTTCGTATTCTGGAGGATTCTGATGATTTATTAGAGCTAATCAGAGATGATGACCGTCTTGTTGCTTATAGACTGCCAAAAGATGTTAACGAATCTCCTTTGGTTGCGTTTGAGCATCAACAGGAGGATAAGTAAGTTCAAGGCGCCCTTTTACGGATCTTGTCTAATTTAATATTAAATGAAGTTGCCTTTCTTAGCAATTACTTGAATCACAGTTAGTCATAAACTTGTGATGTTGGATACTTATGTAGTCATTATGCCAAAGAAAATAGTGTCCAACTCAAATTCTGCGCTACTAAATGATGAAGTAGTTCTTTATTTTCACGTTCAGTGCAAAATAGACAAGTACATTAACAAAAAAAAAAAATACAGAGCTTGCATGTTAGATACTCTTGAGCAGTTGAGCTGAAGAATGTATCGAACCACTAGAACTTTGTATATCTTATGGAGGGGACCTGGGGTCATAGATTTGAGTTGGGTAAATATCCTTTCTACTTGAAAGGGTAACTGTCAACAACCCCCCTTCCCCTCCCCTCCCCCGCCCAACAGAGAAGGGAGCCTTGTGCACTGGTTATAATCTTGTCTGTAACTTAGGCAAAGCAATATCAGTCTACGCAGGGCTGTTTGGGTTGTCTTACTATCAAATTATCTATATGTAAAAAATTTGAAAAATCTTGATTTTAATGTAAACCAACAACCAAAACTCTTAATCATCCACGGTTTTAATTATTTTTTTCGGTCTTTTTTGAACAAAATAACATGCTGGAAACTTGCTAGTTAATTGATGTACCTGTAGTCCTTTTTTCTCAGAAGTTGTATACCACTACTCGTCACCTAATTATTTTCGAGGGCTACTGAAGATTGCTTAAAATTGAAAATTCTTGATATGATGTCTATTTTCCTGGCAGGTCATATTTTCATTCTTTTCAGAAGTTTGGCATTCCTCTTGTGGCGAGGATGTTTGATCTTTCTAAAGAATCCGAGATACATAAAGAGTTCCTTAAACTAATTAATCCCTTTCTACTGCCTTGCGAAGAGTTCTTGAATGATGATGATGCTTCACAAAAAATTGATCATGACAATGAACAGATGGAGGATATAGTTCTCAATGGTGTTGCAAACACGGATGATAAGTCTGAACTCAGTTTAGATGCTCACAATGACTTTGAGTTCCATTTGTGTGAGCCTTCAAGCCCTAAGCAGCCTATTAAATTGGTTGTTACTTGGCCAGAGAAAATGATTCAAGACTGTGATACTTCTATTCTAAACCTGCTGCCAGAAGTCTGTAATCCTGCATTGGCACCAAAATGGGCTCAAGAGTCTATGTCATTGTACAAGTGTGTTGATGCTTTCTTGAAAGAGGAGCCACTTGGACCCGAGGACATGTGGTATCTATTCTTACATTATTTAACTGTTGATACAACACGCACTATTATTGTTTTCATGTTTCATCAATCATCATATTGTTGAATTAAAACAGGCCAAATGGCATACATCTGGTTTATGGAGTTAATTTGACATTTTGTCCTTGTTACGTTATTTTGTCCTTGTTACGTTGGGGCTTTTTGTTGATTTTATACTTTGGCTTAAGACATCTTAGTGTTCCACAACATAACTATGCTAAACTGATGATTAAAATTTTTATTTAGGTACTGCCCTAACTGCAAGGAGCACAGGCAAGCTAGCAAAAAGTTGGATCTTTGGAGATTGCCTGAAATCCTGGTCATTCATTTAAAAAGGTTTTCATACAGCAGATTTTTCAAAAACAAGCTGGAAACTTTTGTGGACTTCCCTATTGATAACTTCGACCTCTCAAATTATGTTATTCACAAGAATAACAAAGTTTCCCATCGTTACATGCTATATGCTGTGAGTAATCACTATGGTGGAATGGGCGGTGGTCATTATACTGCATTTGCCAAAGTAAGTAGAACTTCTTTTCTAAGCAATTTTATGTTTGATTATCTGTCAATTGTCAGTGATATTAATATACTTTTTGCTTGGGACCTAGTGAATTAGTCCCTCCTTCCCGCTAAATATATTTGCTCCCTTTTGGTTTGGTGTTCTATATCTTCAGATTCCACTATGAAAAGCTGTTGTTTGGATTATGCTGAAAATGTTTGCAGCGCTTTTCTTTTTTAATTCCTTTTTACTCCTCTGCCTTGGGGGTTGGGGCGCAGATTTAGTTCAACTTGCTAATTTATAATGCTTATCCCATCTAAACATGTGGGAAATTATGTGGCTTTTTGGTTGTGTTAATTCTTTGTAATTAACTTGATGCATCTAATTTTTCATAGTTTGCTGGATCAGTATTTCAAATCTAGAAGCAGCAACTTGACTTTTTTCAGTTGTCGTTTCTATATATGCTTAACTTCATTACGCTAGATTATTTTATTTCAGATTTTTTTCGAAGTTAATTGTAAGCATTGGCCACTTTTCCTTGTTCTAGTTTAAATAATATTGTTTTTACTGCTGCAGCATGGACTCGATAGGTGGTACGAATTTGATGACAGCCATGTTTTTCCAGTTACTGAGGATCAGATAAAGACGCGAGCTGCATATGTCCTCTTTTACAAGCGAATCTAATTGCAATGGCATCTGCAGTATATATATACACCCCACAGAAATGTGGTGAGTGTTTTCCCTAGAGAATTAGTTTGTGAAGGTAAAGGACACATTTTTTGTAGATGTACATAAGCAACTTGAAACGAATCTTGTCGAGATTTGGTTTTTGCGTTACTCTAACATCATGTAAAATATGGAGGAGTCACTTGAGGTAGTAGAATGTACAGTTTTTAACATAACTTTGGATAGATGACTACACATATAATTTTTATTAGTACATATGCAGAACCATATATAACTTTTGATATCTAGAGTTCCCTCTTTTTCTTTTCTCTTAGTCTTTCTTTCCTAGAAACTGCACTGCTATATTTCAGAATACCATTTTTTCGGATCGGCCCGAAAAATATTCTGTCAAACCAAACATGTGATGATATAGGTATAATTAATTTGTGAATCTCGGTTATTGTGCAAACCGAACGCACCCTTAGAAGATTCTAACGACCAAGTCTTGAGAGATGAATACTAATGAGATTTGTCTTATCTTATTTCAATGGAAATAGTCACCCTCCCACGAGCGCGTGGGCGTGTGCGGCAAAACCAGTAAGTTGTGGTTGCTGATGTGGTCTGCCATGTGTTGCTGACGTGGCAATATCTAGAGAATTATTCGCCATCACGACAGAGATAGCATATGGTTTTGCTTGATGATCACTGAGCAATGCTCCCGCTTGACTGTCCCTATTTTCAGTCCAAAGTAGAAGAGGTTTGGTATAGACTTTAGACTTTAGAGTACTGTCAATCTCGAATGAACAAAGTTTTACAAGATAGAAATGAAATGAATGCGCTAGACGAATGAAGAACTTTATATATAGTTACGAGAAATATTCGACATGCCTAACTAACTAACCGAACCGAAAACGTACAAGGGAAAACCAATTCATAGAAGATTGACAATAGAACAACCACTACATTCATTTTTCTGGTGCTTACTTTAAAATCTTTTCATTGAAATATTTGATCTTAAATTCTCAAAGGCTTCATTTTCATAGCACTTTTAAGGAAGTAACATATTTCATTCCTATTACTCTGCACATTAACTTTAACTTGATCGAGATTCATTAATCGTTCCTTCATGTGATAAAAATCAATCCAACTCACAGAATGTACAAACACTAACAAATTAATAAAATGGGTCATGAACAATGATAAGCATCAGAGATTAATTCCTCCATTTTATGTTAATTGATGGTTATGACCTGAAGTTCTTCATTCCCATTTTCGCGTTGCTCTTGTTCAATCTGAATAGCTGATATGTGAACCTCGTCCCCACTACTGTACACCTCAATCTTTTGCAATGTTGGAATGTCCTCCGTAAGATTGATGCATGCACTCACTAACAATGACTGAAGCTGGGGGAAATGATCACTATTGCTTTATTAGATCATTAAACGAAAGTTGCAAGACCCTCAACTCTTGAAACTCACCATCTCTTGTCTCCCACAAATGCATTAATTGTAGGATATTTGAGAACATGAAGGTTTGGCAATCTTCTCCCTGTAATCGACATCTTCTCCCAAGGTAAGCCTAATTCAAATAAACTCAGCTTTTTGATAGTGGATGGAAAGTTCCACTTTTGCTGATAATACCCGAAAACTCATCCTCCGGAATTTGGGTGTGAAAGTTCAATATCCGTCAAATCAAATACCCGATCCAAAATATCCAAAACCCTAAATACCTAACCCGCTCCCAGCCCAAACCGTACAAACTCTGAAGATCATAAGGAGTGACGAGCCCCCGATGTCAAGTGGTCAATTCAGCCCAATGGATTGAACAAATCGACCCATAACTTGGAAAGAAAAAAAATGTAAACTAGGTGAGGAAATAGGTTAAATTAAAAAAAAAAAATATGATAGACTGAAACTCTGTTAACTCGGAGATAATTGATGAATTAACTATCACGTGGAATAAAATCGACTAAATTCATTTTGCACTCTCAAAATATGGGAAATAAGCACTTGCATCCCCGAAATACATATTTAGCACTTTGCACCCCCGAATACGAACAATTCAACAATTTGCCCCTCTACTATTTTCCGGCAAAGTTGACCACTGGAGTAAAAAATCTAGGGGCAAAATACACCCCCAAAATACGAGAAATGGGCACTTTGCACCCCCGAGATAGAATTAACACTTAGCACCCTCGAATTAAGAACAACTCAGCAACTTGCACCCCTAAACATGATAAATGGACACTTAGCACCCTCAAATTAAGAAAAAAATCAGTTCTAGCACCCCTCATTTTTTCCAGCAGAGATGACTACAGGGGTAAAAACAATCTAGGGGTAAAATAGGTAAAAAAAAATTGGATCTTTGAATTTTTTTCTTTAATTACCAATTTTTCAAATGTCCTAAAAAATTTCCCAAAAAAATAGAAAAGTTTCTAAAAGTTTTAATACATAAAATTTACTGGATCATATCACAAAAATAAATTTGAAATCAAGTTTCTATATATATATATATATATATATATATATATATATATATATATTGATGAAAAGAAAGATGGAGAGAGAAATTAGTATTCTAATATTCAGAAAATATATTTTGCATATTTTAAGGAAAAAAAAAGATGAATTACCTATTTTGTCCCTAAATTATTTTGACCCCGATGGTCAACTCTGCCCAAAAAAACGAGGGGGTGCTAGTTACTGAGTTTCTCTTAATTTGAAGGTGCTAAGTGTTAATTTTATGTTTCGGTGGTGCAAAGTGCCCATTTATCGTGTTTCGGGAGTGCAAGTTATTGAGTTATTCTTAATTCGAGGGTCCTAAGTGCTAATTTTATTTCGGGGATGCAAAGTGTCCATTTCTCTTCTTTCGGATGTGCAAATTGCTAAATATGAAAAAATAAATTATCTATTTTGCCCCTAGATTTTTTTACTCCGGGGGTCAATTTTGCCGTAAAAGATAGTGCAAAGTGATGAATTGTGTAAAGTGCTAAATCTCTGTTTCATGGGTGCAAAGTGCAAAAAAACCCCTAAAATTGAGTTAATACGGAGAGAATGTGTGAATTAATTAACAAATGAGATAACCAAAATAAAATGGGTGAAATCGGTAAAAAATGGGTTAAAATAGCAAAAAAAAAAAAAAAAGCTCAGTTAATTAACAAATGAGATAAACCACAATAAAAGTGAATTAATTAACAAATGAGATATTCCTTTGGAAAGTTCTTAAAAAATTATCACTTATTATAGACATACTTGAAAAATAAAAATTTCACTTTCATGCTATATGAATAAATAAATTACTATTTAGTTAACTGAAAAACTTAATTGGCTTAAGGCGGAGAAAACAGGAAAATCGATTAAAAATGATAAAATCAATTGAAAAATGTCTTGGATAGAAGAAAAATGAGTTAAAGCAAAAAAAAAATTATGGTGCAATTGATTTAACTACGGGGTAAACCGGTAAAAGAAATTAACGATACCAGTTAAACCCGAGATAACAAATAAAAAAGGATCAAATCGATAAAAGATAAAAGAACAAGAACAAAAAGATGAGTTAATCGGCAAAAAAAGAAGAAATACGTGAAAAAATAGTTAAAATCAACAAAAGAATAAGTACAATCGACAAAAAATGGGTTAAACTGGTGATAATGGGTGAATTGCTTAACAAATGGGATAAACCACAAAAAATGAGTGAAATTAGAAACAACTGGTTAAAATTACAAAAAAGAAATGATAAAACTCGATTTAAAAGCGATTGAAATCGATATTTCTTATGAAAAATCTTAGAAAATTATCACTTATTAAAGACCTAAAAACATAGGGTAAATTACGAATATCCCCTTCAGGTATGGCCTAATTACAAAAATCCCCCTCACATATTGGGTATTACAAAAATCCCCCTCAGGTTTTTCACCTTCTTACAATTAACCCCTTGCTCCTAAAATATTCCAATTTTACCCTTGGAAGTTATTTGTAATGTTTAAAATATATTATACATTTTAAAATTTGGGTGTTAATTGTTATATATTGTAAATTATAAAAATAATAATCATATATTTACCACCAAAATAATTTACATAATTTATAATTGTCCATAAATTTCAATAAATATTTCAATTTATAATACAATATAAACTTTAATAAACTAAAATATCTTATTTATAAAAAAAAATATTAGTTTATTAAATATACTATTTTATAAAATAAATTCATTCAACTAATGTGTAAACAATTTGTTCATATTTATAAAATAAATTATTAAAATTCTATTTAATTTAATGTTTTGCAATTTAAATTGCTAATATATATAAATATTTTTTTGCAATATTTATTAAAATTTATGGGCAATTATAAATTTTATCAATTATTTTGGTAGTAAATATATAATTATCTATTTTCTAATTTATAAGATATAATAATTAGCACCCAAGTTTTAACATATATGAGACATTACAAACAATAAAACTAACACTTAAGGGCAAAAATGGAACATTATAGGGGCAAGGGGTTAATTGTAAGAATGTGACAAACCTGAGGGGGATTTTTGTAATACCCAATACGTGAGGGTGATTTTTGTAATTAGACCTTACCTGAGGGGGATATTCGTAATTTACCCAAAAACATAAAAGAATATCAAAAAATAAAATTAAGCCATCTTCGTACTATATGAATTAAAAATATACTATTTAGTTAAACGAAAAACTTATAATTGACTTAAGCCGGAAAAAGTCAAAACGTAGAAATTGTTATAAATGGTGAAGGTAAAATGACAATGTATCTTTCATGTTATCATGTGAAATTTTCAGTCCAATTGAGATAACGGCCTGACAATCTTGATTGAACAAAGTTTTACAAGATAGAAATAGTGTAATTAATAATGTACGTTTAGGCAACATAAAATACACTGAAGAAACTTATAGACAAACCGCAGTGATTTGGGAGTATAAGATGATAAATCATACCACTCGCTCCTATTATTTATTTGTAGCTTTGCCAAAAAAAACACTGAATCTTCATTTAATTTGTATCTTCTCTCGCTGCCATCTTCACCCACTCTCGAAACAAACTAAGAGAAAATGAAATCACAAAACGTTAACCAACATTGTGAATCCTAATTTGTTTCAAAAAAATATTCGAAATGAAAAAAAAAATATATATATATATATATATATATATATATATATATATATATATATATATATATATATATATATATATTCAAAAGAGCTTAACTTACGCTCGCGGCTGGAATAATTGTACCACCAAGTCCTCCATATTCTTTGCATTGCTGTTTATGATCAGAAGTTCTTCATTTCCATTTTCGCGTTGCTCTTGTTCAATCTGAACAACTGATTCGTAAACCTCGTATCCACTATCATACACCTCAATTTTCTGCAATGTCGGAATGTTGCCTATGTCGCTAGGTATCTCCTTAAGATTGATGCAATGACACACTAACAATGATTGAAGTTGGGGGAAGTGTTCACTACATGTGATCCATTGCTTTATTAGATCATTAAGCAAAAGTTTCAGGACCCTCAACTCTTGAAACTCACCATCTCTTGTCACCCATTCTTCTCCCACAAAGGCATGGTTGGATAATTTGAGAACATGTAGGTTTGGCAATCGCCCTATAATCGACATCTCTTCCCAAGGCAAGCCTAATTCAGATAAACTCAAATTTTTGATAGTGGATGGAAAGTTAACCTTTGTTAATTCACCATTGAAATAAGTAGAGAAGGTCATTTTGAGTATTTGAAGATCTAAGAAGGAATGGAGATCTGGAAATAGTGTGTAATCATGATAATGACACTTGAGTTTACGTAGATGTGGTGAACATCTCAAAATTTCATTATCCTTCTCACTGGTAATGAGAATATTTGAAAGAGACCTTAGATTAGTGGTTTGGCAGTTGTAGCAATCTTCTTCTAATTTTGCGTACTTTTCTATTTTGACATGTCTCAACTTCACCAAATTTCGAATGGCTAATGGTATGTAAATTGTTCCATCGCTATCAATTATAAGAAATTCTAGGTTAACAAAGTTGCCTACTAGTGGTTTCGGCATTCGATCGATGGCCAAGTACCTTAACTGAACTAGAATATCTACTCTTTTCAGCTCATAAGAACTATCACTATCAGAATTTGGCCGCAGATTCATAACCCTAAGAAGTTTCATTTGCGGAATGTTGGACGAGGGCTGTGAAAGATGGCCTGAAAATGAACGATAATATAGGCCAAAAGGTCTCCCGCCGGCTGATGCCTCAGAGTGAACAAACATGCGATGATGCTTCTCGTAGAGTGACCAACAACTATATAGTGACAATTAAGAAGAACCAAGTTTAATAACTGTTATGAATAATACGATCATAATAACTAGAATATAAAATAAAAACTGATTAAATTGAATTATAGGACAGCAAGTAAACTTACTCATCAACAGACTTTAAGATTTTTTTGTCATGAGCTTTTCTTAGACACATGTCCCGCAATAGATCATGAATACTGCATGCTTTGATCCCACCATCAGATTTTCTATCGGCAATAAGTACGAGGCTTCTATTAATTAGGTCATAAAGATATTCTTCTGCTACTAGCTCTGGGCTCTTCTCTTGTTCTCTATGAATGAATCCTTCAGCAATCCACAACCATATTAACTTCTTTATTGGTATTGGTGTGTCTTCGGGAAAAGCTCCAAAATAGAGAAAACACATCTTTAAATGATTTGGAAGATGTTTAAAGCTAAGTTCCAGTATTTTCGAGTAGTTATTTGTATCATCGTCAAACATATAGGAGTCTAAGTTTGTTTCAACTTTTTCCCATACACTTTCTTTCTTCTCCAAATTTGTCAAAACTCCAGCGATAACAACTACTGCAAGCGGTAGTCCACCACATTTAGCTGCAATTCGCTTCCCAATGCCTATTAATTCTAGAGGACAGGGTTCTTGGGGAAACACTTTGTCCTCTAATAGACTCCAACATTGGTCTTCCTTAAGAAGAGGAAGTGAGTGAACAATACTATTAATTGGTGATATACCTCTAATCCGACTAGTTAATATTATTCTACTTCCGTTTCCATCATCGGGGAAAAATCTTTCCAAATCATCCCACACATTTGTAGACCAAACATCGTCGATGACAACAAGGTATCTTCGCATCTTTAGACATTGGTGTATCTTTAAGGACAAAGTCTCATCTTCCATTTGTAAGATGCTATTCTTTTCTATCTTGATTTTTGATAAAGACATCAAGATATCTATCAACACTTTTCTCTTTTGATATGTTTGAGAAACAACACACCATCCACGTTCATCAAAGTGATCAGTAATTGAGCGATCAATATACAACTTAGTTGCAATAGTTGTTTTACCAAGTCCGGGCATACCAAAAATCGAAACAATTTGTCGATTTTTTGATCCTCCAATAAGATCATTTGATAGATTAGCAATTTCATCCTCAAAGCCAACCACATTATCAATGATTATAGTAGTAGAAGTTCCCATATCTTGGTTTTTTACCTCTCTACTAAAATCTTTCTTGATATCGAGGACTTTAAAGTCATAAATTGTCTTTATTTCTTGAAGTCTCGTTCTAATAAGCTTAAACTTTGGGATAACAACTGGGAGCCTAAGATTAAAATACCAAAGAGGAAGATTGCCCACAACATATGAGTTCACAAGATATTCAGCTTCATAAGTCACATCTCTAATTTGGACTAAAGATTCATTCAATTCATCCATATGAACTGTAGATTGTGGCATTCTAATATCCTTCAGCAAAGATCGTGAGATCGTAAGCTCCTCATGAAGTGTTATAATTTGAACCTTCATCTCATTAATGATCAAGTGAATTTGATTATTCATCAAGTTCTCGATATCCTCGATCAAAGAATTAATGATGAAAATTGAATCTATAACATCATATGTTCGAGAAACTACAAATGGGTGAAGTTCTGAGAATTTGTTGCAGTGCTCTTTGATCTTCACATTCAACACCTCAACCATTTTCAAAAGTGAGTTTATCCCCTCAATAAACCTATTGGCCTTAACTCGAAAAGTTGAAAAAATACAAGAATAAATGAACATTCCTGCTTCGTTGGCCAATATTTCAAATTCAGTCAAGATATTTTTTACTTCCTCAAGTTCAGTGCACTGAAATGGTATATCCCCAAGAACACTAAGAAGAAACGTTAGTTCCATCTGAAGAACTGCATACCGTTGCTCGTTAGTCGAATTAATATTTGCTTCACAATTCAGAATTTGAAGGAGAAAGTCCATAAAACTTGCCAAGATTTCATTTTCCTTGAGGGTATTATTCTTGTCAGACACCTCATGTAGCTTTGGGACTTTGAAGAATTTTTCCACCTTTGGCATGAAAGAGTTCACAAACATTCTGAAGAACTCTACCCAATTCTGCTTAAATTCTTCTTTCGCATCCTTCATAACTGCTTCCAGAAATCCACGGGCTAAAATATCGAGATTCTCTATCACATGATACAATACACCGTCCTCAAATTTTATTACATACATGACAACTGCTAGACATGTTGGACCATTCCAAGGAAGTCGGCCTCCCGAAGAGAGGGCTTGCTCAATCACCTCAGTTTCATCAAAAGTCAACTCCATTGACTCGTTCAAGTTATCACATTTCAAGGGAGGGGTTTGATCAGACGAAATAAACTCCAAAGACAAATATTTTGACAGGAATTTAATACTAGGAGCCATTGATATTTCTTCAACAATTTGATTTAGTATGACTAATAAGGTATCAGCTTTGATGGACTATGGAAAATAGAGATATTTAATTTCCTGGAAGAAATAAAGGGGAGTGAGACATAAATATAACACCAAGATGTGTAACTAAGAAAACACACAAAAATTCCAGGAAATTAAAACAATTCACGATTTAAACATCGTACTTCATTGTTCTCTTATTAATTTGATTATGTTAGTATATCTACTTTCAACTTATGTGATCATTTGTAAGTGTTGAAACATATACACAAAACATGCTATTTAAGCTTCTGCAATTTATCATTCTATAATTACTCTCAAATTACAAAAATAAAAATGTAATAAACTTCATAGACCGATTCAAGCATCTATGTATAAGCATGCCTATGGTAATGTTTCAAAGCACAAGGCCATCAAGAATGTACTAAACGAGTGCTTAGAATTAACTAACACTTGTTTGGAGCATATAATCACATAACTTTGACAAAAACAAGAAAACTTACAGTGAATTCTTAGTGGTTCTTGAGAGCACAAAAAATTCAATACTTGATTTGTGAATCAAAATGCTGAAAGAAAGTGATAAGAGAAAAAGGGCATTTTATTTTTATTTTTTTTTTATTTTGCTGTGGTTTTTAGATAGTCATTAATACTTCAACTAATTTTCTTACAAATTTATTGATGACAAGTCTTCCTTTAGTACATCCGAGCCCACCTCAAAACCGGTACATCTAATCCACACATTTTCATTAATTTTTTTAACATTATTTTGCATTTTAAAATTTTCAATTTCAAATGTTTCTAAACCTTCATGATGAGCTAAATGAAAATACACCTTTTGTGTTTTGTCTAAACTTACAATAAATCTTTGTATTTTTAATTAACAAAATTCCCCTGTGTTCTTTTTCTATTACCAAAACAAAACTCATTTGTAATTCCTTCATAAATCATAGAAATGTTTGTTTAATGTTAATTTTTTACGTGAACAAGAAGGTTATTGTTAATTTTTAAAATTTATAGGGGGGTTATATTAGGTTAAGAGGAGTGTTTTGTATCCTTCGATGGGGCTATAAATATCATTCCGCTTGACAGGAGTTTTTTTGCTAATAAAAAATAATACACGAATTTTTTTTGTTTGTTAAAATAATACATGAACTATTTTCTTAGTTAGACAAAGTACAAGGGTTTTTTCGCATTTCTTTCCCTTCGTGATACCCAACTAGTATTTTCAGAATGGACAGATCGGAATAATTTATAGAGTGAATTGCACTTTTGGTCCCTCTTATAGTCTGATTTTATCACTTTCGTCCCTTTTAAATTTTTTATAGCAGGTGCATCCTTCTTATCAATATAGTGTATCACATTAGTCCCTCTTATCAATGTAGTGTAATACATTCATCCCTCTTAAATTTTTCATAGCAGATTCGTCCCTCTTATCAATGTAGTGTAACACATTGGTCCCTCTTAAATTTAAAATACATCATAAAATAGAAGCAAAATTTTATTTTTGCCCATATAAAGTGGCTGCTTTTCCAAATTGGCCCTTTATTGTGGTACCTCGAAAATATATGTCATTTATTGTGTCGCCGTTATCAACTTTAGTCCTTATCATCAAAAAAATTTAAGGGTAAACACCACTTTTGGTCCCTCTTATCATTAACTTTTTACAGAGTGGTCCCTCTTATGATTTTTTTCCCACTTTAGTCCCTACTATGAATTATTTGTTTCACTTTAGTCCTTTCAAGTGGTCCAAGGCGATTCCGGTAACATGTGATATGCTCATGAGGGCAATTTTGTCATTTCAAGTAAGCTAACATGTATATTTTCGTCTTTCTAATTATTTAGAAAAAAAACTAAATATTTTATCTCTTCCAAACTAGGCTTTCATTCCAATCGAACTTAATCGTACATTTCGTTCAAAACTAAAGTTTTTTCCTAAAATCTTTTTCAAACACCAAAATTGCTCACCAATTAAACAATATCTCAAATAGTCTCAATAGTGAACGGACGAAAATGCCCTAAAAAATATTCATATGCATGTCACGTGTTATCGGAACCACCTGATAAGGACTAAAGTGAAACATATAATTCATAGTAGGGACTAAAGTGAAATAAATAATTCATAGTAGGGACTAAAGTGGGAAAAAAAACATAAGAGGGACCACTCTGTAAAAAGTTAATGATAAGAGGGACCAAAAGTGGTATTTACCCAAAATTTAATTATCGCCGGAAATCATCAATTTATGTCCAATCTGACTGAAAATTTTAATTTTAGCAAAAAATATCATTCGTCGAGTGACACTTAAAGATTGAAATTTCATGTTATGACTCTAAAATTTCAAGTTTAAATCACGTGATAGGTCTATAACTTTAATTTTTATTTTAGATTTGAATTGTACAATGAAATTTGTATAAATTTGAGGCAAATGTGATATGAATTTGACTTATTTATTTGTTTATAAATAAAAACAGGTATCTGATTTATGGGGGAAACGAACTTTAACCGTTTTTCATTAAAAATTGAAGCTATAGACCTAGCACATGAATTGGACTTGCAAGTTTTGGAATAAAAATATGAAATTCTTAAATTTTAATTGGCACTCTAAAATTAATTTTTTCGGTCAGATTGAACATAAATTGGTGATTTTCGGCAAACAATTTAATTTTTCGGTCAAATAAGACATAAATTGATGATTTTCGGCGTTAATTAAAAAAATTCGGTGATAAGGACTGAAATTGAAGATGATGACACAATAAATGACGTATTTTGTCGAGGTAACACAATAAAAGGACCAATTTTAAAGCCAAAAATAAAATTTTGCCTCCTAAAATGGATGTATTTTGGATTTAAGAGGGACGAATGTGTTACGCTACAATGATAAAAAGGGGCGAATCTGCTACGAAAAAGTTAAGAGGGACTAATGTGTTATATTACAATGATTGGAGGGACTAATGTGATACAATATATTGATAAGAGGGACGCATCTGCTACGAAAATTTTAAAAGGGACAAAAATGATAAAGTCAAATCATAAGAGAGACCAAAAGTGCGATTCACTCTAATTTATAAAATCATAAAATGAAATAAATTCATATGAATAAAAATGAGGTTCAAGATCCTCTATGCCACTATTAATAAATTATATTTGTGTATGACTAATAAGTAATTGCCACATAAATATGTGGTATAGAGGATCCTCACATCGTAAAAATGAAGACAAATTTTACTTTTCGTTTATAGAGATGGGCCCATTTCTGAAAAGTAGCTTATGTAGGTGGGCTATAAAAATTGACCCGTGTTAGAGAGCTTGTCCATGAGCCTGTTCCCATAAATAAGAAAAACTAAATATGAAATTTTGCCACAATTCTTGGGGCTATATTATTTTTTCTTCCTGCATTATAATTTATAATCTATATCTATATACAAATAAAAGTACGAGTTCAAAAAATAGAGTTTCTTGAATTTTTTGTGAAGACTAATATACCCTTACTTAAAAATTATTTTAAATGGCAAAATAGGAAAAAACTTCAAAAAGCATACTTCTACATAGGGGTGGGCGTTGGGTTCGGGTAACCCAAACCCGACCCGTCCCGTTTTTAAAATACCCGAACGGGACGAGTATTTTTTGGGTTTGGGTACCCGAACTTGAATACCCGTATTTTATTACGAAAATACGGACGGGTTTGGGATTGGTCTCTCCAACCCCGAATCCCCGAACCCGCCTATATAATATTATTAATTATATAATTTATACACTTTACTAGTTTACTTGTATAACATTATCTAATAAATGAACTTTTTTAATTTTACCCTAATATTCCTTTTAAATCTTACATTAGTTTAGAATTAATATTAAGTCAATCCTAAAAAGTTAAAAACTCTCAATCTCTCATAATCCCTTGTAAGTTGTACGTCTTATCATTAGCTCATTATATGATTTTACTTTTTGTTCATATTTGGATATAGAAATAATTGTTATGATGACTTGATGATATGTTTTATGTATTAATGAATTAAAATGTGATACGATTTAGCAAAAGAAAAATGACGAAATATAATTACGTAATATTGTATTATTTTGTTAGATGGATGAAGAATTAATGAATAAAAATAATATGGGACCCGTAATCCCGTCCCGTCCCGACCCGCAATAATTCGGGTACCCGAATTATTATGGGGCGGGTTTGGGATGAAAAGTGTCAATCCCGAAATTTAGTATACCCATATCTCTAACCCCAAACCCGTCCCAAACCCGCCCCGTGCCCACCCCTACTTCTACATAAACACTACCACTTGAAAAAATATATCTTAGAGTTCATTTCCCTATCGAAATTTCAAAGTCCATATATCCAACCACATAAAAGCTAATTCTATGTATATGCATAGGTTGATCAACACTAGCCATAAACACTAGCCACCACACCGTGTCATTAGAATAAGGAATATTAGTAAAGTGAATTAATGAAGATGATAGAAAATAAACCTAAAAAAAATATTTGAGAAATTGATTATACTTGAATTTCATGGAGTTGTTTTCATGAAATACAGGATCGGTTAATGAAAATTGGTGAAATCGAGAAAAGTCGGTTAAAATATGTGAAAATGATAAAAATTTGGGTGAAATTGGTAAACACTTGTAAAGTTGGTAAATACCTTGTGAAGTCAGTAAAAAGGCGCCAAAGAAATCAATAAATACATATGGGATCACATAACTTTGGGTAAATTCGGATAAGACTGGTTAAATTATTGAAAAACGGATGAAATCGTTAAAAACTAGTTAAATCAGTAAATCAGAGAACAAATGTAAAGTCGGTGAAGACATGTGAAATCAATGAATATGAGGTGAAATTGGTGAAAAAAACATGTAAATCAATTAAAAACGTGTGAAATAGGTAAAAATGAGTTATATCTGTAAAAAGAAATTGTAGTTTAACTGGCAAAAAGGGGTAAAACCGGAAAAACAAAACAAATTGACGAAAAATGGGAAAAACAATTGATGTGGGTTAAACCGATAAAATAACGGATAAATCAAATAAAAATATATATTAAAACGATGCAAAATGAATGAAATCGATAGAAAGACGTGTTAGATCCGTGAAAAATGGATTAAATATGTGAAAAATGGCTTAGGTTTGTAAAAAAATACATTTCAAATGACATGATATTATTTTAAATAAAAATAAATAAATAGTGTTCTTAAATTAGTGCTTTTTAAATGAAAACTACTTTAATGGAATTAACTAAATAATTTTGTTATGATCTTATTTTAGAAAAGAACTTACAAGATCTTAAGAACAAATCAATCATCATTTTATATTTGATTATAATAATTTAAAGTCATCATTTTTTTGATGAAATAATAATTAAATTAAATATTAGTCATTAATTTGTGTCATTTTGTGACATGACAAAATAAATTTTACTATAATTTATTAAATTTACTAAATAAATTAACTAGACACGTACAATGTACGTGTTAAAGAAAAAAAATGCTTATGACTTAGCTAATTATGTAATTTTCTTTGGTTATAGAAGCAAAATATTAACAATATTCAAGAATATCAAGACATGAATAATCTCGAATATAATTATTAGTAAAGTTGGTGAAAAAAATTGTCTAACCGTTAAAACTAAAATTGTGAAATTCGTGAAAAACTGATGAAATTGGTGGTACTCGAATTTTCATGGAGTTCTTTTCATGGAAATAGGTGCAATAGATTAGTAAAAATCGATAAAATCAATAAAAGTCAGTTAAAACATGTGAAAATGAAGAAAAAAATTGGGTGAAATTGGTGTACACTGGTAAAGTTGGTGAAAAACGAGTGAACCCGATAAAAATGCGCCTATAAAATTGATAATTACATTTGGAATCGAATAACTTTGGATGAAGTTCATGAAAAACGGATGAGATCGGTGACATAAGTGAAAAACGGATGAATCGTTAAAAATTGGTGAAATCAGTGAATTGGGGAACAAAAGTGAAGTATTGAAAACATGTGAAATCAGTTAAATATGAGGTGAAATTGGTGGATAAACATGTAAATTCGTGGGAAAACGAGTGAAAACTGTAAAAAGAAAAAAAAAATAGTTTAACCAATAAAAACAGGATGAAACCGGTTGAAAATGGTTTAAATTGAAAAAAATAAAAGAAATCGACAAAAAAAATGGAAAATAATGAAATTAAGTTTCGATAAAAGAATAGGTAAATTGGAGAAAAAATTATATTAAATCAATGCAAAAAGTAAAAAGATGGAATAAACCCGTGAAAAAGATGGATTAACCTAATGAATTGAATAGGTGAAAAACTTTTTAGGTATTACGGTTACTTAAATCCTACCCCAGTGGATTTAATCAATTGGGGTTGGATGTCCTATAAATGGGCATGAGAGGACAAAATCCGTAAACAAATGCATTTCAACAAATAAATAATTAAAACAAATAATTTTAAATGGAAACTACTATAATGGATTGATTTAAATAATTTTGTTATGATCTTATTTAAAAAAAAAAAAAAATCTACAAGATCATATGAACTAATCAATCAATTAAATTTAATTACAATACTTTAAAGACATCGTTTTTATTAATTAAATTGAATATTAGTCATTAATTGTGCTATTTTGTGACATAATAAAGTTAATTTTACTATAATTTATAAAATTTATTTATGAAATTAACTAGACAGACACGTACAACGTACGTGCACTTTTCTAGTACTATGAAAAATGTAGAATGTACTTATCGTGATTTGGATTTGTATGTATTGTGAGTCTGTGACCCAAAGAACTAGTATACTCTCAACCTATATAAATAAATAAAAAAATTAAAATTAAAAATAAAACTAATATACTCTTAAAAATATAAACAAGAACTAGATTAACAAATCAAACAATTACATAGATCAACACCTTTCTGTTCAAAGAAATTAATTCACAAAAATAATTCCATAAAAATGGATTTCTTTAATTTGAAGAACATCAAGAGGTGTTAATTTCTTATTTCTCCTCCGAAGGGTTTAATGTTTTTTAGGTGAATGAGACATATTATATGGAAGTCTCTTCCTATTTCGAACTTAAGCTCGTCTCTTTGTAGTACTAATCATTTTTATTGAACTAATCATATATAGGCACCAAGAGGTGTTATATAAACTATATGCTATTACATTTGTGTTATTTTCCTCTCATTCGTTATTATGGTCAACATCAACTTAAGTAATTTTTAAACTATTAAAACAAATAATTTAGTAAATTTATTTTAATAACAATTTCATAATACTAATTAGCGTTATAAATATTAATTGAGTTGTAAAATTTTCAAAACGTCGTAAATGTAAAATTTATTTATTTATAAAACTAATTTGCTTTACTTTATACTTATTAGCGATCAAATCGATCAGTAAAATCAGTAATTAGTTGACTTACCGGTTCATTGTCCGATTCAATTACGAAAACATTGGATTATATGTAAACTCAAACCATTAAGAGCCTGTTTGTTTGGCGTTTCCCAAAAAAATTTCGTGTTTGAAAAATGTCAAACAAACATGTTTTCTATTTTCTGAAATAAATTTTTCATCTCTTAATTTTCTCAAACTACTCTCTCAAAACCTAAACAAACAACAATTTTCTTATCTCTAAACAAAACATATACAAATTCTACTCTGATTTCATATAAAATAACATATCTCTTACACAATTTATCTCACAACAAACATGATTTGACTTAAAGTCTTACACATCTTACACCTACAACCCAACTCTTCCAAAAAAACGTATACCTACTTTATTTCTCAAACCACTCTCTAAAACCAAAACAAACAACATTACGCAAATCGAGATTATTTCACAAACCTCCACTACTCTCCCAAACTACTTTCCCATTCACCAAACAAACGCGCCCTAAAACTCTAGTGGAATTTGAAATAATAGTATTATTCACCGTAAAAGGAATTCTTAAACTAAATAGGTTTTGCCCATTTCCAGTTTTTACTTTACTACTGAAGAAAGAAAAGACACACTATCAAACGCAAAGATTGTCACTTCAATTGGTGGCAGCTGCGATTACATCACTCATGTCATTATCCGGCGCCGGTAAGATAGCTTCCACAAACCCTTACATGTTTTGCCGAATAATTTTTTGTAATTTTATTGAATCTTGGTAATTGACTCTATTAATTGATGGTAGAAGTAATACATAATGGGATTTTCTCTAAAAGTTGAGTTCGTGTATAGCATTATTTCTTTATCAATGTCTTTTTTTTGCTTTTGATAATTTTATCAGTGTCCATTTGTTATACCAATTGATGGGGAGTGGAATGTCTCTGTAAAAGGGTATTTATTTGGGATAAATGCAAGACACTTTCTATCTCTTGTGTTATGCGAAACCTGCACGGAACCATTTTGTGAAACTTTTATTGCATAGAATGCCCGTTGCTATTAATTTTCCAGCTCAGCTCGAAAACCCCATAAAAAAGTTTATTGCATAGAATCCCTTTGTGCTCTATGCTATTAAATAATCGGCACAAAACCCCATCCCTACAAAATTTGACGGTCTATTTTGTACTGATGGGGCTTTGGTGGTCTATTTTGTACTGATGGGGCTTTGGTGTCGAATATGTAATAGTACAAATGGATTCTCTGCAATAAACATTTTGTTTGCGCATAACATAAGAGAGTGTCTTGTATCTTCCCTTATTTATTTATATACAGCTTTGGAGTTTGGTCTTATTGTATTTACTCGTCTTAATGTCTTCTGACAACAAGGTTCATGTTGATTTTTCTTTGCGAAAAGTATAACTTAATACTTATATTGAATATGCAGAGATGTGCACGAAACTTTTCGAGATAGATATGATATGATACAGCTTAAAATAGTTTATGGCATTCTTGAATAATGCTTTATCGAGGCTAAAGTTCATGATGATGTTATTTGTGGCTTGCTCTTTGATTAGCAGTAGTGACGGATTATGGTGAAATGATTAAGGGAGACAAGCTTGTGTTAAGGGGTCTAAAGTTCCATGGTTACCATGGGGTAAAGCAAGAAGAAAGGAAGTTGGGTCAGAAATTCGTGATTGATGTAGATGCCTGGATGGATCTTCAACCCGCAGGTATTTCTGACCGTTTGGACGATACCGTTAGTTATACAGCTATTTACGGGTAAGTTATTACATTCAGTTATCTGCATAATTATGTAATCCATTTTGGGATACAGAAGATACCTGCAATTTACTAGTAATAATAAAGCTTGAGATTTCAACTCTAGAGTTTTCAAATATAGTCGATTTTACTCGATGGAATTCTCCATATTTGGATTTATTAGACCGTAGAAACTACAAACATGGACTATTTTGTAATTATACTTCTGTTTCATGTTTCTGCTGTATTTTTGGTCCATACATTTATTAAAGTGATGTGTTCTTCTTTCTTTACTTTTCGTATTGTGCGTGGTTGCAGCATAGTTAGAGAAATTGTTGAGGGAGCACCGCATAATCTTCTTGAATTGGTAGCCCAACTGATTTCTTCGACAGTGTTGAGTAAATTCACTCAGATATCTGCTGTTCGAGTGCAGATAGGAAAGCCACATGTAGCGGTTCTTGGTCCTGTTGATTACTTGGGCGTGGACATCATTAGACATCGTAAAATTAACCCGTAAAGCTTGTAGGCAGTTGCTTTTCAGGCTTAGCTCATGTATTAGTATGCTATACTTGAAGTTACAGAATAATTGTCATATTTTTGTTTTATTTTTGGTGTTTTTGGTACAATCACAATGTTTTCTGAGATGTTATTGTTTTGTTTATGTTTTTTAGGATGAATTTGAATTTTGAGTGAAAAAGGTCTTCCCATGAGCAATATAACAGCTATAATTAACACTATTTAATCTTCATAATGACATGAATTATTATTTCGTATACACACCTTAATACATACCTAACATACTTGATATACCAACAGGTGATTGATATAGTGGAATGGACTAATCACTACAAAGTAGTGGACTCATGTTCGAATCCCTGTTGAAAGAGGTATCCACTTAATATGATCAACCCGCCTCTAAAAAGATTAAAACCAACAGGTGATTGGTCTAGTGGAAGGAACTAGTCACTACAAAGTAGCGGATTCAGGTTCGAATCCCTGTTGGGAGAGGTTCCCATTTTATGTGGCTGACGCGCCTCGAAAGGGATTAAACCCTTGAGGAAAAAAAAAAAGATTAAACACTTGAGGAGAAAAAAACATACTTGATATACAATTATATATAAGTCCTGCCAAAATCCAATTAATATAAATAGATGATGTAGATGATTTTGCCCGGTTGCTCATAGGGGGTTGGGTCTAGCCCAGACAAGTCCAATACCAGACCGAGACCTAATGATATAATCAAATTAAAATATTGAAATTTGATGTATTTCTTAACCTTAATTTAATATGTAGTTTTATAAAAAGTAGTGGTTAAGTTTCTATTTGACTAGAGAATAAATTTGAGTTATTTTTTTATCTTTAATCATTAGTGTGTATGTAAATAATATTATTGAGTTAGAATAACTCGAATCATAAAATGCAAAGTGAACTATTAGCTAACTCACTAGACTTCTTAAAATCTTTATTTGAAATTCTCACATGCCAGCCACGTGACATTAAAATTGGTATGCACAAGAGGATTTCGGGTCAATTTTGACATTGAACCTCAATTGATACCAAAATTATAACAATGTTAAAGTTGTGGTATCAAATGTATCAGTCCCAAAACAATAAGAAATAGAAACGCCATCAAATTATAATTGTGACACCAAAAATGCAATAATCTCATAAACAAAATAAAGGAGTAAAAGGTATTACTCCAAAGTCCAAACCCAAGATTGTTATCAGAAGACTTTCGTTGTCTAAACGTACATTATTAATTACACTATTTCTATCAAACTTCAAGATATATTTGCAGTAAGTGTAGAAAAATAATTTTCATTATGTCAAATTAATAGTACAGCCATCAATAATTGGATCGAAATAGACGGAACCCGCCATGTGCACCGCACAAAGCCGTTATCTCATTTGGAGTGAAAATTATAACATGATAATGTGATAACATGAAAGATACATTATCATTTTATATTTTTACCTTCAAATAATGAGATAACGTGATATTTTAGTTTTTCCTTAAAAAATGTGGAAAACATGAATACTTTTCCTCAAAATGATTGGCTAATTTTGTCCACTTTCATCTAATTTTGATCTGGCAATATCGCTTGACGTCAAGAAAATATAAATCTTTTTTCGAAAACAAATATTAGTTATTTAGTTCCCCTCATTTATATATTTCCTTTTTCTATTCTTCTCTAAAACCAAAGTTGTATCAACACGTGATAATCTAGTCTACTAATGCAGTATATGCAAATCACAAACTAGCCCATCCCAACGAGATAATGATTCATATTTGGATAAATTGATTGCATATTTGGTTATATAATAGAACACTTTTCAATTTTGGTATCATATATGTGAATGCACATTTAGTATCATGATTTAAATATTGATTGCAATGTTCATATCATTGTCAAATAATTGGACGAAAGCGGACGGAGTTGGCCACGCTGTTATCTTATCTTTTTGAGGAAAAGTAATCATGTTTTCCTCATTTTTTTTGGAAAAACTAAACTACCACGTTATCTCACCATTTGAAGGAAAAATGATAACGTGTCTCACGTTATCACATTGTCATGAGATAATTTTCACTCTAAATGTTATAACGGCATTGTGCAGTGCACATGGCTGATTATGTCCATTTAAATTGTCTATATCTATATCTATACTAATATTAAAAGTGTGAATAGTTTAAGTTTTTTTCTTTTTTTTGTGAAGACAAAAATGCCCTTATTCAAGTTGTTAAGTATATTAATAAAATATAACTAGACATGAATTTTCCTTAAATAAATTTTCTCATCAATAATTTGGTAGGAAAATATTTTAAGAAAATTTGTAACTTTTTTTCCTCCCAACCAAGCACCATGAATATGGAAGAAAAACAAAAGTATATTCAAATTAGACATGAAGTTTTATTATGGTTATTATCCACATTAATTTCAATAATTAAGAAATTAACTCTTACATCACTTTTATAATTTCATTATTGTTCTCCTATAACAAATAAAAATAAAAATAAATATTATTATTATGAATAGTTGCTAAAGTATATTTGTAAAATTATTATAATGTATTACCAATATATTGTTATGTAAAAAATATTATTAGTTTCATCTAAAGATTTAGTACAATATTGATAGAAATAGTGTCCTGCAAGCCAGCTGTATGGCTAGCATTTATTGTAATAAATGAGGAACTATTCAATTTTGATTAATAAAAGCACTTTATTAAATGGTCATCTTTATCTTATGTAATAATTATCTACGCATAAGGATAGAAGTCCTTAGATCACAGGGCTATGGGACAACCCGTGGACTGATCTCCAAGGCCGTGATCTAGAACATATTCAAGAGTCGTAGAATCCAATCGAGATAGGACATCGTTGGATTCGATTAGACTCTCACTATTGTGTATACTCCGATGAACTGGAGAACGCTGAGGTCCACAAGCGTGACTGGGATAGTCGATACACATAAGTGGGTGGCTTGCTGGGATGGCAAGCGCACTGAATACCCCAATTAGGAAACAACTCACCATGGAAGCAGTAGTCGCATATCGGGGTTGAAGTTATTCCAATTTACAATAGTATACGAGGAACGATCCCTAATTACTTGAGATGATAGGGTTTATATGGTGCGAGAACGTTCATGCTTTGATGTGAGTTCCGACTGACTGGAGATCACCAGAAAGTCTCTGTGAACTCATGTTGGGTATCGAGGAACTCGTATGCAGATTCATATCATCAACAAAGGATCCATTGACCCGACTTTGATAGAAATAGTGTCCTGCAAGCCAGCTGTATGGCGAGCATTTATTGTAATAAATAAGGAACTATTCAATTTTGATTAATAAATGCACTTAATTAAATGGTCAACTTTATCTTATGTAATAATTATCTACGCATAAGGATAGAAGTCCTTAGATCACAGGGCTATGGGACAACCCGTGGACTGATCTCTAAGGCCGTGATCTAGAACATATTCAAGAGTCGTAGAATCCAATCGAGATAGGACATCGTTGGATTCGGTTAGACTCTCACTGTTGTGTATACTCCGATGAGCTGGAGAACGTTGGGGTCCACGAGCATGACTGGGATAGTCGATACACATAAGTGGGTGGCTTGCTGGGATGGCAAGCGCACTGAATACCCCAATTAGGAAATAACACACCATGGAAGCGGTAGTCGCATATTGGGGTTGAAGTTATTCCAAATTTATAATAGTATACGAGGAACGATCCCTAACTACTTGAGGTGATAGTGTTTATCTGGTGCGAGAACGTCTATGCTTTGATATGAGTTCCGACTGACTGGGGATCGCCAGAAAGTCTCTGTGGACTCATATTGGGTATAGAGGAACTCGTATGCAGATTCATATCATCAACAAAGGATCAATTGACCCGACTTAATAGGTTGGGAAATTCTCCTATGGATTTCTGTGAGAAATTAATTCTGGTAAAATCCTTGGCCAAGGTATCTGACGACTTTATGTAAGTAGCTCATAAATATTAAGTCAAAGAGAATTTATTTCGAGATCAGAATACATAAGGTCAAGACGAAAGAAAAGGGAATCCGATGAAAGACCATACCCTTAAGTCTCGACTGGGAGATTGATCGATGGAGAGATTATGTCGTATATGGAAATTGTAAATGATTAAATGTTCACTGAATTAATTCACCAGTGATTGGGCTCCATGGGCTTGTGGTTGAACATCGACCGTGGAGTGTGGGAGAATTTCCAAATTGACAGGGGTGCTAATTTTGGAATGATCAATTGACAGGGTGTTCGATTGATTTAGAGTAAGTCTTACTCGAATAATTAAATACTCCCTCCGCCCCATTAATTTTTATCCCTTGGTACTGTTGACCAGTCAACTTGACTAAATTTTAATAAATTATAATAAATAATTTAATTAATATATTTAACTAATAATTTGATAATATCATATGATAATATGAATATTAATATTTAAAAGGTTTAATACGCAAAAAATGTTAATAATTTAAGATGATAAGTCACTTAAAATATTAAAAAGTTTGACCGAGTACTGTAGCTAATGGAGTAAAAATAATGGGATAGAGGGAGTAATATTTAATTATAACCCACGGCCAATTATGTGGTGAACCTACGTGGGCATACACAATACACATGAAGCGAAAGCGAGGAAATAAGAACGACCGAGTCGACTGGGTCGACTGGGTGAATAATCGACTGAGTCGATTATAATGGATGGGTCGACCCAATTGCAACACGTGGGGCGCTGCTGCAGAGCTTGGATCGATTTTGCTGAGGAGAAATTCAGAGTTCGTTTTGCCAACTTGGATTTGCAAGGAGATAGGTATAACGTGTAAACTACTTATACTATCGTTTTAATTAATATTTATATATATACACCTAGAGTAGTATCCTGGCAAGATTCCGTAAGAGGTCCTAAATTTTTTATATTCCGCTGTGCCTAGGGCTGTTTATCTTACCGAATCCCAACAGTGGTATTAGAGCCAACTCTAGGCTTTGTATATATATAAATTTGCAAATTATGTGTTATAAATCATATGTTTGATTTATGTGTGGCTAGTTCTTTAACTTTGCATGTTTTAGGACGTTTGTTATTTAACTTGGAGTTAATGGATAATTTTAGATTCGAAATTTTTTATCATGTTGATGTTATTTTGGATTGGGATTTAATTGACTGGATCTGCTTAATTAAATCATAAGTAATAGAAGAAACACAAAAAAAAAAAATTTTGGATCCAACCGCGGTGGCACGCGGCAGCGCACCGCGGCTGGGCGGCCACCGCGTGCTGCTGCCCACGGCAGTGTGCGAACAGCACGCTGGCCGCGCGTGCAGCGCACGGCAGCAGCCTACGGGCTGCCAGCCGCGCGTGCAGCGCACGGCAGCAGCCTACGGGCTGCCAGCCGTGTGCTGCCACGTGCAGCCGCGTGCCACGCGCAGCAGCAGCTGCCGCGGACAGCCACGCGCGGACTTCGTGGCCGCGTGTGGGTTGTTAACGTGGCAGTCTCCGATTGGCCTCGACTGGTTGATTTTTGGTTGGACTCTAATTCTGCCTATTTTTAAAATTCTGAAAATTTTAGAATTTTGAAAGATTAGGAAACTTGGAGTTTTTGGATAAGGTAGTTATTATGTTAGACATAAACACTACCTTAATTAAACTAATCTAAACAAAAAGGATTATCTTGAAAATCTTGGAGATTGGGAATATTTGGAAAACTTAGAGTTTTGGATAAGGTAGGAATCTTAGAGATTTGGTCTACCTTAATTAACCAATTTAATCAAGATAAAGTTGGTAGATTACTTAGAGCTCAAGTAAGAGCTAATTAATCTTAGAGGTTAATTGTTAATTCAAAATTAATTAACTTAGATAATTTTTTAGAATTAAAATTAAAGGAGCCAGTAAATTTACATTTATGCCCTTATGTGAATTTATGCATGTTCTTGAGTGCATGTGTGGATTGATCGATTTTTCCCTTAAGCCCTGTGTAGTTTTTTGGTTTGTTTATTTTATGGGTTGTAATTAAATGGGCCTGATTGGTGCCCTTGCTTGCGCAAACGAATGTAATAGAATAAGACCATTTAAATTATGTAAGCTAGGCTTAGGTTAGGCTTGGAGCCGAGAAGACCTCATGAAGACTTGGAGATCCACATGGAGGCCCATAACCTTGGAGGACATGGAGGCCCAATTCATTACATGGAGGCCCAATCAAGCTGGATATTACAATAAGGCCCATGATGTATGGGTTTGAAAATTGTAATAGTTAGGACATTTAATTTCCACCCTAGACTAACCAATTGATTCATCACATGGCTCGTGATGAATCGCATAGGATGGACAATCGATCAATCATATCCTGCTAGGCGATGTATGTTTACTTATATTCTTTAATGTATGTCATGCATGCTTAGAATATATCACGTAAACAAGATAAGCATAATCTGATGAGACCTCGCACAAGAAAACTTAAAACCTCCAATTGAACTTAAAATTCAATTAGAATATTAAATCGAATAACGGGCGCATATGAATGGAGTCTATGGTCCGAGCCTATCCAATTACTAGGTCTTAGGCATATTGTACGAATATATCTCGATGTCTCACGAGTCGTGGGTCGAGCTATAGGAAGATGATATGTCTATTGCCTCGATGCACGAACGAGTGCCAAGGGAGGGGATAGCAAGGTTTTAGGCGCTGTCTCACGAGTCGTGGGGTGTTTAGGATTGAACTATTTCTCTCCACGAGTATTGGACATGATTTAACGCTAGTAAGTATGGATGTCTCACGAGTCGTGGGTCCATATCGAAAGCCGAGGCTAAATGAACTTAAGGGTTAGCTGCGATGGTTAACCGTCGACGTAATCGACCACCAAGTGAATCGAATAGTATGGCCAACGAGTCGTGGGTACTAGGAGATTGCATTTGGGCCTTAAGCCCACTAGGATATTTTAGATTCCCGAAACTTATGTGGGGGCATAAGATTTTGATTAAAATTGTGGGAGTAATTTACAAATAAAAACCATGTTTGTAAATTGTGCATTTTAAATTAATCTTTCGCGTATTTATTTCTTTTCTCGTCATTTTGTAGATATAATGTCTAAGAATCCGATTTCCATCACACTTGAACAAAACAAATTAACTGGACCCAACTTCCATGACTGGGTCAGGAACCTTAAGATCATTCTCGCTTCCGAAAAGCGAGGTTTTGTCTTTGATGGGCCCCCTCTCAAACTTGCTAAGGATGCCGATGATACTGAGAAAGAAGCCGTGAATTTGTGGCTTGACGATGACTTGCGGTCACGTTGCCTCATGTTGGCATTCATGTCGAATGAGCTTCAAAAGCAGCACGAGCATATGAAGTCTTCTTTTGAAATCTACACGCACCTGAATGGTCTATTTGGGGTGCAAAGTAGATACGAGCGGTATGAAACTGCTAAGACTTTGCAACAAACGAGGATGGCTGAAGGTGCTGATGTTCGATCTCACTGCATCAAGATGATTGGGCTTATTGAAAAGCTTGGTCATCTTGATGTAAAGATGGACAAGACCTACTGCCAAGATATAATCCTCCAGTCGTTGCCAAGATCATTCGAGCAATTCGTAGTGAACTACAACATGCACAAGATGGATGTTGAACTTCACGAGTTGGCTAATATGCTTGCCACTGCCGAGGCTTCCATGAAAAGAGAGAAGCCAGTGATGGTTGCTACTTCAACCCAATCCAAGTCCAAAAGGACAAAGAAAGGGAAAGGGAAAGGAAATGCTTCTTCAAGCAAAGGCAAAGGACCATCTGGGCCCATAGGGAAGGGAAAGAAGCGTAAAGCTTCGTCTGGTGAACAGAAATGTTTCTACTGCAAGAGACCTGGACACTGGAAGAGGAACTGCAAAGAGTTCTTGGAGAGCTCGAAAGGTATATTCCTTGTTGAAGTTAATTTATCAATTAACTGCGCATCATGGGTGCTAGACACTGCTTGTGGTTCTCATCTTTGTAATGATTTACAGGTGATGGGAGCAACAAGGCCACTTAGGCCAGGGATTGGATCCTAAGATTTGGCAATGGAGCTAGAGCTGCTGCCGAGGCCATAGGCGAAGTGGAGTTAGATTTAGGTGGTAATAAATTAGTCCTTAGGAACGTTCTTTGTGTACCTGGTTTGGTGAAAAATATTATTTCTATTCCTATTTTGGATAATGAAGGTTTTAATTTTACTATTAACAAATGTTCCTTTTTGTTATTCATGAATGATAATATGTTTTTCACTGGTACATTAAAAGATGGACTATATACCATTGAACCACCTAAGTTAGTGATGCATGTACAACAAAACAAAAGAAAACAAGATAATGAAATATCTGCCCAATTATGGCACGCTCGACTTGGACATATATTTAAGTCAAGGATTTAAAAGTTAGCATCTTCTGGCGCGATTGAAATCAATCGCATTGATGTAATGCCGACATGTGAACCATGTCTAAAGGGTAAAATGGCTAAGTTGCCATTTAAGGGAAACCCTGAGCGAGCTAAGCAAACATTGGACTTGATACATACTGACGTATGTGGACCACTAAGAAAAAGCGCCCGAGGTGGCTATGACTACTTCATCACTTTCACTGACGACTATAATCGTTATGGATATGTGTTCTTGTTGAAACACAAGTCTGAAGCCTTTGAGCGATTCAAAGAATTCAAGACGGAAGTAGAGAATCAACTTGGTCATACGATAAAGGCTCTTCGTTCTGACCGAGGTGGAGAATTTCTTAGTAACGAATTTCTAAATTATCTTGTAGAGCATGGAATATTATCGCAGTGGACTCCTCCTGCAACACCCCAATTAAATGGAGTTGCAGAGAGAAGGAATCGAACCTTGATGAACATGGTTCGATCCATGATGAGTGCCACTGACCTTCCTCTTTCATTTTGGGGACATGCCCTCCTCACGGCAATGAAGATACTGAACATGGTACCTTCTAAATCCGTAGAAAAGACACCATACGAATTATGGTTTGGCAAGGCACCCTCATACGCATTCATGCACATATGGGGATCTCCCGCTTACGTTAAAAAGCTAGTGGGAGATAAATTGGAAACTAAATCCACTTTGTGCAAATTCGTGGGGTATCCGGAAAACTCAATAGGATACGAGTTCTACGATCCTACAAGACAAACTACGTTTGTTTCAAGAAACGCTCACTTCTTGGAGAAGGATTTCTTGGTTGACAAGAAGGAAAATAACGTAGAACTGGATGAGGTCACTGAAGCTGAAAAGGCCGAAGAGGTCGATCAAGTTGACCCGTCGCCATACACAGTGGGAGAACATGAGCATGAAAGTGCACCAGAAAGTACACCGATTCTTCGTAGGTCAGAAAGACAACGTAGAGAACCCGAGAGGTACTACGGTCTGCTGCATGAGACTGGACAGTCTCTAACCGACCCAAGAACTTACGAAGAGGCTATGTTAGACATAGACTCGGGAAATCGGCGCGAAGCTATGGAATCCGAATTGGACTCCATGCACTCAAACAAGGTCTGGGCCTTGGTAGATCCACCAGTGGGAGTAGCTCCCATGGGTTGCAAGTGGATCTATAAGGAAAGCTTGGAGTGAACGGAGAGGTAATTACCTACAAGGCGCGACTAGTGGCAAAATGATACACTCAAAGACCTGGAATTGACTTTGAGGAGACATTCTCGCCCGTCGCAATGCCTAAATCCATTCGGATCTGGCTGGTCATAGCTACGTGGTATAACTACGAGATATGACAGATGGATGTAAAGACTGCCTTTTGTTGGGATTCGATAAGAAAAACAGCCCTAGGCACAGCGGAATATAAAATTTCTAGGGCCTCTTAAAGAATCTTGCCAGGATATTCTCTAGTTGTATATATATGAACATAAATTAATGACAGTATAAGTTTTCTCGTTTATACCTGTCTCCTTGCAAATCCTAGGCTAGCAATATGAGCTCTGAATTCTGACCCCGGTTGATCGACCCACACCTTTTGGTAGCGCCCCACGTGTTGCGCCTCTACGAGTTGATACACCACAATATCACGAAAATTAATATACCTAATCGACTAGAACATAGGCTATATTAATATCTAGGTTTTAGGAACGATTTGGGAACAAAAACGAAGACGAAAAAATTCTTCCACAGGGAAGAACAGTTCGGCCGATCTGGTAGGGAGAGGGAGAGAGAATTTTGCTTTGCTCAATTTTTGCTTAAGGAGTTGTGTGAAAAATAACTAGAAGAAAGCTATTTATAGTTTTCTTTCTATCCTAGTCCTATTAGGACTAGGTCTTCTCTCTCCTACATGGGTCATGGCCCTCTTTAATTAGAAGACTAAGTCTTCTAATTAATTCATGGCCCATATTAATTAATTATTCAGGGCTTTATTTAATCTCCCAATTAAATAGCCCAATTAATTAAATCATCTCCCAATTAATTAATTAAACTCCAAGTCTAATTAAATTAATTATTCAATTAATTAATTAAATCCTAATTAATTAACTTACTCATAAATTAAATTCCAATTTAATTTATAATCTTGATCCAATTCCAATTGGATCCATTTTCGTTCCATATGGGTCGACCCAGTCGACCCACCTATTGAATCGACCCAGTCGATTTTGACCCAGTCGACCCAGTCGACTGGTTCGTTCCTGTTTCCTCGCTTTCGCTACTTGTGTATTGTGTATGCCCCCGTAGGTTCACCACATAATTGGCCGTGGGTTGTAATTAAATATTATTTAATTACTCGAGCAATTAATGCTCTAAATTAATCGAACACTCTGTCGATTAATCATTCCAAAATTAGCACCCCTGCTAATTTGGGAATTCTCCCACACTCCACGGTCGATGTCCAGTCACAAGCCCATGGAGCCCAATCACTGGTGAATTAATTCAGTGAACCTTTTATCATTTACAATTTCCATATTCGACAAAATCTCTCCATTGATCAATCTCCCAGTCGAGACTTAAGGGTATGGTCTTTTATCGGATTCCCTTTTCTTTTGTCTTGACCTTATGTATTCTGGTCTCGAAATAAATTCTCTTTGACTTAATCTTTATGAGCTACTTACATAAAGTCGTCAGTTACCTTGGCCAAGGATTTTACCAGAATTAATTTCTCACAGAAATCCATAGGAGAATTTCCCAACCTATCAAGTCGGGTCAATGGATCCTTTGTTGATGATATGAATCTGCATACGAGTTCCTCTATACCCAACATGAGTCCACAGAGACTTTCTGGCTATCCCCAGTCAGTCGGAACTCACATCAAAGCATAGACGTTCTCGTACCAGATAAACCTTATCATCTCAAGTTGTTAGGGATCGTTCCTCGTATACTATTGTAAATTGGAATAACTTCAACCCCGATATGCGACTACCGCTTCCATGGTGAGTTATTTCCTAATTGGGGTATTCAGTGCACTTGCCATCCCAGCAAGCCACCCACTTATGTGTATCGACTATCCCAGTCACGCTCGTGGACCCCAGCGTCCTCCAGTTCATCGGAGTATACACAACAGTGAGAGTCTAACCGAATCCAACGATGTCCTATCTCGATTGGATTCTACGACTCTTGAATGTGTTCTAGATCACGGCCTTGGAGATCAGTCCACGGGTTGTCCCATAGCCCTGTGATCTAAGGACTTCTATCCTTATGCGTAGATAAATATTACATAAGATAAAGTTGACCATTTAATAAGAGTGCATTTATTAATCTAAATTGAATAGTTCCTCATTAATTACAATTAATGCTAGCCATACAGCTGGCTTGCAGGACACTATTTCTATCAATCTCCCACTTGTCCTAAAGCCAGTCTTTTATGTTCTTGAGTCCCATCTTATGCAGATGTTTCTCAAATGCCTTTTGAGGCAGAGGCTTCGTTAGCGGGTCTGCCGTATTATCTTCTGAGTCGACACGTTCCATCTTAATGTCTCCTCTACCAATGATATCTCTTATCACGTGGTATCGTCTCTGTACGTGCTTGGATTTCTGATGAGATCTCGACTCCTTTGCTTGCGCTATTGCCCCATTATTATCGCAGAAGATAGTAATGGGCTCAGCAATGCTAGGTATTACATCCAATTCCTGGATGAAGTTCCTCATCCAATCACCTTCCTTTGCTGCGTCACTCGCGGCAATGTATTCTGCTTCAGTGGTTGAATCCGCGGTTGTTTCCTGCTTGGAGCTCTTCCAGCTAACCGCACCACCATTGAGGCAGAAAACGTATCCTGATGTCGACTTGAAGTCGTCTACATCACATTGGAAGCTCGAGTCTGTATAGCCTTCCAATTTCAATTCTCCTCCGCCGTATACCAAGAACAATTCCTTAGTCCTTCTCAGGTACTTCAGAATCGCCTTTACGACTATCCAGTGCTGCTCACCTGGATCAGACTGGTAGCGACTTGTAACGCTAAGAGCGTACGCTACGTCTGGTCTCGTACATAGCATACCATACATTATGCTTCCTATCGCGGATGCATATGGTACTCGAGACATATTGCTTCTCTCTTCAGGCGTCTTTGGGGCCATAGACTTGGAGAGTGCAATCCCATGTCTCATTGGAAGCAATCTTCTCTTGGATTCTTCCATACTAAATCTTTTCAGGATTTTGTCTATGTACTGGGATTGGGAGAGGCCCAGCAGTCCTTTTGATCTATCTCGGTAGATCCTTATACCTAGTACAAAGGATGCTTCTCCCATATCCTTCATCGAGAATTGTGTAGACAACCATGCTTTAGTTTCAGACAATGCTTTCACATTGTTTCCAATGAGAAGAATGTCGTCAACGTAAAGCACCAAAAATTCAACTGTACTCCCACTGATCTTCTTGTACACGCAAGGTTCGAACATGTTCTTGATGAACCCAAAAGTTTGGATTGTGTCATCAAAACGAATGTTCCAACTTCGGGAAGCTTGCTTTAGTCCATAAATGGACCTCTGGAGTTTGCACACCTTGTGTTCATCTCCTTTGGATGCATATCCTTTTGGTTGCTCCATGTAGATCTCCTTATCAATGTCTCCATTGAGAAAGGCAGTCTTTACATCCATTTGCCATATCTCGTAGTTATACCACGCAGCTATGGCCAGCAAGATCCAAATGGATTTGGGCATTGCGACGGGCGAGAAGGTCTCCTCAAAGTCGATACCTGGTCTTTGAGTGTATCCTTTTGCCACTAGTCGCGCCTTGTAGGTAATCACCTCTCCGTTCACTCCAAGCTTTCGCTTATAGATCCACTTGCAACCCACGGGAGCCACTCCCACTGGTGGATCTACCAAGGCCCAGACCTTGTTTGAGTGCATGGAGTCCAGTTCGGATTCCATGGCTTCGCTCCATTTTCCCGAGTCTATGTCTAGCATAGCCTCTTCGTAAGTCCTTGGGTCGGTTAGAGACTGTCCAGTCTCATGCAGCAGACCGTAGTACCTTTCGGGTTCTCTACGTTGTCTTTCTGACCTACGAAGTATCGGTGTACGTTCTGGTGCACTTTCATGCTCTTGTTCTCCCACTGCCTGTGGTGACGGGTCAGCTTGATCGACCTCTAAGGCCTTTTCAGCTTCAGTGACCTCATCCAGTTCTACGTTATTTTCTTTCTTGTCCACCAAGAAATCCTTCTCCAAGAAGTGAGCGTTCCTCGAGACAAACGTTGTTTGCCTTGTAGGATCGTAGAACTCGTATCCTATTGAGTTTTCCGGATACCCCACGAATTTGCACAAAGTGGATTTAGTCTCCAATTTATCTCCCACTAACTTTTTAACGTAAGCGGGAGATCCCCATATGCGCATGAATGCGTATGAGGGTGCCTTGCCAAACCATAGTTCGTATGGTGTCTTTTCTACGGATTTCGAAGGTACTATATTCAGTATCTTCGTTGCCGTGAGGAGGGCATGTCCCCAAAATGAAAGAGGTAAGTCAGTGGCACTCATCATGGATCGAACCATGTCCATCAAGGTTCGATTCCTTCTCTCTGCTACTCCATTTAATTGGGGTGTTGCACGAGGAGTCCACTGCGATAATATTCCATGCTCTACAAGATAATTCAGAAATTCGTTACTAAGAAATTCTCCACCTCGGTCAGAACGAAGAGCCTTTATCGTATGACCAAGTTGATTCTCTACTTCCATCTTGAATTCTTTGAATCGCTCAAAAGCTTCAGACTTGTGTTTCAACAAGAACACATATCCATAACGACTAAAGTCGTCAGTGAAAGTGATGAAGTAGTCATAGCCTCCTCGGGCGCTTTTTCTTAGTGGTCCACATACGTCAGTATGTATTAAGTCCAATGTTTGCTTGGCTCGCTCAGGGTTTCCCTTAAATGGCAACTTAGCCATTTTACCCTTTAAGCATGGTTCACATGTCGGCATGTCGTCAATGCGATTGATTTCAATCGCGCCAGATGATGCTAACTTTTGAATCCTTGACTTAGATATATGTCCAAGTCTAGCGTGCCATAATTGGGCAGATATTTCATTATCTTGTTTCCTTTTGTTTTGTTGTACATGCATCACTAACTTAGGTGGTTCAACGGTATATAGTCCATCTTTTAATGTACCAGTGAAAAACATATTATCATTCATGAATAACGAAAAGGAACCTTTATTAATAGTAAAATTAAAACCTTCATTATCCAAAACAGGAATTGAAATAATGTTTTTCACTAAACCAGGTACATAAAGAACGTTCCTAAGGACTAATTTATTACCACCTAAATCTAACTCCACTTCGCCTATGGCCTCGGCAGCAGCTCTAGCTCCATTGCCAAATCTCAGGATCCAATCCCCTGGCCTAAGTGGTCTTGTTGCTCCCATCACCTGTAAATCATTACAAAGATGAGAACCACAAGCAGTGTCTAGCACCCATGATGCACAGTTAATTGATAAATTAACTTCAACAAGGAATATACCTTTCGAGCTCTCCAAGAACTCTTTGCAGTTCCTCTTCCAGTGTCCAGGTTTCTTGCAGTAGAAACATTTCTGTTCACCAGACGAAGCTTTACGCTTCTTTCCCTTCCCTATGGGCCCAGATGGTGCTTTGCCTTTGCTTGAAGAAGCATTTCCTTTCCCCTTTCCTTTCTTTGTCCTTTTGGACTTGGATTGGGTCGAGGTAGCAACCATCACTGGCTTCTCTCTTTTCATGGAAGCCTCGGCAGTGGCGAGCATATTAGCCAACTCGTGAAGTTCAACATTCATCTTGTGCATGTTGTAGTTCACTACGAATTGTTCGAATGATCTTGGCAACGATTGGAGGATTATATCCTGGCAGTAGGTTTTGTCCATCTTTACGTCAAGATGACCAAGCTTTTCAATAAGCCCAATCATCTTGATGCAGTGAGATCGAACATCAGCACCTTCAGCCATCCTCGTTTGTTGCAAAGTCTTGGCAGTTTCGTACCGCTCATATCTACTTTGCACCCCAAATAAACCATTCAGGTGCGTGTAGATTTCAAAAGAAGACTTCATATGCTCGTGCTGCTTTTGAAGTTCATTCGACATGGATGCCAACATGAGACAACGTGACTGCAAGTCATCGTCAAGCCATAAATCCAGGGCTTCTTTCTCAGCTTCATCGGAATCCTTAACAAGTTCGGGAGGGGGCCCATCAAGGACAAAACCTCGCTTTTCAGAAGCGAGAATGATCTTAAGGTTCCTGACCCAGTCATGGAAGTTTGGTCCAGTTAATTTGTTTTGTTCAAGTATGATGGAAATCGGATTCTTAGACATTATATCTACAAAACGACGATAGAAGAAATAAATACGCGAAAGATTAATTTAAAATGCACAATTCACAAACATGGATTTTATTTGCAAATTACTCCCACTATTTTAATCAAAATCTTATGCCCCCACATAAGTTTCGGGAATTTAAAATATCCTAGCGGGCTTAAGTCCCAAATGCAATCTCCTAGTACCCACGACTCGTTGGCCATACTATTTGATCCACTTGGTGGTCGACTACGTCAACGGTTAACCATCGCAGCTAACCCTTAAGTTCATTTAGCCTCGTTTTTCGATATGGACCCACGACTCGTGAGACATCCATATTTACTAGCGTTAAATCATGTCCAATACTCGTGAAGAGAAATAGTTCAATCCTAGACGCCCCACGACTCGTGAGACAGCGCCTAAAACCTTGCTATCCCCTCCCTTGGCACTAAACTCGTGCATCGAGGCAATAGACATATTATCTTCCTATAGCTCGACCCACGACTCGTGAGACATCGAGATATATTCGTACAATATGCCTAAGACCTAGTAATTGGATAGGCTCGGACCATAGACACTATTCATATGCGCCCGTTATTCGATTTAATATTCTAATTGAATTTTAAGTTCAATTGGAGGTTTCTAAGTGTGCGAGGTCTCATCAGATTATGCTTATCTTGTTTACGTTTTCTATCTTAAGCATGCATCTCATACATCAAAGAATAATGTGCGAAAAAGTAAACATTCATCACCTAGCAAGATATGATTGGTCGATTGCCCATCCTATGCGATCCATCACGAGCCATGTGATGAATCAATTGGTCAGTCTAGGGTGAAAATTAAATGTCCTAACTATTACAATTTTCAAACCCATACATCATGGGCCTTCTTGTAATATCCAGCTTGATTGGGCCTCCATGTCCTCCAAGGTAAATGGGCCTCCATGTGGATCTCCAAGTCTTCATGAGGTCTTCTCGGCTCCAAGCCTAATCTAAGCCTAGCTTACATAATTTAAATGGTCCTATTCTATTACATTTGTTTGCGCAAGCAAGGGCACCAATCAGGCCCATTTAATTACAACCCAAAATTAAATAAACCAAAAACAACACAGGGCTTAAGGGCAAAATCGACCAATTCACATATTCACTCAAGAACATGCATAAATTCACATAAGGGCAAAAATGTAAATTTACCGGCTCCATTAATTTTAATTCATAAAATTTATCCAAGTTAATTAATTTTGAATTAACAATTAACCTCTAAGATTAATTAGCTCTTACTTGAGCTCCAAGTAATCTACAAATCCTATCTTGATTAAGATTGGTTA